>JAMPIV010021686.1:0-425000 GCA_024509875.1 Oreohelix idahoensis
AATTTCTTTGCGCAAGGTACGATCTATATAATGTAGTATAAATGAACTATTGTCTATCTACGCGAGCATAACCTGACAGCGAAACCATCGAAAGCATGTATTGGTTTTAGCGAAATATCTTTCTTAGGACACCGTGTTGGTCATGGGTTCCTAAAAACAGAAGACCATAATACAAGTAAGATACTTAACATTTCTATTCCTAAGACTAAAAAGCAAGTACGAAGTCTCTTAGGTCTAATACAATTTTATGGACGATTCATCCCGAATCTGTCCTCCATTATGTAACCTCTTTCTTCCTTGCTAAAGAAAGGGTCTCCTAATGTAGTCCATTGGACTCAAGAATGTCAATCCTCTTTGGATAAGGTTAAAACTATGTTTTCTACTTACTTTCCTAGCTTTTGCCTTCTAAGGTTATGACATGTATTTCTTCGTTAGTGACGCTTCATCCACCGGGATTGGAGCGGCACTAATGCCAAGAGTACTCTGGAACTCTGCATCCTGTGATGTATATTTCTCGGAAATTAAATGCGCAGAGAAGAATTACTCGGTCCTAGACCGTGAATTATTGGCTATGGTTTGGTCAATCCTTAAACTGCAAAGATTTCTTCTGGGCGCGCATTTCATTGTGGAAACTGACCAGAAAGCTCTTACGGCTATTCAGAGTAAAAATCTGAAGAGCGCGAGATCAACGCGATACGCGATTGCTCTACAGCCATTTCATTTTTCGGTGCGAGCTATCCGTGGGTCAGAAAATGTGATGGCAGATATTTTGTCTAGATGCCCACATGATTCATAACTGTTATACAACTTTGATACAGTTGTTTCTATGTTGAAATGTGTACACATATGTAATATATCATATATTGATTGTAACGCTACTTAGCGGTTCATTGATATTTATTCACCGCTGATCTGTCAATGTTTTTCGTCTTTGATGATCATGATGTTAAGATATCTTAGATGAAATTTATGTATAAACTAATGTGGAAATTGTGTCATTGCTAATATTGTAGTATGCGTTGGTGACACCTCTCTGGAAATATTTATACTTAGAGAAGTACTTTCTCTAAGGTCATAAAACTTATGCTCATCATCTGCGCATTGTATTGGTGCGTTGTGAGCCTATTGTATGTTGCTCCTAGATGTATTTCAAAAAAAAAAAGTACCTTTTTTTTCCCGAGGGGTGTGGTAATCTGTTGCGTGCATATTTTGACGCACATATTACAAAAATCGATATGGCTATTTAATATGGAAAAAATATAGACATTCATTCATTTGTGTATGAAAATGCTGTCTATGGGGAAAGCGAGATAATCCATGTTTGATTCACACTTTTGATTATAGGAGTAATCGTTCTTGATATTGATCCGGCGCACGGATATTGCTCTTATATTTGTACTTATTTTTAGGGCCAGAAAAATAGATTAATTTGCTTATTATGTTTATGGCCTGAATTCATATGTATTACATATTATTAGTACAAGTAGAATCAGTCCTATATTGTATATTTTGGATGGGTAGGCGGGACTAGATTCTTATTATTCCGCTCTAGCGGAAGTATGAGTTGTCTTGACAAGTCGTGATGAGTTCCGATGTACCGTGATAATGGCGGGTACGCACTTTTCAAAGGGCTGGTAGATTCTTAAGGAAATATGATTCATGAAGTGGTTTTCTTCTAAAGGAGATGGTATCTCTACTATAGTTTATGTTAGAGACTCTCCTAAGGTACGGTACAATGTATAATTCGGACTCCATGTATTGCCAGACCCTATTTTGATGATCTCATGTCGATTCGACCTAGATGGAACATTGTGCTTCGTATCGCTAGGGTCGTGTTTTGTATCGACGAAGATGACAGACTTTCCTACAGCGGTTATGGCTACGTGAATTAACCTGATCACCGTAGAGCTGTATGGAAACATTTATGAAATCATTTGTATACCCATTATAAATTAACTCTGGCTTATATTCTCCTTCCTATGAATGAGTGAACGACAACTCAGGGAGGCAGCCATGTTAGATTTCGGTCATCATATGTTTTGATCACTGCCAAGAGAACAGATTATTTATCCTATTATCGGACAGTGACAGGGAGATCTCAATCTTGCTAGAAACCCCCTCTTTCGTGGTTTCATAATATATACTACAAACTATGGACGTCAAGTAACTTTAGTTATTTACCGATCTGCCTTCACTGACGCGTTTAGTCAGATAGGGGGATGCGGTCCTAATGTATCATGACATTGAACTTTTGATGTACTGCCCATTATTTCTGAATGTGTCATGACTTCAGATCTGCTATGTATACCTACAAATTGATATGTCAACATACCATGATGTACTCGTATGTCCCAGTGTGTACGTCTGAATAAATTGAGTAAACAAAGATTCCAGCAGTCTGCATTGGTGCCTTGTAGACACAAGTGTATGAGTGGTTATATTGGTCAGCACACGAACAGTACACCATTCGCGGTAATCACACTCTACACTTCTACTTCATACATACACCATCCTGCGTCGGTTGGAGTGACCAAGTTTAGGGCCTGCTTCCCCTGGAGCCTTTGCCTTCCCTAACTCAGGACTAGGGTGAGTTACCCATTTACAGCTGGGTAGACTGGAGCATGCCTGATCTCAACAACACACCACTCTTCCTTACAGAGCATACAGACTGACACTTTACAGAGTGGGAAATAAACAAATAAAGAAGAAAGAAATTTTTTACATATACATAAGTAATGGCAGATAACTCAAACAGTAGCAATGACAGATATCCCATACAGAAGAAGTAATGACAGATAACCCATACAGAAGCAATGACAGACAACCCATTACAGTAGTACACAGATAACTCATACAGTAGTACATAGATAATTCATACAGTAGTACACAGATAACCCACACAGTAGTACACAGATAAACCATACAGTAGTACACAGATAACTCATACAGTAGTGATGACAGATAGCCCATAAAGGATTAATGATAGATAACGCCTTAAGACGTAATGTGACTAGGGAATTTGGGACAAACATAATTATTCAAAGACGTATAAAAGCAGAACAAAGTCTATAAACTTTTGATTAAACTTTTAAAGCAATTTTTTTTTAAAGACGACATGAAAGTTGAACAGAAAATAATAAGAGAATCTCATAATCATCATCATCACATCATTTTAATTTTTCATTTATGCGTCAAGAATAAGGAGAAGATTCAGTGTCGCCTTTGGATTTATCAGTGTATAATGGACGATTGTCTAGCACTCAACGAGTCAATTTTTGCATTTCCCTGATTGATGATTGGTTCTTTCATCTGTTGGTACAGCGCTGATTGATGATTGGTTCTTTCATCTGTTGGTACAGCGCTGAATGCACTAAGGCATTTTAAACTACCTTCCCAACCAGTATTTTCCATATATTTCAACCATGAGCCAGTTTTAACTTGTACTTTAGTTGTCGTATAATACTACATCTTCACGTGGTATTATTTGCTTGTTTTTAGGCAGAGTAACATGCGGTTTGAAGCTCCGCCACCTGTGCTTTAGCTCTTGTCCACGATAAATACCGGTGTCTCTGAGTGGTGTCTATGTCAAGGTGGTAAACCATCTAGTCTTCAAGTAATCAGCACTGTCTCGTTATTTTTATACTCTAATTCTTTTGTCTTGCCTTGACAGCGTTACGTCATCATTTACCATGGGTGTAGGCGACAACGACCGATCTTTTGTTTCTGTTAGAAATAAGAAACACGAAAAAGTTAAAATCAGACAATTTATAAGTCTCTCAGTCTAAAAACCAATCTATTTGTTTGTCTTTGTCAATAAGTCGATGTCTCTTTGTCTGTCTTTACTGGCTCTGTCTTTGTCGATAAATCGATGTCTCTTTGTTTGTCTTTACTGGCTCTGTCTTTGTCGATAAATCGATGTCTCTTTGTTTGTCTTTACTGGCTCTGTCTTTGTCAATAAGTCGATGTCTCTTTGTCTGTCTGTCTTTGCCACCTCGCCATTGTTAATCTTCTCAGTGAAATCCCAAGACACAGATAAGGCCTATCTCTGTCTGTCTGTCTGGCTCTCTCTCTCTCTCTCTCTCTCTCTCTCTCTCTCTCTCTCTCTCTCTCTCTCTCTCTCTCTCTTCTTTTCTGTTCTGCTGATAAACTTTATTTCAACACCTTATTCCCCCCTCTCTCTGCCCCCCCCCCCCCCCCCTCTTTTCCCCCTTCCCGATATGTGCCGTGTTATGTCTTCGTATCTCTTATGTACTTCAAACACTAGTTCAATGAATATTTTTGCATTTCGCCATCTGTCATCTTCTGTATCTCCACAGTAATGGTCTGTCTAAGAGTTATCATCTTCTCTATCTCTACAGTAATGGTCTGTCTAAGAGTTATCATCTTCGCTGTTTTATCTGTAATTACATTCACTCGAATATTTGTTAAAGAGCTAAGGTAGTCTCATCACATATACTACCGTTGGGTAGTGAAGTATTAGAAATTTCACTATACTAGGGCTAGCTTCGAGAGGTGGGATGACTAGTTTTCTTTCACGCTGCCTTTGCCTTCCCTAACTCAAGAGTAGAGTCAAGTACCCATTATCAGCTGGGTAGACAGGAGTGCCGACACCGCGTTTAGAACCCAGCACCTTCGCCTCGAGAAGTCAGTGCTCTAACAACTCCGTGAATCAGACGTTCGGGTGTTGTTGTCGAGTTTTAATAATTTTTTATTTTCCACTTTAGTCAAAGTTGTTATGATATTTTTTTATTTATTTGATGTGATGAATGAAACATTGAGATTCACCACACCCGGGGTTTGACTTAAAATCCTATTGTCCACCCAGACTCTAATACAATGTTTTCTCTAAACATTCTGCAAGGGTATTTATTTCATTTAAATCCACCCCCTACCACTGCTTTTCTCTTCTTCTTTGGTCCTTGACTGCTGACTGACAAAGCAACAAATGACTGGCACGCCTGGTAACGTTTTGTAGGGCAGCAACAAACTGTCCCCACTTTGGTCCTTGACTGCTGACTGACAAAGCAACCAATGACTGGCACACCTGGTGGCGTCTTGTAGGGCAGCAGCAAACTGTCCCCACTTTGCTCGGTCGGCAGCCATCCTTCGTGTGGTGCCCTAGTTCTGGTTCACGCTTGGCATCCTCTGGTTCATGTTCTCCGCTAAGTAATTTTTGGCCGGCCTCTCTTTCGCTTTCCTCCTGGAGTTCATAACGTGGCAGTTCTGGTGATGGTCTCAGAGTTTCTTCTGAGGATGTAACCAGGCCTAATCCAGCGCCTACCCACCATGATGGCGCATACATCTTCTTGGTGGCTCAACGGTACAACATCTATATTTTTGTTATAATTCCACTAAGTTCCTAAGATGTACTATTTATAACCCCACACGAGCATCTTCTCAGTAATTCCACTCAGATGAATTTCTTTATAACTTACCCGCTTTTCTTATCGTCATTCCCATCCTCAATTTTGTCAACAGTAACACCTTTCAGTTTGATAATTCTGCAACAAGGGAAGAAAAAGAAGTATTAAAGCGCAAATAGTCGTAAAACGGATAGAAACGTAAAACTGCCTAACTATTGAATAGTTAAGAAAAAAAGTTGCCCCCATCTGTCATATCTGACTATGGTGATGCGCCCCTGAAGTCTTCTTCTTCCTCGTTCGTCCTGAAAAGGACGTTGGTTGCGTTGTTTCGCCGTTTGCAGCGAAGCTGTGAAATTTGCGCCGTTCGGCTCCACACATCCGACTTCCGCACGGCATTTTTTGGGACCGGGTTTGCCTTCCCTTTTCGATCCCTATTCTCTCGGCCAGACTGCAGTGATGCAGCCTGTTTCCAGGATCACCACTTGGAGGTGGAGTAGGGTCTTGGTCAGCTCTGGTTCGCTGGCGCAAGCAGTCAAGTTATGAGGCGCTGACAGCATTCATCTCTTTTGCACTTGGTGCGATCGGCAGCATCATCCTCCAAGGTTGCTGGATTTATGTCCAGTGCCCTCACGTCTCTCTTGCATACATCTTTGAACCTCAGCTGCGGTCAACCTGGTCGTGGTCACCCGACTGTTCTTTTGCCATCTGCCAGTTGTGCTACTTCCTGTGCTGCGCCGACACCATAGGGTGAAGCTGGGGTGTCCTCTCCACGGCGCGAACTTGTGCACAATTATATGAGAATCCAGCTGTTGCCCATGCAGCATATTCTTTCTGTCCATGTAACCGGTAGGTCCAAAGGAATTGCCAGAATGGGCCTAATGTTGAATGACCATCAGACTGCCTTAGGGATTAAGACTTAGGATTTATACATTATGTAATGGAGTCATTTTTAAAGTGTATGCGTCATCATTATTCCCGTTTTGTCCCCTACAGAACCACTACTGTAACCTACTTAAAAGAAATCCGGACTTGTGATGGTACTTTCTCCAATATCTACGCTTCATTAGTTTGTAACGGGAGCATCGGTGGTCTAGTGGTAGAATACTCGCCTGCCACGCGGGTGACCCGGGTTCGATTCCCGGTCGATGCACTGATTGTTTTTTTTTCCTTTCCTCAATTTTAAAAGAAGGTTGATTCTTTCATGTGATTACATTGTGCTGAACCATGGGGAGAAGTAGTTTTAAATTTTTGTTCTGTTGTGTGCGACATTTCTTGTCCTGACCAGAAGCTTCTTGTGCTTCATATTATTTTTAATATTGTCTATCCACCATCCTCTCTATGACGCCCCTAAGGACGGGTAAGTAATGACCTCGTTAGCGAGACATTTGCACCAGGTCAGGCATTTAATTCATGCATAATCTTTCGGCTCACACAGGAGCATAGACCTTCAATAATTTCACGCTACGTTCTCCTTTCCTGTGCTGTCCGTTCACGCCCCTTCCACATCTTGTTTACCCCTTTCATTTATGTTTCCAGTTGTCTTCTCTGTGTGTTTTAAGGTCACCATTTATCCTTGTCTTCTCTGTGTGTTTTAAAGTCACCATTTACCCTTGTCTTCTCTGTGTGTTTTAAGGTCACTATTTATCCTTGTCTTCTCTGTGTGTTTTAAGGTCACCATTTACCCTTGTCTTCTCTGTGTGTTTTAAGGTCACCATTTACCCTTGTCTTCTCTGTGTGTTTTAAGGTCACCATTTATCCTTGTCTTCTCTCTGTGTTTTAAGGTCACCATTTACCCTTGTCTTCTCTGTGTGTTTTAAGGTCACCATTTACCCTTGTCTTCTCTCTGTGTTTTAAGGTCACCATTTACCCTTGTCTTCTCTGTGTGTTTTAAGGTCACCATTTATCCTTGTCTTCTCTGTGTGTTTTAAAGTCACCATTTACCCTTGTCTTCTCTGTGTGTTTTAAGGTCACCATTTATCCTTGTCTTCTCTGTGTGTTTTAAGGTCACCATTTACCCTTGTCTTTTCTGTGTGTTTTAAGGTCACCATTTACCCTTGTCTTCTCTGTGTGTTTTAAGGTCACCATTTATCCTTGTCTTCTCTCTGTGTTTTAAGGTCACCATTTACCCTTGTCTTCTCTGTGTGTTTTAAGGTCACCATTTATCCTTGTCTTCTCTCTGTGTTTTAAGGTCACCATTTACCCTTGTCTTCTCTGTGTGTTTTAAGGTCATCATTTACCCTTGTCTTCTCTCTGTGTTTTAAGGTCACCATTTACCCTTGTCTTCTCTGTGTGTTTTAAGGTCACCATTTACCCTTGTCTTCTCTGTGTGTTTTAATGTCAGCATTTATCCTTGTCTTCTCTCTGTGTTTTAAGGTCACCATTTACCCTTGTCTTCTCTGTGTGTTTTAAGGTCACCATTTACCCTTGTCTTCTCTCTGTGTTTTAAGGTCACCATTTACCCTTGTCTTCTCTGTGTGTTTTAAGGTCACCATTTACCCTTGTCTTCTCTGTGTGTTTTAAGGTCACCATTTATCCTTGTCTTCTCTCTGTGTTTTAAGATCACCATTTATCCTTCTTATCCTGAGGATTCAAGAGCAAGGAACGTTTTCTAATGAAATCACCAGGTTCCCTCAGTATGCGTCCTTTCCATCACCAGCGTCGTCTTCTCATATCTTCCAAACGTGATGACATTTTATTAGCTTAAAGCATGTCCTAAAGGACGCGCAAGGAGGGATGGGCACTAGCCTGGCTACCTCAACCTGAAGAAACTATAATCTAACAAAACACCACCACCAAGCTCTTGCTAAAACTTTTATCTCACCAGCTCCGAATAGCATTATTTATGTCCCCATCTTGATCGTTGTTAGCGTTGACGTCACAGAAAGGGCAGAAACAGGGAAAATGGAAAAGTCCAGGGAAAATTGAATCCACATCTTATGGGACCGAGAAACTGCATGACGTCACACTAACATTTTCTGCTCCCTAAAGGCATGCAACCACTACCACAGCTGGGCCACTTACAGGATGGTCAAGGAAAATGTACTCCGTAGTCCGTAGGGCAGTGAAGTGTTAAAGACTACCCATACTATGTCCAGCTTTATGAGGTGTGGTGATTCGTTCCTTTCTTCGCTGCCTTTGCCTCCATTAACACAAGAGCAGATTCATGGACCCATTTATAGCTGAGTAGACTAGAGCCTGATGGTACCAGGGCATCGATCCCGGAACAAGGTAACTTCGTCGAGAGAAGAAAGCATTTTACACCGCAGCCAATTGGTCGCTTTCCTTACAAGAGGCCTGCACCCCCAACAAAATGATCTCTTGCAATGTGGTCTCTGTAACAATTTGTTTTAAATGACGAGGTTGCCAACTACTTGCACAGCCTTATGTTAGCTACCTCTTCCGAAGGCCAGGCCTATACAGGCATTGCACTGGAAATTATTAATCTACTCTGCCTGTGAAACTTCACGGCATACCCAGTAGACAAAATACGAAGAAAAAGCGAAGATTATGCTGTAGATTAAGAAGAAAACATAAAGTATGGATATATATAGGTTCATATTGTAGCAGCATCGATAACAATAAAATACTATTTGACCCGTATTCACTCAATGCTAAAAATAGCGCTCACGTGACTTACATTTTGCATCCGTTCTGGGTTGTGATCGTCACTCTATTGGTACCAACTTGGACTGGATAAATAGGGCACGTACCTGAAATAGATGGATAAGATGTAAGTAATTTGGTGAATAGATGACTGGATTGATTTACAGAAGGACGGAATGTATTAGTTGATGAATAGATGAGAGA
Organism: Oreohelix idahoensis; assembly: GCA_024509875.1. Lineage (NCBI taxonomy): Eukaryota > Metazoa > Mollusca > Gastropoda > Stylommatophora > Oreohelicidae > Oreohelix > Oreohelix idahoensis. Next base: position 9,171 of record JAMPIV010021686.1, read on the forward strand.
ATTCATGGACGGAAGAAATCGGTATGTGTATGTGGGGGTACTACAACAACCAATGTACGAGTAGGTGGAGAATGTTTGGTTTGGTTTGGTGTTAAGGACTATCTTCATTGCGCCCGGACAACTCCATCAGTGCTCCGATCTCCTCCCTTAGATCACACAAGGAGGATCTCAGCACAGTGCACAAACTCTGTAGCACCGGCGAGGATCCCAGTGAGATTATTCAGGAATCACTTAGTCTATAAATATTATTGTGGTGGGTAGGTTTGCTAATTGTTAAATTTTGCCATGGCAGCTGCCGTATGGCCTACTCTTTACGATTTTCGGCTGCCGAGGGAATTTATACGTGCGCAACTTGCACACAGGACCTCCTATTTGTTCGCCCGTATTTAAAAAAAAAGCTAGGCATCCGATCTCACTACACATAGGGGGGGGGGAGTATGACATCATTAGGAACCACTGGGTCTGAAAAGAAAATGTCCATCAATTAAAGCCCCTGTACTAGTTGCGAACCCAGTACTTTTAGAACTAGATGCCGACGTCATGCCTCTGATCTACCCCCTTACACCTTTCCCTCCCCCCATTTGGAGAATGAAGAAAGTAAAAAATGATATAGTCATTCATTAGTTATCTTATGCTCCCCACGAAACATAGGTCGTCAACACGCACACACCAAACCTTCCTGTCACGTGCCTTCCGCTCAAGGTCCTTCCATGTCTTCACTGTGTGTTGTTCAGCTTCCCTCTATCTCTGTTTCCCCGATGATTCCTGAACAAGGATTGGCATGTAATGCTAAACATCAGGTTTCTTCATTGTGTATCCTATCCATGAAAGGCAACGTCCTCTCTTTCCTTGTTTCACTGGCATTTATCTGTTTCTTGTCATAAGTTCCATATTAGTGTTCTTGTCACACCATTTCAGTCCATCTATTCTGCTCAAGCAACCATTTATGAAAGTTTGTAACTACTTGGCTGTTGCATTTGACAAACTCTAAGGAAACAATCAGCCGATATAGCCAAACATGGCAGTGATTGAAACACACACCGAAGAGAAGAACGACAAGTCGAAGGATTTCATGGAAAACAGCAATATAAAAGGAAGACCCAGGGTGAACGAAGCATCTAGGTCAGGAGATTTTTATCCTGTAATCCAAGGCCACCTATTTTTATTTCTTCACTTATATCTGTCGGATACACATGAAACATGTCAAAACGAGAAATAATAAGTTTTATTTTTATTATTATAAGAGTTGGCTACCGGAAGAGCAGCAGATGGGAGATTTTTTTTCCGACTGCAGATCAAAGATTCAGCAGTAAAAGAGAAATTGACAAGAAGACGAAGATGGCTGCATATCGTTCCACCTTTGCTTCAGTATTGACTTATGAATGCAAGTCATGGCCAGTGACTACAACCTACACAAGCCAGCTCCAAACCTCAGAAATGAAATATCAGAGGAAGGTGGTTGAAGTAACAAGAAGAGATATGGTCGTCATCCACTCGGTTTGTCCTGGCCTCAAAACCCAGCCCCTGCAGACCCAAAAGAAACAGTCCCGATTACGATGTCTGCAAATGGGGAGAAGATCGGCTACCACGACAAATATGGGAAACCAAGAGCCAGGGATCCAGACCTCCAGGACGACCCAGAGTCCGCTGGGTGGACACCATTAGACAATCTCTGAAGGTCCAAGAAACCAGGCCAGAAAGAAGACAGCAGATAAGATAGTGTTTGGTGCTCTCTCTGGCGAATCTCCATACCCCTGGGTAGAAGATGAGCGACTAAGTAAGTAAGAACGTATTATTATTTTTATCTTTATTTTGTTTCCAGAAGCAAAGTAAAATAAAATAAATTGAGGTTACGAGAGAGAGAGCAAAAACTGCTGCCCTCTATGGGGTCACATGCTGAAGATATCTGACCTTACGCTGAGTTGCTATGTTAATATGGCATAGAACGTTGTGCAATAACATAACATTTATTTGTCTTTATTTTGACATTTGTTTCGTATAAATTAGTTGCATATAAGGGAAGATATAAACATTTCAAAACAGGGAGTGTCTTAAATCACCTTGTACAGGTGGATCTTAGAAAACAAGACAACATTACAGCCCAGGTGAATAATTCCAGCATGCATGCACAAAAAAAGTACTTTACATTTGTGTCCACAAAATGAAGCTAAGCTATTTTAAAATATGACATAAATAAAGGGAAAGTTTCCGTGTAATGCTTAATAAATGAATTCTATAAATATAATTATAAAAACCGGACATTACTGCTAACAGAGCAAAGCGACGGTAATTTATGGCGTCATATCTTAATAGGACAGCGTTGTTTTAATTATATCATAGCTTTGTCACTTTCATGAGACATTGTTTGTTAATGATGTTCATTAGTGCATTATGTGTGTGTGTATGCTTGTCTGAATGCTTTAATTATCTATCTATCTATCTATCTATCTATCTATCTATCTATCTATCTATCTATCTATCTATCTATCTATCTATCTATCTATCTATCTATCTATCTATCTATCTATCTGTCTGTCTGTCCGTCCGTCCGTCCGTCCGTCCGTCCGTCCGTCCGTCCATCCATCCATCCATCCATCCATCCACCCCTCCCTCCCTCCATCCATCCATCCATCCATCCATCCATCTATCTATCTATCTGTCTATCTATCTATCTATCTATCTATCTATCTATCTATCTATCTATCTATCTATCTATCTATCTATCTATCTATCTATCTATCTATCTATCTATCTATCTATCTATCTATCTATCTATCTATCTATCTATCTATCTATCTATCTATCTATCTATCTATCTATCTATCTATCTATCTATCTATCTATCTATCTATCTTTTCTTTTTTTTCTTTTTTCTTTTGCGTTCGTCCTAAAAAGGACGTTTGTTACGTTGTGTCGCCGTTTACAGCAAAGCTGCGATATCTGCGCCTTTCGGCCCGACACATCCGTCTTCGGCATGGCATTTTTGGGACCGGGTTAGCCTTCCATCTTCGATCCCTACTCTCTCAGCCAGACTGCAGTGATGCAGCCTGTTTCCAGGACCACCACTTGGAGGTTGAGTAGGGTCTTGGACAGCTCTGGTTCGCTGACCCTGACGGCAAGCAGTCAAGCTATGGGTCGCTTACTGCATTCCTCACTTTTGATGCGTCTTCAGTCCCATCTATCTATCTAAAAAACGTCTTCTCTACAACAAAGCCAAGCTGACTCACGCAATTCTATCTAACAATGCCCCGCCGTACCTACGATCATTGTTTCAAACCAATAGAAGAGAGGGGCAACAATTACATCAGTTACGCCTGCCCAAACCTAGGATCGACCTGTTCAAAAAGAGTCTAGCCTACTCTGGAGCCTACTTATGGAACAGCCTTCCACACCACCTAAAAAGCCTACCTACACAATATTCATTTAACAAAGCAGTTTTCAAACACTTCCTAAACACTGATTATCTACCCCCATAGAAACATCATTTGCCTGTCAACATCTCATCCATAGGTCAACATTTCTTTTCCTCTTCCGCTCGTTTTTAATGGGAATAATTTGTTTTATATCCATGTAATATTATTATATAATGTAATGTATGTGAGAATGTACCCGCATACCACTGTACTTTAGACATGTGAATCGTGATAATGTACCTGCATACCACTGTACTTTAGAGATGTGAATGTTTTCGTTTGCTTAAATGGAATGATGTACACGAGAATAAGCAGATATACATTTTTAATTCTTTTCTTTTTTTTTGTGTTTTTTTTTTTTAAACTGCTGAAAGACTTTTCCTGCTACATAAGTGTGTAAGAAAGTGTTAATATTATTATTATTATTTCATTTTCTACCAAGAATGTATGGATATAAGCGAGAATGTGTTTATGTAATTTTTGTATTGACGATTGATGACACATTCAAAAATACAGATTACTTGTAGACGTTTTGACCGCATAAGTGAGTGTCGTTATACAGAATTTATTTATTTATTGTGTTGTTTATATTATTTTAATTTAATTTTTTATTTATTATTATTATTTTTCTTCAGTCACTATCTTGTTTATTTAAAAAAAAAAAACCTACTCATTTTTAATTATGATTGCATACTGTAAATGAATGCTGTTATGTTAACTTTATAATGTTGCATGCCTTTAAATTAATGCTTAAAGTAACGTGTGGGAATATAAGGATATACTGTAGTATGCAAGATTAATGAGAGTGAAAGGGCAGAATGTTAGACGGCCCTGTGCGCCCAATTCTTAACCCTTCGAAAATAAAGTTCGTTCGTTATATCTATCTATCTATCTATCTATCTATCTATCTATCTATCTATCTATCTATCTATCTATCTATCTATCTATCTATCTTTTTATCTATCTTTTTATCTATCTATTTATCTATCTATCTAGTAGTTAGTTCGTCCGTCCGAGGCCAGACGCCGCCCGCCCATCTGTCTGTCTGTTTGTCTGTCTGTCACACTGTAAGTCTATTTTTCTGTCACTCTGTCTTTCTTCTCTCTCTACATCCTGTCTCTTAGTCTATCTCTTATCGCTTTATCTTCTGTCTCTCAGTCTATTTTCGGATTCTCTCTACCTTCAATCTCTCTATTTCTGTCTATTTTCAATTTTTCTACCTAACTTCAATGTCTCTATCACTTGCCTCTCTGTCTGGGTTCAATATCTCTATTTCTGTCTCTCTATTTTTAGGTCTTCTATCTAACTTCTATGTCTCTTTCTCCTGCCTCTCTGTCTATATTTTCTTTCATCATCAAGCTCTCTGTCTATCTTTGGACTTCTATCTATTTTCGGTTTCTCTCTACCTTCTATGTCACTATCATCTTTCTCTCTATTCTCAGGTTTTCTGTTTAACTTCTATCTCTCGATTACATTGTCGCTCTGTCTTTCTTTAATCTCGTTATCATTTGCCTGTCTGTCTATCTTCAGTCTTCCTATCTTTCGTCTCTCTGTCTATTTTCGGTTTCTCTAACTTTTATCCGTCTACCTTATGACATTCTGTTCAATCTTACCTGCTTGCCTGGCCTGTGATGCTGCAATGCTAGAGTCTAAAGCGTCCATGTAACCCCTGACCTTTGACATCTGTGTCAGATATCGCTTCAGTTTCTGGTCATCATCGTCCTGAGAATTTTTCTCAACATCATCGGTAACATCTTTCAACCAGGACCACACACTTTTGCGGTCGTCTTTATCTTCCGAGTTCTCATCAGCTTTATCTCGATCATTGTTATCATTGTTATCAAAGGTATTTGAACCCTTTCCCTGACGTTCGCTGCTGTCTTGTGTTCCGTTAGTATTTTCATTGCTTCGATCTGTAGTGTTACCATCGTCAGATTTCTTGTCGTTATCGTCAGCCTGGTTCGCATTACCGTTGGATTTTCCCACTTTAGAACTGCTTCTTGAATCACCGCCATTGTCATTAGTTTTATCAGTGACATCATCTAGAGTATCCTCTTTCGACGTTATTGATTCTTCAGTGCTGTTGCCACCAGCACTAGTCTGTTCAATACTATCGTTTTCTATATCGTCAGCATCTTTACTTGCATCGACTGTCTCGTTACTGCCAGCCTTTGCCTGGTCAATGTCATCAGCTGTTTGGTTTGAAGAACCACCAGCTCTTGCGTCGTCAACAATATCGGATACTTTATCTTTGGCTGCACCAATTAAATCATCAGCCGCGTCTTTTACGTTTTCAACGACATCAGCAACTTTGTCCCTCACGTTATCAACAACATCAGCCACCTTATCAGCAACATTAGCAACGACATCTTTCACGATTTCGACTGCCGTTTTGACGTCGTCTGCGTGGTCATCACTTGTTGCTATGACGCCGAGTGGGATTGCTATAACTGCAGGGGTTAACTGACTACTTCCGGTTCCTGTAGGCTTCACAGCCAACCCTTTAACAGCCACATTGGCTGCAGCTGATGTAGAAGGAGGTTTAGGAATAATGGCCGAGTGGGCTGTGGCAATGATTGTCACTGTAAATAGAATAAAATACCGTAAAAGATACATGTATGCAAATGTTTAAGTTTATTTACATATTTCAGCTTTCAAATTTAACATTATAGTTTATTTCATATGAGTTTTCCCTCGTTTTGGCGAGGCTCGCCCCACTAGACATAAGGTCCGTCGGTTTTATTAGCGCGCATGTTCAAAGTAAAAGACCTTGTGGTCAGGTATTATTTAATATCGTACAGGATGTAAAAAGGTAAATAAAGGTAATTAACAGGCACACGTTGGACATAAAGGATGACAACAGAAAAGAAAATGTAAGTGATGGGTGTAAAGTTTCTCTTCTTCTTTCCACTCTGTAAAGTGTCAGTCTGTATGCTCTGTAAGGAAGAGTGGTGTGTTGTTGAGATCAGGCATGCTCCAGTCTACCCAGCTGTAAATGGGTAACTCACCCTAGTCCTGAGTTAGGGAAGGCAAAGGCTCCAGGGGAAGCAGGCCCTAAACTTGGTCACCTCAACCGACGCAGGATGGTGTATGTATGAAGTAGAAGTGTAGAGTGTGATTACCGCGAATGGTGTACTGTTCGTGTGCTGACCAATATAACCACTCATACACTTGTGTCTACAAGGCACCAATGCAGACTGCTGGAATCTTTGTTTACTCAATTTATTCAGACGTACACACTGGGACATACGAGTACATCATGGTATGTTGACATATCAATTTGTAGGTATACATAGCAGATCTGAAGTCATGACACATTCAGAAATAATGGGCAGTACATCAAAAGTTCAATTGTCATGATACATTATGGCCGCATTCCCCTATCTGACTAAACGCGTCAGTGAAGGCAGATCGGTAAATAACTAAAGTTACTTGACGTCCATAGTTTGTAGCATATATTATGAAACCACGAAAGAGGGGGGTTTCTAGCAAGATTGAGATCTCCCTGTCACTGTCCGATAATAGGATAAATAATCTGTTCTCTTGGCAGTGATCAAAACATATGATGACCGAAATCTAACATGGCCGCCTCCCTGAGTTGTCGTTCACTCATTCATAGGAAGGAGAATATAAGCCAGAGTTAATTTATAATGGGTATATAAATGATTTCATAAATGTTCCCATACAGCTCTACGGTGATCAGGTTAATTCACGTAGCCATAACCGCTGTAGGAAAGTCTGTCATCTTTGTCGATACAAAACACGACCCTAGCGATACGAAGCACAATGTTCCATCTAGGTCGAATCGACATGAGATCATCAAAATAGGGTCTGGCAATACATGGAGTCCGAATTATACATTGTACCGTACCTTAGGAGAGTCTCTAACATAAACTATAGTAGAGATACCATCTCCTTTAGAAGAAAACCACTTCCTGAATCATATTTCCTTAAGAATCTACCAGCCCTTTGAAAAATGCGTACCCGCCATTATCACGGTACATCGGAACTCATCACGACTTGTCAAGACAACTCATACTTCCGCTAGACCGGAATAACAAGAATCTAGTCCCTCCTACCCATCCAAAATATACAATATAGGACTGATTCTACTTGTACTAATAATATATAATACATATGAATTCAGGCCATAAACACAATAAGCAAATTAATATATTTTCTGGCCCTAAAAAATAAGTACAAACGTAAGCGCAATATCCTTGCGCCGGATCAATATCCAGAACGATTACTCCTATAATCAAAAGTGTGAATCAAACATGGATTCTCTCGCTTTTACCATAGACAACATTTTCATACACAAATGAATGAATGTCTATATTTTTCCCATATTAAATAGCCATATCGATTTTTGTAATATGTGCGTCAAAATATGCACGCAACAATGGGCTAAACGGGAATAGAACCTAGGACCAACCAAACAGCGCCATCGTCTCGCTGTGAAAGTACATCGTGAAAAGGCGCTCAGCCAATTTTGCATCCACAAAAAAGTGCATCATTGGCTGAGGTCATTCCCACGACACCCACACAATTATGGCATATAGAACCCGTGGACGACACACTATGCCTGAATGTTAAGGCAGGCTGGGATGGTCTGAATGTTTTAATTGAAAATTCATCAGCTGAATAGATGGAACCATTTAGGTATCATGCCATAAAATAAAAGAAAACAGAAATGAAAAAAATATAATAATAATAACTTACCAAGTAAGAACATCATATTTGCCATTTTTCGGGTTTGGTTTTAATCTGAAATGCAAGCATAAAGTGTGATGTATTTCGTGAATTACACAGGTATACATTTTTATATTGTTAAATTATTGGGCAAATATATCATTCAACGCCCTGTATACTCACCTGGGGTCTCCATAGAGACAAAGAAAGAACATGTTAACTGCACCCTCAAGCATGTCGTACAAGGCATAAATCAGGTTGTGCATGAGTCAGGCAACCTCAGCATGTAGAACAAATAGCCACTTAAAGCACTTCTAAATAACATGTAATTTCTTGTGTGCAGGCTTCCTGCAGGACCAGTGGCTGTGGTGGTTTCATGCTTTGTAAGGAGCGGAAAGGAAAGTATGATGATAAATACGATGATGATATCCCCCAATCACTCAGCATGTTCTACCTGGCTGCCCTAGATATCTGTACGAGTCTGGGTAAACAAGCGTAAAGAGAATTTTCATCTATACGTATCTTTTTCGTGGATCTGTGCTTCATCTTCAAGATACAATTTTTTATAGCAGGAGCTAACGTTTGAGTGGAAGCGTCCAGCATATATACAACCAGCGCGCAATAAGAATAATTAGCATTCATACCCTTCGACATTTGTTGTGGGAGACTGAGCACCTATGGGTTTACCTGGAGTGCAGCAGAGAAAAAAAAACAACAAGAAACAGGTATACCCTTTTATAAGATAAGAATAAATGGAGGGAACGATAACAAGATTGAGGTAAAAGAAACACCACCACAAGATGAAGAATCATACACATATCTTGGCAGCAATATAGACAAAGTTGGAGGAACATTGATTCCAAACAAGAATACAAAAGGTTACAGGAGCTTTCATTGCTGTGGCAAATATATGGAAATAAAGAGAAATGAAGTCCAACACAAAATCAGAATCTTCAAAACAAATGTCGTCAGCCCTATTGTATGGCTGCAAAACATGGAAAACAGCAACCAAAGAGTTACAAACTTTCATAATAAGTGCTTGTGTAGAATAGAAAGATTGAAATGGTGGTCCTGGAAACAAGATCATTAGTCTGGTGGAGCTAATCGAAATGGGACAGGCAAACCCAGACTAAAAAAATGCCAGTGGAGAAGTCGGATGTGAGAAGGTGAAGAAAACGTTAGGAGTAAATGGATAACGCAACACCGTCCTTTTGACGAAAACCTGTTGATAAGCGTTACAAGGCAGATCCTGAAGTGTTCTGGAGTCTTCAGCTAATGACAGGAACCAGACAAGTAGCCAGGGAGCAAGAGATTAAAAAAAACGTTGGAGATGGATAAGACAGACATTGAGAAAACTGTTGGCATTACACAGTCCTTGTCCTGGACAGGTATGAGGTAGAAGACAAAAAAAGTCAGAAGAGCTGATGGCACGTGACAGGTGTGAGAAAGACATGGAAAGTCTTTGAGCTGATGACACGTGACAGGAAGACTTGGCATCAAGTTTGTTGATGGCACGTGACAGGAAGACTTGGCATCAAGTTTGTTGATGGCGTATGCTACTTAGGGAGCTGAAGTGTGATGATAATAAAGTTGATAATTATACTGATGATGAGGAGATAACGACCATAATGATGATGATATACCCTTATAACAGTGTAGAAAAATGCATACCGAAATACTTACTGGAGATAAAATGAGTTTCTCAACAGTGAAAATGTTTTAGAATATTCTTATATTTCAGTTATCAAGCTGTCCTGAAGAAAAGCTAAAACTGTTTTGTTCTTTGTTTTAAGAAAAATTATTTAGAGAAAAATGTTCCTAATCAGCTTTTTGTCTACAACCTACAGTCTAATCCAGTCCACCGTTTGCAGAGTTGCCCTTGACTTCTGCTGGCTGGCGCTCATTTTATACAATTCAGTTGCCATGCCGTGATTAACAGCACGTGACAGGACATCCCGGAACCAGTCAGAAATAACATCACAAGTAATAGATATGTGCCTAGATTATTGCTATATACGCGAGTTAGTTCTATATAATATTTTTGTTGTCTTTTTCGTTTCTGTATTTTGGAGTATCTCGTGTAGTTGCCTCGTGGAAGGGAAAAGGGGGGTGTCTCTTGGGAGATAAAGAAATAATGGAACCACTACTCCATCAAGCATGTCGTAAAAGGTGACTGATGTGAGGTTGTGTATGGGGCTGGCAACCTCATAATGTAAAAGAATATTTGCAAAAGTGCATGAAGTTATTTAGCGCAGATCTCTTACGAGACCAACCGCAGTAGTGACGCCACGTTAATTATGGAGAGTAGGGAACCGTGCTGGGGTAATGGTTACCACACTGCGCTGGCGATAGGGTGATCCTAATTCGAGTCCTGGCGAAGACATTTGAAGAAGTGTCGTCGGCCAGGGACTGGCGGCTCCTGAGCCAGCCCAGCTCTAATGGGTACCCTCCGAAGATGGCGAGTATCTGCCTGAATGGCGAGTGGACACTTGTCAGTGTACAGGGAAAAAGAGATACTCACGTAAAAATCAGTCTCATGTTAGATATACTAACTGGAGATTCTCGCCTCGAGTAATAGCGGGCGTACGTCAAAAAAATAAAAATAAAAAAAATAAATTATGGCAAGTAAAAAGAGAATCATCATATATTGGTGCAAAACGTGGTGTGGACAAAACCAAAAAAACTAACTTTTTGCCACTTTTATACATTTGTTATATGTCATATTTATGCAGGCTTAGTCTTCTTTATTTAACAGAAACTCTGAAATCAATAAAGTCCAGGTTAAATATGGCTACATTATTTGACACATACATATTATGTAACATAAGACAGAACTTAAAATGTAAATGCCATCAGAGAGAAATGTAGGCATTAATGAGGTAGAACTAAGCAGTATTCGTTACAGAAACACCCTAAAGACAGGAGGAAGTAAGAGTTAAACGTGAGGACGTTTCGGTCATTGGGAGATGTGAAGAAAATTAGGAATTGATGAAACAAGAATCAGATATGAGAAATTTATGATAGGACCAAACTAGAGACGGGGAAGAGGGCATTTAGGGCAGTATTATCAAGGTTGAAATGAGGATAGTGAGACAGGACCAAACAAGAGTGGGACTTGAGGTCATTTATGACATGGCAACGGAACAGCAAAAATAAAAAAAACATCTGAGAGACAGCACCATGCAATCTTCATCACACTCCATCTCCCCGAGGAGCACAGGCTTTCAACAAACTTATACCAAGTCTTCCTGTCACGTGCCATCAGGTCAAGGTCTTTCTATGTGTTCTTGATTCCTTTAAGTCTGTTTTTATTTCTCTTCTCCATGTGTTCTTTTGTCTGTCTCTGCTTCTCCTACTCTGGGCATTCCAGAGCAAGGTCTGTATTGTAATGCTATCAGTATGTTTTCACCTGGACCATAAGGAACCATGCAATAGTGAGAAATAAAATCCTTTGGTAAGGCATCAAACAAGAGCCCATAGAGCAACAGCCGGGGAAAGAGAAATATTTATTGGCAACACATACACGGAGAAAATGAATTTCTTGCATATTTTCGTGTGAGACACTTATGAGGAGCCCACAGAGAATAAGGACAAGAGGAGAAAAAAAGGAAATTATGGAAGAGAGACTAAATGATGGAACTAAAGAACTGACGATGATTCGCGTAGCTACCATGGCTCTCTGAAGAGAGAAAGAAAGATTATGCCTGCTGTTCCCTCAGACATTACATACGAGGTAACTAATATATGGATCTTTTTTAGGCTGACAATCTCGTCTCTTAAAACAAGTTACTACAACAACCGCCGCTTTAAGAACACATAAATAGTTTAGTACAGGCATCTTGTGAGAGGTCATCTACACTGGCTACTGTACGCTCTTTCGGGAGCAAAAAAAGGAATTGATGATTGGCTGCATTTTGACAGGATGTCCGAAGTATATTTGATTTCTGTCTAACTGTGTAGTTGATGCAGTCTTGTTCCCACTAACGTGTCTCTCTGTGTAGTTGATGCAGTCTTGTTCCCACTAACCTGTCTCTCTGTGTAGTTGATGCAGTCTTGTTCCCACTAACCTGTCTCTCTGTGTAGTTGATGCAGTCTTGTTCCCACTAACCTGTCTCTCTGTGTAGTTGATGCAGTCTTGTTCCCACTAACCTGTCTCTCTGTGTAGTTGATGCAGTCTTGTTCCCACTAACCTTTTAATCTCATCATTTCTCATTACAGATTTCTTATAGGAAGTAGTAAGCTTGCCAAATGTTGTTTTCCCCAGACATTTCGCTTGTTATGATATTTCTCTCCTACCCTTTAAATGTGACTATATTTGGACAATTAACAAGCAATTAGAAGACAGCCTTGAGGCCTTTAAAGTGTGGATGTATAGAAGAATGGGGCACGTCTCACGAAAAAAAGAAGAAAACAAATAAAGAGGTCCTAGAAAACCTAAGAAAGAAACACCGATTTTATGAAGGAGATCAAAATTAGACAACTAAAATATTTCGGCCATGTAAAAAGATATAACAGCTTACACTAAAGACCATAATAGACGACAGAGCTGAAGGCAAACATGCAAGAGGAAGACAGCGCTATTAATGGGAAGATAACATCAAGAGATGGACAGAACAGAGTGTATCTTATTAATGGGAAAATAACATCAAGCGATGGACAGAACAGAGTGTATCCTATTAGTGGGAAGATAACATCAAGAGATGGACAGAACAGACGTATCCTATTAGTGGGAAGATAACATAAAGAGATGGACAGAACAGAGCGTATCCTATTAGTGGGAAGATAACATCAAGAGATGGACAGAACAGACGTATCCTATTAGTGGGAAGATAACATAAAGAGATGGACAGAACAGAGCGTATCAGAATGCACCGTCAAGACAAAAGACAGAAGACGTTGGAGATTCATTGCAGCCGACCTTCAATGTGAAGATGGTAACTGATAGTGATATTTGACACTCATAGCAGATAATTGACATGAGTATGCTATTTATCAGCCGAAGATCTGTCACCATGGAGATTTATGAATGCCGGAACAGTATTTACTTGATAAGCTATCATCAGTATTTTACTATGGGTTTCTTACGGAGCATGGAGCCACCACTATAGCTGGTCAAATTGCAGGAAGCCCACAACAAGTATTCACATGCTCCTACAGCGGTGGTGTTTGTGGAAATTTGTTTTACATGATGAAGTTGCTAAAACGGCACACAACCTCATATTGGTCGCCTTGTACGACATGCATGATGGTGAAATAGTTTTATTCTATCCGTGTCTCTTCATAGACCCCACAACTTACACGGGTCGATAAACTATAAACACCAGCAAATGTTTAAGTTGTGACAAATTTACCCAAAAAAGACTATCAATGTTGCAGTAAAAAAAGCTCTTTCACAATTTACCGTAAACCAAGAGATCATAATTGTTCGTGACGACAAAGGGGAAAACACTCCTCGTTGTCTCCTGTAAACATCACAGTAATAAATGACAGTACATAAAACGGACAATACGGGATGGATACACGATCCGGGTAACATTAATTACTATAATTAAATGCTGCGTTTTAATTTGTAAATTATTTATAGAAGATTTTAGGGACGAAAACCATTATCTGACGACAGTTTAAATAAATTTATGTTCTTAATTCAATAGCGGTTACAACTTGTTCGTATCACTAAGTGAAGTGCAACACGATAAGACACGTTTCTTGGAGACAAAAATATAAACCTAAATGACCTAGAGCAATGTTGTACAAACTATGTCAGCGATTCAAAAGAGTTGCAACATCCTTGGTAATGAAGAGGCTAGCAGATTGGCAAAGGAAGATGGAAAGCTACCTCACCTTGATACAGTTATAACTTTTATGAAGAGGCCAAGAGTTTTATCAGATCAGATATGGGAACATATGGGAAGCATTGCACCCAGGCCACTATAAAAATGATGCACGTTACCAGTTCAACAGAAGAGTACAAGTGGTAATCGTAAGACTTCGCACAGGTCACAACAGATTGGTATACCATCTATTGAACAAGTTAAAAATAGCAACTACTGATAAGTGTAACTGTAGCACCAATAAAATGGCCGTTAAACGTCTGCTGTAAAGTGCCCAACATATGAAGAACAGAGAAAGTACACATGATTATTACCATGACCATTACCATTACCATTCGTAGAAACACTCTATGGAGATACCAACAATCTGAGACTGACCATCGCCTTCTGCAACTATATTCAAGCTGATGCCTGAAAGTGTACAAAGAAGACGTAGACGACCACAATAAAGACATCAACTTTCTGGTCTGAAAGAGAAAAATAAAGAACATTGTTATCAGGCGTGAGACAAAATTATTTTCATTGCATAAAAGCTGGAGCAGAGCATCGGTCCTGGTCTGAAGCAGATTCGTAATCAAGGAGGGGAAGAACAGGTGAGTGCCCCTGGTGCCAGGAGTAAGGGCGCTCAGACGCGATTAAAGTAGATCATAACTTTCTTTTTGCTCTGTCACGGGTTGCCTCCCCTTTGCTTTGCTGTGATGGTCCAATTAGGGGCAAAACCTAGAGATTTTGATTTGGGTCTTCAAAGGTGTCTACCTTCGCACAAGATTACTCTTGGCAGAGATGCAGATAGAAGGATAATGATGCTTCTACCTCGAGGGAGTGTTCACAAGATTTTTCAGAAGTCAAGAACAATGCTGAATGTGTCTTAGCAATGTTAACTTTTATCTGTCCGACAACTTTTGTGAAGAGTTATATTGTATGATTTAGCTCTTTCAAGCCCCCAACTGAATTAACAGTAACATTTTTCTTCTTCTTCTTCATCATCATCTTCTTCTTCTTCTTTATATTATTATTATTGGCTCTATAGGTGTATATATATATTTATATGGTGAGTAATCTACACAGTCCATGTGTCTCTATATACTTCTCCCTGGTAGGATGATTCACATGTATGCATAGAATGTCCCAAGTTGTTCTAAGTTATTTCGAGTGGGGTATCTCTACGCCAAGAACATTCTGATGAAAACTTCTGTTATACAGGGAACGTTGATAATATACCGAGTATAATGCGAGTAATCACGATTACAGTTTACAGATGAAATAGCAAAACCTCGGGATGAAAGAGCACGATGTGGGAGTAAATAAAATAAGAGATATGTAGGAAGAGATAGGGCGATAAAGCTTTGGCGCTCGTTTATCACAAGCTGGTCCTTTGCAGGAAGCCTGCACAAAGCATTCAAGTGCCCTTGCGGCGGTGGTTTCTGTAGCAATGTATCTTATATTATGAGGTTGCTAGCCTGATGCACAACCTCAGATTAGTCACCTTATATGACATGTGTGAGGAAACAATAGTTCAATTCTTCCTTTGTTTCATAATTGTAAGAACCCAGCAGTGCACACTAAGCTTACGGAAACCACTTGAGCCTCAGGCTAAACTCCAGCTTTTGTGTTGGTTGGATGCGTGCAAGAGGATCTCCTAATGACAGGCACAGAGAGTTGGGTAGTGGCACTGTGCAGAACGAGACAATTCCTTGAGAGAGCCGAGAATCAGGGCACAACATTGTAGCCTTCCATATTTGGAGAGCCCTCATGAATAAATAGTTATAGTCCGTTCGGAAATTCGTGCCCACAGAAAGTGTCAATTTTCTCCAAAACTGTTTGTTGTATGGACATGAATTTTTGCATGCAGTCTTAGATTTTCCATGCAGTTAAGATTTTGGGATCACTACATTCACAGCTGTCGCGAAATTTGCAAAACGGCGATTTTCTTTGATCTTCTTGGAACATTTGCCTAAATCTGCCCGTAACATTAATTCTTACAGTAAATCACAACATTTGTGCGACAAGACGGTTCAAAGGCGTGTCCTAAATGTGTGATTGGTTGTTCACGTGATTTTGATACGAGGAATGATGTTCTGATAATGAACCATGATAGCAGTAAATCATCGGGACGCTATGACAAATCGTAACTGTTTATGTGTTATTATAGATTGGCATATTTTTTTTTTTTTTTTTTTTTTTTTTTCGTACGCCCGCTAATACTCGAGGCGAAATCTCAGGTTATTATTAATGTCTAACCTGACATTGATTTTACGTGAATATCCCTTTTTCCTTGTACAGAGACAGGTGTCCCTCGCCATTCAGGCAGATACTCGCCGATTTCGGAGGTACCCATTACAGCTGGGTCGGCTCAGGAGCCGCCAATCCCTGGTCGACGACACTCCTTCAAATGTCCTCGCCAGGTCTCGAGTTAATCCAGTCCAAATCCCGGTCGACGAAAAATCCTCAAATGCCTGTTTATGTGTTATTATAGATTGGCACTATGAATGAAATTAGTTTATCACAAACGAAGGAATGCGATCGACTTGCCTCATTCCTAATCGGACGACTCCAATAAGTTCACAACAGTTATTGGTTGGATAAACTGCAAGCCATCTCGCTGCCAGTAATCTTCTTCTTCCTGTAGCACGTGTTCTTCACATTTAGCCCAGTACTCTGTGTCTATTCGTGAAAGGGCCTCATGAGTCATGTCTTTAACATCGCACATTTTAAAAGTGGTGTTCTGGGCGGCCACTTGCCCTTTAACTCTAGCCAAAACCAGCTCTATTGGGTTAAGGTGAGAATGGTAAGGTGGGAGTCGAAGAGAAACATGACCCTGCTCTTGGATGATTTTATCAGTCAGATACACTTTTGTCTTATTCCTCTGCCTCACAAGCTGTAACAACTCTGGTTTTAAATAGCTGTTGTCAGCGAAGATATTTTCATTCACAAGCCACCTCCTGATTTCGTCTTTCGTGCTTGCCGAAGTGGGAGCTTTATCCTCCTGCGCTAGAACATTATGATAGGACGCATTATCCTTCACCAGGCAAGACGGCCTATCTAGAGTCGAGAGGAGTGTATTTGTGGTGGGTTTTGATGTTAAAAGAGATAAATATTATTTGTCTACAGATTGAGGTCAGCTATGCAAGTCCCTGAGTCTAATAGTTGAAGATGATGTTCTCAGGTACCTGACTGCTACCACCCTACGATCTCAATCTGCGATATATTTTGAGTCTATTTTATATTCTGATCTGTTTGTTTATATGGCTTGATGTCTAGGATAATGCAAAATGTAATGGTGAGTGTATGACAACAAACACAACTTAACTCAATGAAAAGGGATTAAACAAGTCAGTGGTTAAAGTTAGAATAGTATGTTACAATTTTAATTTCCTGTACCTCCAATCTTTTTTGGTACAGGAATGTTTAAACTCAAAATGGAATGAAAATATATATTACAGTTTTAATTAAGTCTAACGGACAACTTGTCCTTAACTGTCAAGCTGTAAATGTTTATAACATGGAATTCCCTGATGAAGCACTAGATCCTATGACTGGTCACGATTATGAGGAACGACTTTTCTCATCACTTCCTAAAACTGTTTTATTGCAGTAGTGGAGAGTTAATGTTAAATGAACACTCATTAAGCCCGTAGAAGGTTTGGCTTAACTGAATTTCCTTGAGCAATAGTTGATGACTT
Organism: Oreohelix idahoensis; assembly: GCA_024509875.1. Taxonomy (NCBI): domain Eukaryota; kingdom Metazoa; phylum Mollusca; class Gastropoda; order Stylommatophora; family Oreohelicidae; genus Oreohelix; species Oreohelix idahoensis. The sequence goes on from JAMPIV010021686.1 coordinate 26,790, forward strand.
TCTCAACAACAGTACATTCGTCACGACAGTGAGACCTGGAGACTGCTTCAGCACTCTTGGTTCAGAATATAGGCAAATAAACACTTTTGCCTCGAACTCTGCAGCTCCAGTATTACTTTGTGGCACACTGAGTGTTATAGGATGTAACCCTGCAATAAGAGGATTAAGGCCTCCTAAGTACTTATATATAAATCTCTCCACAACTAACAATTAAGCATCATTAAACAGTTTAAGATCAGCTTCCTGTGCTAAACAAATAGCTATCGTCCCTATCCTATTCTGTGAGTGCTTCATACTCAGGTAATCCTCAATATCATCAGTTTGATACATTTCTTTTTATAGGAAATCATAGTTATTTTTCAAAGTCATGGGAAACACTGTGACTTGCCGAAGACGACCAGTGGTTTGCTGGTCTTCTTCTCTTCTTCGATCCTTAACCACCGACCGTCAAAGCAGTCAGTGGCCATCACGCCTAGTGGCGTCTTGTAGGGCAACAACAAATTGATTCCACTTTGCACGGTCGGTGGCCATCCTTCGTACAGTGCCCCAGCTCTCGTTCATTCTTTGCATCTCAGCCTCCACAGTCCTCCGCCAAGTTGTTTTTGGTCGGCCTCTCTTTCGCTTTCCTTCAGGGGTCCAAAACATAGCTGTTCTTGTGATGGCATCGGGGTCTCTTCTGAGGACATGACCAACCCAGCTCCAGCGTCTGCCAGCTATGATGGTGTGCATGTCCTCTTGCTTGCTACGAGTAAGCAGATCTTGGTTGGTGATGGTTTTCGGCCAAAAGATTCGGTGAATTTTTCTTAGGCATGTTGTGTGAAAAGAGGACAATTTTGACATTTCCTTCTCTGTGACTCTCCAGCATTCCGCACCATAGGGAAGCACAGAAAGCACGCAACTCTGGTATAATCTTAATTTTGTGCTTGTGCTGTATTGGGAGGACTTCCAGATGTTATTTAGGCTAAAGAAGACTGGTCTTACAGTCATAATATTATAGATCAATTTTCAAACATCATGTACTTTCAGTTGCTCCATATTATACATAGACATGCCTGTCGTAAGCTTCCACAATGGCAAATGTTGCACACCACAAATTTTTGGTTGAGCGCCTATCTATGTTAGCCTCTACACATCAATATTACATATACATATCAATAATAATGTTTATCTTACCGCAATCAATGAAATATTTTACACATATAAGGTTAACCGGCGATCAATGGGTCAAGCTGAGATCGCCACTGGCCAGAACAGCAAAGGCAATGGGTCATGAATTCCTTGTGTCTGATGATAACCTTACTGTTTAAATTTTATCTTCAAGTGGCAACTAAGCGTTAGCAAAACGTTCGTTATATCCCCTCGTTAGTTATGCTCCCCTAAACGAATCAGATCAGGGTAAGCCTTTTCTGAACCAACCGTTCAGTAATATCACTTTTTTTTCTAAAAATGACCTCTCAAACTTAGTGCATTCGATACCAATACCCAGGTAACGAAGTGACATGTAGATATTGAATAAAACTGATGACATATCACCAATCCTCCCGATAAAAAAAAAATGTGGAACATATTTTTTTTTTCAAATCAAAGAGCGAGCTGTCACCAAAACGCCCCTGATAAATTTGACTCTCTTTTCAAAAATACACGTTAAAAAAATGTGACATCCCCCGATTTTCAAAGTTGAGTGGATATCACTGTGTCTGTCTTTCTGTCTTTAATTTTTATTTTCTACGATATTGTTGTTAATATCTAAACGATTTTAATGGGGAAAGGCAATTATTAACCAGACGACTGTCTGTCATCTAGCCCTTAGGATTTTTATTTCTCTCTTTATCATAGTTTTCATTTTTGTATTATTCCCCCTCCAGTTTTTCAAATAACCTACTTTTCTCTACGGTAAGATACTATATCATAATGAGTAATATGATATTCCTAATAACCAAGTATTATTATTTCAGTTGTCAACTGTCCTTTCTTTTCCTTTATTATTCAATTAGAATACGATACTTCATCTATGTTTCTTTTGCCACCGTTCCCAATTTGGTTACTTAGTTTCACTTTCACAATGCATACGCTAGCTTAGGTTTTCCTCCGTGTAATCCCCCCCCCCCTTTATTTTTGCTCTCTCTCGCTTGTTCTAAGAAAACGAAACACGCTTTTTGGCCGGTCGCCAACCGTGTTTATGTTAGATTTAATTTCCAAGACGGAGAGGGACCAAGGCGGTTGGTTTTGAAATGTGGTAACATCGCGTGCATTAGCAAATATCCAAATACTTTATTCAAACCTTAACGGTAAGGAAAAAAAATGAGCCCTAACAACCGTTGCCAAGGCACTAGTTGATTTTCAAAAGCCAGCCTCTCGCTTTCGTTTTGTATTACCATAAGCAAGTCCTTAACGTCAACTGTTGCATTGTGTGCTATTAATAGATTTTAAAAAAACGCTTTATTCAAGGTTTCATTCCTCCCTCTCTCTTTCACTCCTCCTTTTTTTCTATCACTCTTTTGGAGAACGAAACACGTGTTATGTTATTTAAAGTCTTTGGACAGAGCAACGAACAAGCTAGTGGTTTTGGTATCGTTCACTTTGGCGTTAATGCTTTTTCAAATCCAGCGCGAATCGCAGGCGTGGGTGATGATTTTGGGCAAACACGGGCGGGGTGGTAAATTTACTTGGCGTAGGGGTTAAATATTACTGTATGTGGCGATTGTATCACTGATCTCGCTACACATCTCCCCTGTTAAAAACATGCATTCCAATGCAGGTTTATAATCTGTGATACAAATTCGATCAAATGAACTCAACTAGGCTTTATGAGTATCCTGGTTTTCTTCGAAAGGGTGCCTACTCAAGAAATCTGCCCCAACATTTTGCGAACCAGGAATGTATTCGATGGTAAACGAATAAGGTTGAATGAGCAAAGACCACCTTAATAAACGTGCATTACCATGTTTTGCCTAAGCCAAAAATACCAATGGCTGATGATCGTTTTGGACCACGAATGTTCTACCATAAAGATAGATCTTGAACTTCTTGATCGCCCTGACTAAAGCCAAACATTCTTTTTCAATCGTTGAGTAGTTTTGTTAAGCCCTGTTTAACTTGCGACTGGCATAATCTTTTTCAAGTCTTTTATTTCAGCCTTTTTTGTTTTCAAATGAAGGAAAGCTTCAATTGACAGGCGACTGGGTTCAATTCCGCATCTGGTGAAGTGGACCTTTGTAACAATGTAGCCCCTAATCCTACGTTACTAGCGTCCGTTCTTACTACGAATTCCTGACTCAAATCAGGTAATTTCAATATAGGCTTACTGGTGAGTTTTTCCTTTTACTCATTATATGCCAACTCGCACTGTGCCGACCATTCAATTTTATCAGGTTTACCCTTACGAGTTAAATCCGTCAGAGGAGCACATATGGAGTTAAAATTTTTAGTATACTTTTGGTAAAAACCACACAGTGACACAAAGGATCGCACATCCTTCTTAGTCTGTGGTCTAGGTGCTCTCTGCAATTTCTCCACGTTCTTGGGGTCAGGGGTCATGCTACCCTGATGTACAGTATGTCCCAAGAATTCTAATTCCTTACATCCAATACAACTTTTTTTGGTCTAGCAGTCAAGTTTGCCTCTCTGAGTCTATCAAATAGCATATTCAAAGAGTGAACGTGTTCTTCGATGTTTCCGTAGCAATGAGGATATCATCCATGAAATTCGTAATACATGGATTTTTCAGTGGATCCAACAATTTTCGCATCATTCTGGAAAACACACTCGGGGTATTCTTCAAACCAAACGGCAACATGTTGAACTCATAATGGCCTTCCGAGGTGCTAAAAGCCAGATAATGTCGGATCTCAGGCTTCACTGGAATCTGGTAATATCCCTTGCTGAGATCTACCTTAGAAAAATATTTTGCCTTGTTCAGCCGGGCAAACAGTTGATTAGTATCAGGTAATGAATCCACCTGACTTTCTGTGACAGCATTCAGTTTCCTGTAGTCTATGCACAGTCTATGTTCCCCAGATGGTTTCCTCAACAAAACCACGCTAGAGCTATAAGGAGATTCACTGTGAGAAATAATCCCTTCCTTTAACAGATAATCTATGTCCTCTTTCAAAGCTTTCTCTTTTGCGAATGGGATAGTATAGGCTCTCATACAGATGGGTGTTGGGTCTAGTAGTTTCGTGTCATATTCCAACAAGTTGGTGTGCCCCGGTTTGTCCGTTAACACGTCTGTATGATCTTCCAGAACCTTTTGAATCTGCTCCATCTGCCCTTATATCAAGTGTTTACTGACCTTTGCCTGTGCAGGCGTTTCACAGGGTTTCAGGGGGTATTCGTGAGAGGTTAGAGGTTCATTTTTCATCTCAGTGGCTATGGCCAAGGTCATTAAATGTGTCACTTCCTGGTTTTGTCTATCCAGATACTTCTTTAAGAGGTTCACATGATAGATTTTGTCTTTCTCTTTTTTATCTATCTTATAGTTAGTTCTAGACACCTTTTCTGGAACAGTGTATGGACCTTGCCATCCAATTTGCAGTTTGTTGCTGCTGCCGGGTAGTAGAAGAAGCACCTTCTCCCCAACAGCTAGCTCCCTATCCTTCGGTTTCTTATTGTAATATGCAGCATGTTTCTTCCTGGCTTGTCTTAGGTTATCATTTGCGAGTTTCCAGCCAGTTTTTAGACGAGTGGTCAGCTCGTTCACATACTGATATGATGAGGTAACAGTCTCTTCTGCCTTCTCATCTGTCCATGTCCTCAATAAGGCTTCCAATGGACCTTTTATTGGCCTGCCGAACAACAATGTGGCCGGTGCCATTCCAGTCGAATTATGGGGTAATTCATAATAAGCAAACAGGGCGGCGGGTAAGTATTGATCCCACGTATCAGGTTTCTCATGTGCCAACTTTCTCAGGATGGAGATAAGTGTCCCGTTAAACCTTTCCACCTGGCCGTTCCCTTGGGGGTGTTACGGACTACAGTGAAAGTGCTTGGCTTGGAATATCCTGAAAACGTCTTCAGTTAGTCTCCCCTTGAACTGTGAGCCATTATCAGTCAAGATTTGGTGGGGAAATCCTAACCTTGTGAATATAGTGACTAATGCCTCTGCCACATGTTTCGAGTCGATTGATGACAAGGCTACCGCCTCTCCCCACATAGAACAAGTGTCCACCAGAGTAAGAATGTAACTGTATCTCCTCTTGGTACGTGTGAGATGTCCCACAATATCCACTGCAACTCTTTCGAAAGGGGTTCCCACGATTGGCATCTCCCCTAAGGTTGCAGGTGCAGTCCAATGTTTTGGAGCTACCCTTTGGCATTCTGGGCAGGATTTGACATATCTTTTTATATCTTCCGTTATCCCTGGCCAGAAGTAATGACAAGCTATGCGCTGTCCTGTGGCGCTGATCCCCATATGACCACTGAAGGGAATCGCATGTCCTAACTCCATTACCATTTCCCTATATGAAGTGGGAAGGACCAGCTGTCCATGACCATTGGAACCTGTTCCAGCCTTCCTATACATGAGTTTATTCTTCATATAAAAATCTCCTTTGTTTGGAGGGGTATGGCACTTAGGGAGTTTCATGAAACACGGCTTTAGTGACCTATCTTCAGCCTGTGCCTTCCTCATCTCCTCTGGATGAGTATTTATTTGGTTTTCTTCCTCCTTCCTTGATTGTGACCTGGTCTGTACTGTTGCCATGATCACAGGTCTTTTGGGATTTCCCAAGAAGACGTATCTACACCCCAATATCAGAGGGTAGATTGGTTCGTTTATCACTGCTGCTCTAATCACTCCTTCCACATAGCGAGTTTTTACACTTATTCTGGCGACGGGAAGTGTCATGGTTGTAACTTCCTTGGTTGCCCCTTGGATCTCCACTGTTTCTGTGGTGTATTGATCTGGGTGCACCAGGTGAGAGCTCACGACTGAGTCAAAATCCAATCCAGTATCATAAAGGCACCTTATGGTAGCCCCATTACATACTACGTCTTCACAAACAGGGGGATGATAAGGTTCCTGCTGTCCAGTAGGTTTTTCCTTTCACCCTTTGTTTCCTGTTTTCATGCATGCAGCGACAATAGGAAGTTTCATCTTACAGTCTCTGGTGTTATGATAGACTCTCTTACAAAATTTACACCATCTCCTTTCTGGGTTGAAAGGTTTCCGTTCATTGTATTGCGGGTTTCTATCTCTTTGGTCATACCTTGGCCTATCATAGTTGGCTTTACCTCTGTTATTCTGATCCCTACTATCAAATTTGTTTTGGTTTTGGGGGCTTTATTATGTTCTACTTGTTTCTTCTTCGTTCCAGCTATCTCAGACTGGGCTGCCTGATACCGTTCAGCCACATTAAGAATCTCCCCCAGTCTCTCAGCACCCTGTTCCGTGAGAAATTTTCTCAGGTCTGGAGCCATGGACTCTCTTAACTGCTCCATCATAATCATTTCCTTTAAATCTTGGGTTTTCCCCAGAGCAGTCCATTTCTCCAAGTATGTCTCTAGGCGTGCAGATAACTGGTGGTAAGTCTCCCCGGAAAGTAGTTTTGCATTTATAATTTTTTTTTCCGGTAAAATTCACCATTCTTTTCATATCTAACCAGGATAGCCTGCTTTAAAATGTCATATTCGTCCTGATCTTCCCTACTCAACTTTGAAAATACCTCATACGAGGTTCCCCTAAGCCATTGGGATACTTTCAAACTCCATTTCCCCCTCTCTAAACCATAAGTTGTAGCTAGTCTTTCAAATCTAGAGCGGAATGACTCAATGTCATTGATAAGGGTGGATTTAGGATAAGCCACAAATCTGGCCACTATAGACGTTGCAGGTACAAGTCCAATAGCCGTTGCTGGTATGTAGCCAAGTAAAGTACCACCCCTATAGACACCAGGGATATTATAGGCTGTGATGTACGGTGTCTTGTCTGGTTTGTTGTTGCTTGTTGTAAGTGTAGATGTGATGTAGCTTCACAGATCTACAAACATGAGATATGACGTGGGAAGTCATAAAAGTGTTAAACTGCTCTTGACGTTTCCATCATTTATTTTGACGATCCACAATGACAGATACGTTACATCCGCATTACATAAGTCATAGACACGACAGTTCATGGTATTCAGCATAACAAAGTTCTTCGATGAATCTTCTATATATATATATATATATATATATATATATATATATATATATATATATATATATATATATATATATATATATATATATATATATATATATATATATATATATATATAAACTGATGTAAATAATCCCAGCTTACTACAGCCTCAGCTTCATATCATCAATGTACATAAGTTTAACAATACTCCTCTCTGATGCTGGCAGATCAGATGTGCAAAATAAATCTATTACTGGTCGCACGAGAATGGCGTTCAGGAGTACGGGTCAAGCTGACCTTTACAGGCATTCCTAAGTCTAACCTCGACGTAGGTGCAATCGCTGGCATAGCGAAATTCATAGAACATAGAAACTGTTCTCTGGGCCTAGAGTGACCCGTGTATATATAAGTCTCAGGTATGAAGATACCTGGGGTGTAATCCCTAGTAGAAGAACCTCTCCTTTCTGTAACCAGCAAGCGAGCAGAGAACGACAAATGTCAAACATCTAAGTAGATCACAGAGTTCAATAATATCCCTGGTGTCTATAGGGGTGGTACTTTACTTGGCTACATATCAGCAACGGCTATTGGACTTGAACCTGCAACGTCTATAGTGGCCAGATTTGTGGCTTATCCTAAATCCACCCTTATCATTTTATGGTGGCCAGTATGGGGAGCAGATGTCGATCAACGTTGGATCATTTATCCCCAGAATGCTGATCACAACCTGTTCTGCACCGTGCTGACGTTTGGACTTATATAAGTTAAGTGGCCTGTTTTGTTTGTGAACTGTACCCTTATACTCTAACTGAGCCTTCTGTATTTTCACATTCTTACTGTTATATGTTACATGTTTTCATGTTATATGTTATTTGTATATTTATATGTTTATATTTTGTCTTTCAGTAGAAGATACCACGTGACAGAGGGTTCTACTGTTAGCGTCTTCTTTAGGGACTGTGCAAATTTCCTATTGGGAAATTTGCTAAGCGACAACTGTTGCTATATTTGTTTATACACTGTGACGTCATTTGTTTGTTTACCTTTTTCGCATTTGTCATCACATTATTTGTGATATTTTTTTAAATTTTCGCTGTTTATTTAGTTGACTTTTGCGAATGTTTTCGTATTGTCTTTGATCTTTGTTATTGTTTACATTGTCTTGGGTCTTTGTTATTGTTTACATAGTTCTTAGTTAGCATTCACTATTGTTAAATATTTGCTTATGCACTATTAGCTGTGTAGTGCACTTATCATAACTAACTGGTGGTTTTTGCTTATGCACTATTAGCTGTGTAGTGCAGTTATGATAAATAACTGATGGATATGTGGTTATGCACTATTAGATGTGTAGTGCCCTTATGATTAAGAAGTGACTGGTGGTATTATTATACATTTGATAATACAAGTTCTTTATCAAAGACTTGTTTCCCACAGAGATTGGGGTAAACATTGTGATTATACAAGTACTTTATTTAAGTCTTGTTGCTATTAAGGTGAAATAAGTTAAGTAATTATTTCAGGTTTTGGACTCATAATATTAGACATCATGTCTACACTTCAGTACTTTATTGAGCAAGGGAAAGCACTTGGTAAGACTGGTGATAAATTAGAAGAGTATGCAAATACTCAATGGACTAAGGCACTAAAGTCTGAGGAGAAAAGACAAAAAGAGGAAAATAAAAGATTAGACAGAGAAGCTGAGCAAAAAAAGATAGATGCTGAGAATCTGAGACTGCAGATGCAGGCAAATGAAAGAAAATTCCAGATATAAATGGAAAAACAGAAAAGAGAAGCTGAAGCTGAGGAGAGAAAAATCCAGCTACAATTGGATGCTGATAATAAAAGATTAGATATAGAGGTTGAAAATAAAAGATTACAAGCCGAGGCTGAGGAAAGAAAGTTACAAAGAGAAGCTGAAGACAAAAAGTTACAAAGAGAGGCTGAGGAGAGAAAAGCAAAAATGGAGCATGAAGAAAAACTCTTAGCTTTGGAGTTAGAGAAGTTAAAGTTGATGAACATGGGTAATGCTAATGATCCAAATAAGGGGTCATCTTCTGATAAAGCTAGTACTTTTAAGATTAAGCTACCAGCATTCAATGCTTCCAGTGACGACATAACGTTTTATCTGGATAGATTTGAACGTTCATGTAAAACACATAACATAGATAAATCACTGTATGTTTATCAGTTGTCCAATATACTTAGAGGTGATGCTTTGAGTATGTTAAGCATGGTAGATGAGCCTGACAAGAACAATTATGAGGTTGTCAGGGCGGTCTTGTTAAAGAAATACCAACTGAACGAAGACGGCTATCGTCTTCAATTTAAAAATATGTTGCCAGAAACTGGAGTAGAATTCTCTGAATTCATTTCAAAGATACGTCTTACTTTTACACGTTGGGTTGAGCTGTCTAAGACAGAACATACATTTGAAGCTCTTATGGACTTTCTACTTAGAGACAAGGTTATGTCTTCTGTCAATGAATCTTTTCTTGCTTTTCTTCATGAGCGTAAGCCTAAAAACATAAAAGAAATGGAGGAATACTGTTGCCAGTATGTCACTGCGCACCCTCACGTAACCTTTAGCAACTCTAGAGTAAAAGAATTTTTGCCGGTTGCTTCTGCAGCACCATATGGCCCAAACTTCATGCGTAAATTTCAAGGTACTCAACAAAATTTTAATAGAAAGAGTAACCGTAATTATGCTCAGAATCATGGCAATCAATCACATGGTGATTCTTCTTCGAAGAACTGGAGACAAGCTGATAGTCCTCGGTATACTACACCCAATAATTTTAGGCATTTCCGCAGAGGTAGTCAATATAGAGGCAATCATAATTTTTTTTCGCGGAGGCCTCATCAATATAGAAATGTTAATGACAGTTATGGAAACTGGGATTCAAACCAGGATAACAATTACAGTAGAGAGTATAATAATAATTTCAGAGGCAATAATAGTCGCGGTAGATCTCAACATAAAAGAAAGAGATATCAACAGACAAACTCTGTACAGCAAGAGTCTCAGGGAGCATGTAAACAGGTTGCTGATAATAAAAACTCTAGTGCTATCACATTTTCTGCCTTTGACTTTGGTAGGGCAACTAAATGTCCCCAATGCAGTACTTTGTTCGAACCGACTACCGTAACCACTTTGAGCTGTGGTCACCCTCTTCCCGCTCTTCCTGCTGCAGTTGCGCATGACGGGAGAGGTTCTCTTATCCTACATAAGGGTCTTGTAAATAGTAATCCAGTCTCAGTCCTTTTTGATTCTAGATGTACTACTATTGGTGTTAGAAAATCTCTTGTTGATCCATCCTGTGCTACAGGAAAGGTGATCAAATGTGTCACATTTGGTGGCACTTTGGAAAAGTATCCTACTGCCATAATACATATTGCTACTCCCTTCTTTACGGGAGATGTACACGCGTGTCTTCTACCTAACCCTATTGCGGACCTTATTATCGGTCGTATTCACGGAGTTAGGGAATGTACCCCACAGCAGATTGCTGTTTGGGAGGAACAAAATATACAAGCTACCAATGCAGTGGTCACAAGAGCACAAGCTCTGGAAACACCACAAACTTCATTAACTGATAATAATGAAGTAAATAGCCAAAATAGTCACTTGATTATTTCACGTGACTCTTTTATAAAATTGCAAGAAGAAGATCCTTCTTTACAAAAATTCTTCATTCTAGCAAAAAAAGGTGATCCGAATCAAAATACAAATAGAAAGTCTTGGATTTCTATGAAGAACGGCGTACTTGTGCGTATGGTACAAGACTCGACTACGTCTGCACATTCTCAAATTCTTGTGCCTAAGAGTATGAGATTGCAAATATTGCACCATGCTCATGACTCACAATGTGCTGGACATATGGGTTTTTCCCGTACAAAGTCGAGGGTTCTTGCGGCTTTCTTTTGGCCATTTGTGAGCAAGGACATACGTATTTACTGTCGATCTTGCAAAGTATGTCAGGAGGTCAAATCTAAAGGACCACGACATACTGCGCCTATCCAGGCTGCTGACATTCCTATTCGGCCGTTTCAGAAAATGGCAATAGATATTATCGGTCCTTTTAGGATCAAGTCGGCCAGAGGACATCAATTTATCCTTACATGTGTCGATATGTGCACACGTTGGCCAGAGGCTATACCTCTTAAGAAAATCTCCACTGCCGATATCGCAGACGCTCTTTGGCTGATATTTTCTCGCTTGGGATTCCCCAGAGAAATATTGTCAGACCATGACACTCAACTTATATCTGACACTATGTCACAGGTAATGTCTATCTTACATATTAAAAGGTCTCTCAGCAGTATCTATCACCCAATGTCTAATGGGTTAGTTGAGCGTTTGAATAGAACACTCAAGACTTTACTTGGGAAGATGACTGAGGATCATCCTCAGGATTGGGACAGGGTTTTACCCGCGGCTCTCTTTGCTTATAGAAAGGTCCCCAATGAACACACAGGGTTTTCTCCATTTGAACTTGTCTTTGGCGCGCAACAGCGCGGCCCTATGTCTTTACTTCACGATCTTATCACTGCCGATAATATTAGCGATGACACTCAATCTTCTTATGAGTATGTCATTGTTCTTAGGCAAAAGATCATCGAGGCATGCAAATTAGCAACTTCTTCATCCGAATTTGCTAAAGAAAAGGCAAGGCTGTTTGCAAATAAGAACAGATGTCTACGACAACTTTGTCCAGGTGACAAAGCACTTGTCCTACTTCCTTCAAGGGAGAACAGACTTCTGATTGCATGGAAAGGTCCGTATGCAATAGTCTCTTAAATTTCCGACGTCGACTGTATTGTCAATATTGATGGAAAGCATAAAACTTTCCACATAAATATGCTCTCGGAATTTTATGAACGACCTGACTATTTGCAGCCTATTTTCCAGGCGACGGACGATTCTCCAGTACCTCATGGTCATTACTCATCCCTGTCAGTTATACAGGATGAGGAAACTACTTTTTCTGATGTCAATCTTCCTGTTCCTGTGATCCCACTTCATTCTACGGAATCTTGGAAAAACGTTACCGTTTCTCCTAATCTTTCCACCGAGGAACATCGACAAGTCTCTTCGATGTTACAAACATTGCAGGATGTCCTTACCGACATCCCGGGACACACACATGTCATTGAACATGACATAGTACTTACTGACCAAAATCCTATCAGAGTCAGACCCTATCCTATACCTATCCATTTTCAGTCACAAGTCGAGAAAGAATTGGATGAGATGATACGATTGGAAATAATCGAACCATCCACTTCAGCATACTCTTCGTCCATGGTTATTGTACGAAAGAAAGACAATAACATTTGCCTTTGCGTTGATTATCGCAAATTGAACCAAGTTACGAAGTTCGATGCTGAACCTATGCCTTCGCTAGAAGAGCTACTAAACAAACTTTCTAATTCTAGATTCTTTACCAAACTTGACTTGTCGAAAGGTTATTGGCAAGTTCCGTTAACTGAACGAGCCAAACCTCTTACTGCTTTTTCTACACCTAGGGGTTTATTTCAATGGAATTTCATGCCTTTCGGCCTTATGAACGCCCCTGCTACATTCGTACGCATGATGCGTCGAATTCTCTCATATCGTACAGATGTCATAGCATACTTAGACGATATCTGTCTGTTCAGCGATTCCTGGGAAGATCACTATCTGGGTTTATACGAATTGCTGTCTACTCTTCGCGAGTATAACTTAACTGCAAAACCCTCTAAAGCCTTTATATGATTTAGCGAGATTTCTTTCCTGGGTCATCGTGTTGGTCATGGTCTTTTAAAGACAGAGGACCACAATGTTTCAAAAATACTAAACATTTCTGTCCCTAAGACGAAAAAACAAGTGCGTAGTCTCTTAGGTTTGATACAATTTTACGGACGATTCATTCCGAATCTGTCCTCCATTATGGCACCTCTTTCTACTTTATTGAAGAAAGGATCGCCTAATCTGATCCGCTGGTCTCAAGAATGCCCATCCTCATTGGACCAGATTAAAACTCTATTTTCATCTCCACCTATCCTTAGGTTACCTACTATTGAGAAGACTTTTGTTCTTCGAAGTGACGCCTCGTCCACTGGGATTGGGGCAGCACTAATGCAGGAGTATTCGGATACTCTGCATCCGGTCATGTATATCTCTAGGAAATTAAATGCTGCAGAAAGGAATTATTCGGTTTTAGACCGTGAATTATTGGCTATGGTTTGGTCAATTCTCAAGTTACAAAGATTCCTTCTAGGCGCACATTTCATTGTGGAAACCGACCAGAAAGCTCTTACTGCTATTCAGAGCAAAAACATGAAGAGCTCGAGGTCCACTCGATATGCCATAGCTCTTCAACCATTTCATTTCACGGTGCGAGCTATCCGTGGTTCGGATAATGTGATGGCAGACATTCTGTCCAGATGTCCACATGATTCCACTTAATTCTTCTGTCATATATATTTCCTGATAAACGTCGAGATCTATAACAGTTCTCTACTATAATAATATATCAGTTGAAAAAAAAAGAAAAAAACACACGCACCCACACAAATAGTAATACGTCTTACAAGGAGAAGGACAAGAAAAACCTACGTTGCGGCCACAAGGCCTTCGTCAGGGACAGACAAACAAGAGACAGGAGGGAAAGAAAATGAGAATTAAGTAGAGAACATGAAACTATAAAAATAAGAGAAAAAAACTCCCTTAATATTAAGTCCAGTCACATGTGAAGCAAAGCAGGATGGCTGCCACTAAACCGGAAAGAGGAAGTTGACAGTACATAAAGATAAGAAATAATAAAAACAAGGACTGGAAAAGAGTGAGAAAAAAGTAATTAATAAATAATAAATAAAATAAAATAAATAAATAAAATATAAATAAATAAATAATAATAATAAATAAATGTAAAACAAATAAATAAATAAATAAAAATAAAAACTAAATAAAGAAATAAATAAAATAAAAAATAATAAAGGAAAAAAATAATTTAAAAAAAAAATTTAAATAAAATAAAATAAATAAACAAATTAAAAAAATAAATAAATTAAATTATTAAATTTAAAAAAATGGTAATTTAAAAAAAAAAAAAAAAGAAGGGTGATCGCATCAAAGTAGAAAGTCATATTACAACAGGGACTCGATAGAGAAAGGCATCTCAGACAAAAGAATGTTGGGTATTCAAACCGTGTGGTTTGAGGCAACCCATAAGATGGATGAGGCGTTGTTCCTGGCGAAACCGACTGTTGGTGTCCGAGGAACAGTATCTGATGGCTGTCACCTGGATGTCAGTGGCACCGTGGTGGTCAGGGCCATTGAAGTGGATGGCCACAGGTGTGGAATTAAACTGAGAGATGTCATAGAGGTGTCTGCAGAATCGGTCGCCCAGTCGTGTGCCCGTTTGGCCGATGTACGTAATGGTGCAACGTTTGCATATAATAGCATAAATGACGTTGCGTGACTCACATGTGAAGCCATGGGTGATGGTGAACTTGGCGTTAGGGAACGAGACTGAACGTGTTTCGATTACATACTGACATGTCTTACATCGTGTACGGTTACATGGCTAATAATATATCAGCACATATGTTCTCACTTTTTGGGAATTTATAGCATTGTACCATATAATTTTCTTTTTCTGTTACCGATTTTGTTATAACGGAAGAAGGCTTAGTTAGCAATATATGGGCCAAAAGTTCACATGGCCACAATTTATATATTGTATTTTGATTACTGTATTAAGAAAGTTAACATTTGCCATAAAGATTTGTGTTATTAATATTTTCGCAGCACATCATTGACGTCTGCGAGATTATGGACATTGTGTCAACCGTGAAGTATGTCAAGTTCTAACATACTTTGGAACAGGTTATGTCCATGTCATCGAGGAACATCTAATTATTTAGTAATGCATTGTATCATGACACTATTACATGCTTGTATAATGTACTTTTTGGTTTAAGATGTGTAATTCTCAAATGCGGTATATTAGTATATAACACCGCTGTTCTCATGACACTTCATTGTTTAATACTATGATAATATTTTTGTATTTATGTGAGTATAATTTTGCTTGCATTATGATGTTGCCATCACTGTGGCGTATGTTGGTGGCACCTCCCTGGAATATACGTGTACACTTAGGGAAATATTTTCTCTAAGGATCTGAGATATAATCTCAGCTATCGCTCCATGCGGCGAGCTAGCCTCATATTAGGCATTATATCCGCGCATCATATGTGCGTTAGGAGCCTGTTGTTTCTGGTTCTGGATGCAAAAAAAAAGTTTCATTTTTTCCCGGGGGGGGGGTGCGGTAATCTGTTACGCACAGAATTTGTCTAAGACTGTGTGTAATTAATCTGTCTGAATTGTACACTTTAAATTTTTTCTTGGTCGAAGGTAAATAACCCTTGTTTAACTGTGATTACATTTTCAATGGTGGTTACCTTCTCTTGTGCCTTGACTCGCCGGTCCATTTTTTCGATCGATGTCAGTTCATTCTCCTTATATGGTAGTATCGGTCAACTGTTTCTTGGAATGATTGAAACCTGAGTTGATGTTTTATTCCCTGTCCATATAAGGCGTGATTTCGTTATATCTGTGCCTGGAATGTCTCCTACACAGTCTCGTTTTGAATCTTACTCAGGTGTATGCGTTCTGCGCATGGCTGAACTTTAAGTGAGTTAGAGGTCTTCCGCCGAGGAGTTCGACAAGATGTTTTGAGCAGAGAGGACGCATCCTGCTTCTGTGATCTTTTGATAGGGAATTGGTAGTCCTCCTGTGAGTTAGTTTAACTAACGAGGCTTTTCCCTAGATGATTCGAAACGCCTGGAGGCGTATGTTTTTTGTGGTGTTGATTCCGAAGCAAGGTAATACCCTCCTTTATTGAACTCTGTGATCTATATAGATGTGTGACATTTGTCGTTCTCTGCTCGCTTGCTGGTTACAGAAAGGAGAGGTTCTTCTACTAGGGATTACACCCCAGGTATCTTCATACCTGAGATTTATATATACACGGGTCACTTTAGGCCCAGAGAACAGTTTCTATGTTCTATGAACTTCGCTATGCCAGCGATTGCACCTACGTCGAGGTTAGACTTAGGAATGCCTGTAAAGGTCAGCTTGACCCGTACTCCTGAACGCCATTCTCGTGCGACCAGTAATAGATTTATTTTGCACATCTGATCTGCCAGCATCAGAGAGGAGTATTGTTAAACTTATGTACATTGATGATATGAAGCTGAGGCTGTAGTAAGCTGGGATTATCTACATCAGTTTATATATATATATATATATATATATATATATATATATATATATATATATATATATATATATATATATATATATATATATATATATATATATATATATATATATAATATATATATAAGATTCATCGAAGAACTTTGTTATGCTGAATACCATGAACTGTCGTGTCTATGACTTATGTAATGTGGATGTAACGTATCTGTCATTGTGGATCGTCAAAATAAATGATGGAAACGTCAAGAGCAGTTTAACACTTTTATGACTTCCCACGTCATATCTCATTTTTGTAGATCTGTGAAGCTACATCACATCTACACTTACAACAAGCAACAACAAACCAGACAAGACACCGTACATCACAGCCTATAATATCCCTGGTGTCTATAGGGGTGGTACTTTACTTGGCTACATATCAGCAACGGCTATTGGACTTGTACCTGCAACGTCTATAGTGGCCAGATTTGTGGCTTATCCTAAATCCACCCTTATCAGTCATCCTCTTTTTCTACAAAAGCGTCAAAATGGAAGTTCATGGCTACATTGGAGGGCCCTGACTGGCTGCAACATCAGAGGTAAATGGGCTGTTCCCATTTTCTGGAGCATGGCCTTGCAATTCTAACTCTCTTAGTCGTAGCTCATGTTCCCTTTGTAATCTCCTCTCCTCCTTTTCAGCCTCAAATTTCTTTTCCTCCAATTGTAGCCTCTTGATTTCAGCCTCCCTATCAGCCTCTAACTTCCTAGCTTCCCTATCTGCTTCTAACTGTACCCTCTTAAGTTCCTTGTCAGCCTCTAATTGAATTCTTTTCTCCTCTGCTAGTTTCTTATCCTCTCTTTCAATAAATTTATCACATTCTGATGTCACATATTGGATCAGAACTTGCCCTTCCATGCCCATCTCCCTTGCAGACTGCACAGCAGCAGATCTGAACTTGGCCAAGTCTGCCATCTTTTGCTTGTACCAAATGTTATTAATCTAACTAAATTAGCCAACAAATATTTCTATTTAACTAACTAATAATGGGCAATGACAGTTCACTTAATTCTCCACACTGCTTAATGTTATAAATTTTGAATAAAATGGGGATTTCCTGGGTCTATAATGTTAGCTTTAATTTAAAATCCCAGACGGGACCCCAATATATGTGGTGGGTTTTGATGTTAAAAGAGAAAATATTATTTGTCTACAGATTGAGATCAGCTATGCAAGTCCCTGAGTCTAATAGTTGAAGATGATGTTCTCAGGGTACCTGACTGCTACCACCCTACGATCTCAATCTGCGATATATTTTGAGTTTATTTTATATTCTGGTGTCTGTTTGTTTATATGGCTTGATGTCTAGGGTAATGCAAAATGTAATGGTGAGTGTATGACAACAAACACAACTTAACTCAATGAAAAGGGATTAAACAAGTCAGTGGTTAAAGTTAGAATAGTATGTTACAATTTTAATTTCCTGTACCTCCAATCTTTTTTGGTACAGGAATGTTTAAACTCAAAATGGAATGGAAATATATATTACAGTTTTAATTAAGTCTAACGGACAACTTGTCCTTAACTGTCAAGCTGTAAATGTTTATAACATGGAATTCCCTGATGAAGCACTAGATCCTATGACTGGTCACGATTATGAGGAACGACGTTTCTCATCACTTCCTAAAACTGTTTTATTGCAATAGTGGAGAGTTAATGTTAAATGAACACTCATTAAGCCCGTAGAAGGTTTGGCTTAACTGAATTTCCTTGAGCAATAGTTGATGACTTTCTCAACAACAGTACATTCGTCACGACAGTGAGACCTGGAGACTGCTTCAGCACTCTTGCTTCAGAATATAGGCAAATAAACACTGTTGCCTCGAACTCTGCAGCTGCAGTATTACTTTGTGGCACACTGAGTGTTATAGAATGTAACCCTGCAATAAGAGGATTAAGGCCTCCTAAGTACTTATACTGATCATCGCCTCATTGTATCTAAACTTAAAAGTTCGTATCCAACCAGCCAGGCGCCCTCAGGGGAAGAAAACTCAAAAGAGGCTGGATGTCACCAAACTAAAGAAGACAACAATCAAACAGTCATTTACTGACACCTTAGAAGACCGTCTCAAATCTATCTCGCTAGACGGCCAAAGTGTGGAAACAAATTGGGCAGCCCTAAGTGAGCAGATCTACAACACTGCTACAGAGGTCCTGGGTCCTTCCATCAAGAAACAAAATGACTGGTTTGATGAGAACTCAGATGATATAAAGCAGATGTTGGCTGAGAAACACCATCTCCATAAAGCATATTTAAATGATCCAAAATCTACATCCAAGAAAGACGCTTTCAACAACATGCGTAGAATCGTCCAACATAAACTACGCCAGATGCGGGATTCATGGCTGAGTAATAAAGCAGATGAGATCCAAGGCTTTGCTGACAGCCATGACTTGAAAAACTTTTACCTTGCACTCAAAGCGGTCTATGGTCCAACATCAGCAGGATCATTTCCCCTCCTTAATGCAGATGGAAAAACACTAATTACAGACAAGGAAAAAATTCTCCAACGCTGGGCTGAACATTTTAATAATATCTTGAACCAGCCATCATCTATTAACGACGAAGCCATCATCCGCCTGCCCCAAATTCCTATAAATGAAGCATTAGATGATGTACCAACTCTGGAGGAAACTAAAAAAGCGATTCGTCAACTGTCTAGTGGAAAGGCCCCTGGCTCCGATTCAATTTCTGTTGAGGTTTATAAAGATGGCGGTGCAGTTCTGATAGAGAAACTTCATATGATCTTCCAGCAAATGTGGCAGAGTGAAACCATCCCACACGATCTCAAAGATGCCTCAATTATACATCTATATAAACGTAAAGGTAATCGCCAAGACTGCAACAATCATCGAGGCATCTCTCTTTTATCAATCGCTGGGAAGATATTCGCCAGAATCCTTTTAAATCGCCTTACGGCTCATCTTGACAAAGGTCTTTTACCTGAAAGTCAGTGTGGATTCCGGAAAGAACGTGGAACCACAGATATGGTGTTCGCTGCAAGACAGCTACAAGAAAAATGCCAAGAACAGCACTGTGACCTGTACACAGCTTTCATCGACTTGACAAAGGCGTTCGACACGGTCAGTAGAGAGGGTCTATGGAAGATCATGGCAAAATACGGCTGCCCAAAGAAATTTGTCACAATAGTGCAGCAACTGCATGATGG
Source organism: Oreohelix idahoensis (assembly GCA_024509875.1). NCBI lineage: Eukaryota > Metazoa > Mollusca > Gastropoda > Stylommatophora > Oreohelicidae > Oreohelix > Oreohelix idahoensis. Next base: position 46,388 of record JAMPIV010021686.1, read on the forward strand.
AATGCAGGCTAGAGTTCAGGAAAACGGTGAGCTATCAGAGCCTTTCCCCGTCTCAAATGGAGTTAAACAAGGGTGCGTACTTGCACCGACTCTGTTCAGTATCATGTTTTCTGCTATGCTGACTGATGCTTTTAGAGACGAGGACACAGGAATCGACATTAGTTATCGTATTGATGGAAAATTGTTTAACCTTAGGAGGCTTCAAGCAAAAACCAAGGTCAAATAACACACCATCAGAGATCTTCTGTTTGCTGATGATTGTGCCCTCAATTCCTTCTCAGAGGCTGATCTGCAGCATAGTGTGGATAGATTCTCCGAAGCCTGCGCCAACTTTGGGCTTACCATCAACACGAAGAAAACAGAAATCATGTACCAACCAGCTCCTGGCACAGTTTATACTGAGCCAGTCATCAAGGTTAATGGTGAGAAACTGAATGTTGTGAACAGATTCACATACCTTGGTAGCACACTATCCCAGAACATTTTCATTGATGATGAGGTGAACACCAGGATCTCCAAAGCCAGCAGCACATTTGGCAGACTATACACCAACGTTTGGCATCGAAGTGGCATTAGTCTACAGACAAAGCTGAAGGTATACAGAGCTGCGGTGCTTCCAGTGCTGCTATATGCATGTGAAACATGGACTGTATACAGGCGCCACGTAAAGAAGCTAAACCACTTCCATACAGTCTGTCTCAGGAAGATAATGAACATCAAATGGCAAGACAAGATCCCGGATACCGCCGTTCTTGACAGAGCTGGTATCCCTAGTATTGATACTATTCTGATGCAGTCACAAATTCGCTGGGCAGGTCATGTAGTCCGCATGCCAGACCATCGACTGCCAAAGATACTCTTTTATGGTGAGATGCAGAAGGGTAAACGCTCCCATGGTGGCCAAAAGAAGCGCTTCAAAGACACGTTAAAGACGTCATTGAAAACCTTTGACATAAACCCAGACACATGGGAAGCTGCTGCGCAAGACCGAACTGCTTGGCGCACATCTCTTCGTAAAGGTGCAGCAGCATGCGAATCATACAGAAGAGCAGCAGCAGAACAGCGGAGACAAGCTAGAAAGGACCGTGAAATAAAACCTTCACATGAAGCAAACATTCCCTGCCCACTGTCCAAGATCTTTCCAGGCCCGCATCGGGCTCTTCAGTCACCTTCGTACCCATAGACTAACCTAACATATTCTTAAATAATTGGATGAAAAGAGTGGTCTTCATCACCCGTGATGGACGAACAACCAACATAAATCTCTCCACAACTAACAATTAAGCATCATTAAACAGATTAAGATCAGCTTCCTGTGCTAAACAAATAGCTATCGTCCCTATCTTATTCTGTGAGTGCTTCATACTCAGGTAATCCTCAATATCATCAGTTTGATACATTTCTTTTTATAGGAAATCATAGTTATTTTTCAAAGTCATGTGAAACACTGTGACTTGCCGAAGATGGCCAGTGGTTTGCTGGTCTTACAGTCATAATATTATAGATCAATTTTCAAACATCATGTACTTTCAGTTGCTCCATATTATACATAGACATGCCTGTCGTAAGCTTCCACAATGGCAGATGTTGCACACCACAAATTTTTGGTTGGGCGCCTATCTATGTTAGCCTCTACACATCAATATTACATATACATATCAATAATAATGTTTATCTTACCGCAATCAATGAAATATTTTACACATATAAGGTTAACCAGCGATCAATGGGTCAAGCTGAGATCGCCACTGGCCAGGACAGTAAAGGCAATGGATCATGAATTCCTTGTGTCTGATGATAACCTTACTGTTTAAATTTTATCTTCAAGTGGCAACTAAGCGTTAGCAAAACGTTCGTTATATCCCCTCGTTAGTTATGCTCCCCTAAACGAATCAGATCAGGGTAAGCCGACTTGACACTCCTTTCAAAAATACACGTTCAAAAAATGTGACATCCCCCGATTTTCAAAGTTGAGTGGATATCACTGTGTCTGTCTTTCTGTCTTTCATTTTTATTTTCTACGATATTGTTGTTAATATCTAAACGATTTTAATGGGAAAAGGCAATTATTAACCAGACGACTGTCTGTCATCTAGCCCTTAGGATTTTTATTTCTCTCTTTATCATAGTTTTCATTTTTGTATTATTCCCCCTTCAGTTTTTCAAATAACCTACTTTTCTCTACGGTAAGATACTATATCATAATGAGTAATATGATATTCCTAATAACCAAGTATTATCATTTCAGTTGTCAACTGTCCTGTCTTTTCCTTTATTATTCAATTAGAATACGATACTTCATCTATGTTTCTTTTGCCACCGTTCCCAATTTGGTTACTTAGTTTCACTTTCACAATGCATACGCTAGCTTAGGTTTTCCTCCGTGTAATCCCCCCCCCCCCTTATTTTTTTCTCTCTCTCGCTTGTTCTAAGAAAATGAAACACGCTTTTTGGCCGGTCGCCAACCGTGTTTATGTTAGATTTAATTTCCAAGACGGAGAGGGACCAAGGCGGTTGGTTTTGAAATGTGATATCATCGCGTGCATTAGCAAATATCCAAATACTTTATTCAAACCTTAACGGTAAGGAAAAGAAATGAGCCCTAACAACCATTGCCAAGGCACTAGTTGATTTTCAAAAGCCAGCCTCTCGCTTTCGTTTTGTGTTACCATAAGCAAGTCCTTAACGTCAACTGTCGCATTGTGTGCTATTAATAGATTTTGAAAAAACCGCTTTAGTCAAGGTTTCATTCCTCCCTCTCTCTTTCACTCCTCCTTTGTTTCTATCACTCTTTTGGAGAACGAAACACGTGTTATGTTATTTAAGGTCTTTGGACAGAGCAACGAACAAGCTAGTGGTTTTGGTATCGTTCACTTTGGCGTTAATGCTTTTTCAAATCCAGAGCGAATCGCAGGCGTGGGTGATGACTTTAGGCAAATACGGGCGGGGTGGTAAATTTACTTGGCGTAGGGGTTAAATATTACTGTATTTGGCGATTGTATCACTGATCTCGCTACAGTATTCACTATCCAATCTCGAAAAATTTGCCCATTCATTTCACTGTGGTAGTCCCTACCATCTACAGACTTTGATTGAAAAATAAGCTCTGCATCACGGACAACCCCATTCTGTCTGCTGCCAGCATGTGCTAATATAATGCTTTGACCTTTGCTGCTGGGAATTTTCCTTCTATGGTCTCAGTCAACAGATTGCCATTCTTTCTCGTTTGTATGATGAGCATTAACCAAGGATTCGTCCAAATACACTATATCATAGCCGTCTTGCTTTTTCTCACGCATCTGCCTAAGGTATTTGCTTCGAGTTGCAACCAGATGTGGTTTTTCACATAAAAAATTCCTTCCGCCAGATGTTTTTCTAAAAGTGAAGCCGACACTTCTGACAAGTTGCCAAAGAGTTGTTTTTGAGACGTTAATATCGCATTCTGCTTGCAGCCGACTTTTCAGCATGCGGAGAGTAACAAGTTGATTGGCATTAAACATCTTCAAAATCAAACGTCTAATGACGTCCTTGTCAAAATCATCAGTTTTTTTCTTCCTTCCTTGCTTAACCGCAGCCTCTGTACAATCACCGTCTTGTTGTATCCAACGTCGAAAAGATCTTCTATCCACACCCAGGGCCTTTCGTGTTCTCCTACCTGGTTCTTGGATGTCGTGGTATAAACAACCCATCTTAGCCTCTCTGCGAAAATGCCTGTACAATATAACAGTTACCTTCTGCAAAGTGATAAATTTGCATTTCAGATTCATTGCGCTTTTCATAATTATGCAGTTTAGTTTATTAATAAATTATACGCTGGTGTCGTTTTGTTTCGTTGCAGCCAACTCATTGCAATTAGCATGCGCCGCTGAAATAATTACTCGCGACTGTGTACAAAAGGTGCGCACACGTGCGGACATGTAGTCACTACACTAATTCAAACAAAAAAAATATTGAATAGCACATTTCATCGCTTGTGCTGTGCTGTAACAAAAATTAAGTGCGCAATTTTTGAACGGATCTTGTAACTTTCCTGTAGAACTAATAAAAATTAACCCAGACAACGGTAAGAGTTTTTTAAATATAACTTAAAGAAGAAAATTCGAACATGACATAAGTTTTGTAAGGGCAAAAAATATATTAATAACTGCATTGATATCAGTAGGGCACGTAGCAAATTTCAATACCATCCGTCAATGGGTTGCAAAGTTACAATGTTCAATGTGTGGACACAAATTTCCGAACGGACTATAGGAATGATTCCCCCTTTATAGAACGGTTTAAGTGAAACGTGAACCCAGACGTGTTCCCACCAACTTTTTTTTCTGCAAAACGCTCGCACTTTGCACGCTGAAAACAAAATTGCACACCATTTGAAAGAATTCCTAGGCCTTACAAACTTTTCCTTGTAAATTTGTCAAAAATATTAGTACCGCCTTGGGAAGGGGGTCGGGGGGTCGGATGGTCGAAGGGGGCTACAAATTCTGAATATTGTCGTCGGTATGTATAAATAAGGGTTATAGTAACAAGTAGAGATATGGTCCGCAACCAGACGATACGTCATGGCCTCAAAACACAGTCCCTGCAGATCCAGTGGAACAGTCCCAATTACGATGGTTTCGCGATATCTGCAGAATGGGAGAAGATCGGCTACCACGACAAATATAGGAACCCCATCGAGGCCAGCTCCTCGACGTGGAGATGGGGCTCAAGTACAGCCATCAGCGGTCGAAAAACCAAGACTGGCCTTGCCCTCCTACACTCGAGCAAGATCACAGTCTGCCCTAGCAAGTCAAGGTGCTGAAGACGGAAGCAACCAGCCAAGAGGCGCACCACAGCAATCAGGATGCCACGCACACGCACAATGGAAATATGTCTATATCTACAAAACGTTATGGCACTCGCCCTGTAACGGACACCCAGGCAGACGCAGTGCCGGGCCCTCTGCCTCAAAAGGGCCCAACCCCTGCAACTGGAGGTCCTTCTCATTTGCCCCGTGGAGCCAGGAGGCATGAGAATAGAGCTACTGGCCAAGCAAAGCAAAGACCACTTAAAATAATGCACTGGAATGCTGAAGGCGTCAACAGTAAAAAAGATGGTTACAGCAGAAAACTAGAGCTCGAAAATATCTTGAATGAAGAGCAAGTAAATGTATGTTGCTTGCAAGAAACCCACCTCAACAAAGACATAGCCTTCAAAATCAGAGGCTACCAGTGCTACCGATCTGACCGAATAGACAGGCGAAAGGGTGGAATACTGACACTCGTGAGGAATAACATCAGTGCATGTCAGCTCGAAACATATATGGAGGGGGCGGAATACCAGATGCTTCATCTCAGGACAGAAAGTTCAGAATTCCACCTGCTCAACTACTACTGTCCGAGTGACCGCCCATTGGCACTAGACACAATCCCAGCAAAAGAAAGACTGATTGTGTGCGGAGACTTCAACAGCCACTCACAAAGCTGGGGCTATGATCACATGGACAGGAGAGGTGATGAGCTTGAAAACTGGCAGCGTATCCTGATTAACCAGCCAATCGACCCACCAACCTTCTACTCGAGATCATGGCACACCACCTCTACACCAGACCTGGCATTCCACTCACCAGGCCTGGAGTGGAACACCACACGCGTTGTAGGGAAACAACTTGGAGGCAGCGACCACCGGCCAGTCTTCCTAATTGTGGAAAATGAACTTGTCAAGGAGAGCAGCACTCTCTCTAGGTGGAACTACAAGAAGGCAGACTGGACACTGTACCAGCATCGTACTAGTATACTGGCTAGAGATCTGACTGTAGACAAAGACATCGATAAGCTAGTCGATGAATTCAGCAGATGCATATTACAGGCTGCTCGTGAAACAATACCTAGAGGGGCTCGTAAGCACTACAAACCATATTGGAATAGTCAACTAGAGCAACTGCACAACAACGTGGAAACATCTCGAAAGCAGACAGAGACCAGTCCATGCCAAGAACACCACAATAACTACCAGCAAGCTAAGGCTAAATTCCAAAGGGCCAAGTTGCAGGCCAGGCGGAGAAGTTGGAAGGAGAAAACAGAGTTTTTGAACTTCGAAAGAGATACAAGGAAACTGTGGAAGCTGGTAAAACAACTTAATGATGAGGGTACAGGGAGAAACTCAAAGATTGCACTGTACAAAGATGGAAACATCCTCACGGGAAAACAGGCAGCTGATCACTTTGCAGACTCCTTTGCTAAAGACAACAACATCGAAGTAAGCCAAGAGAAGCAACAGGAGACTCGTGAGAAACAACAACACGCAGGACGAGATGGAACCATAACTGAAGTTATGGAGGCACTAATCACATTCAGAAAACTGGAGCTTGCAATATCCAAATTGAAAATGAGAAAGTCGCCAGGAGTTGATGGAGTGTCCAATGAAATGATTAAGAACTTGGGAACCGCAGCAAAAACAAAGCTGCTGCAGATCTTCAATATCTGTTGGAACTCAGGCAGAGTTCCACAGACCTGGAGGGAAGCAATCATGATACCACCCCTAAAACCAGGAAAAGACAGTTCCACTTCCTCCAGCTACAGACCAATCAGCCTTACAAGCTGTCTCTGCAAAACAATGGAACGTATCACCAACCTCAGGCTACAGTGGTACTTTGAAAGTGAAAACCTTCTTGTACCACAGCAGGCGGGCTGTAGGTAGTGTTACTCTACCAAAGATCAGGCAACTTACCTTTCCCAAGAGATTGAGGATGAGTTTCAAGATAAGAAACTGGTACTAGCAGCATGGATAGATCTAAGGAAAGCATTTGACAAGGTTTGGAAAGAAGGGCTTCTGAAGAAACTGAGAAACTGTAGAGTGAATGGTAGGATGTACAAATGGGTGAAAGCATACTTGCATAACAGAAGAGCCCGAGTACAACTAGATGGCCTCAAGAGTAAAAAAATTCTACTGCGTCATGGCGTCCCTCAGGGAGGGGTTCTGCCCCCCACACTTTTCCTAGTCTACATCAACGACCTGGTTGCTGAACTACCACATGGAATGAAAGTGGCAATGTACGCTGATGACCTGGTAATATGGTGTACAGATGAGCATGCAACAGTGGCCACCAAACTGCTGCAAAGAGCTATAGATGCCTTAACCTCGTGGGCAAATAGATGATGTGTCAGCATCAACACAGACAAGTGCAGCACTACGCTCTTCACCCTCTCTCCCAAACAAAAAGCTGGTGTCATCAAGATAAATGAAGAGCTCCTGAGAGAAGATAAACAACCTACCTATCTCGGAGTTACATTCGATGATAGGCTGACATGGAAGCAGCACATCAACAAGGCAGCAACAAAGGCCAGGAGGAAGTTAGCCATCCTGAGAAAACTAAGTGGAACCACATGGGGAGCCAGCGGGAAATACTTAGTAAAGTTTACCAGCAGGGCATACGACCACACCTGGAATATGGGTCAGCTGCGTGGTGTCCAGCATCAAACACCACATTACAAGAGCTAGATAAGGTGCAAAACCAGGCGCTTAGGGTCATCACGGGGGCAATGAAATCAACGCCTATTGTGGAGATGGAGAAAATGGGGAGGATACAAGCACTGAGAGAACGCAGAGACACGAAAGTGCTAACACAGGCAGAAAAGTTCCTCTGTATGCCAAGCCATCCAATGAAGGACAGATTCCAAAACCTAACAATGGGGCGATTGAAAAGAAGCAGCTTCATCCACCAGGCCAAACGATTTCGTAGACAAACCTCAGACCTGCCTGAAGTTGACAGCCCCCTAAAGTCTGTGCCAGAACAAACCCCTTGGAGAGAAGAGCCTGGACTACCAATACACATCCAGACAAAAATGAAAGGAATATTCGACAGGGATGAACAGAACAGCGTGCAACGTAGGACAGTCACTCTCAGTTTCCTGGATGATGAATACCCACAGGACCTCTGGGTCCGAGTATACATGGATGGGTCAGCACAGAATGCAGTCAAGAATGGAGGAGCAGGAGTGTACATAGAATACCCAAACAACACTAGGGATACGGTCAGAGTACCAACGGGGAAATTCTGTAACAACTATGATGCAGAAATCCAGGCAATCAAAGTGGCAACTGAGAAACTGTTGAACACCAATCTCGGTCCAATTGTGGTATTCCTGACAGATGCAAGATCAGCACTCCAAGCACTTCAGTCCAGAAAATTGCCAGGTATACAAGCCCTACTTTCTGAACTGTGCAACCAGCGCAGGGTCGCCATGCAATGGATACCGTCTCATTGTGGAATACCAGGAAACGAGAGAGCGGACCGCCTGGCTAAAGAAGGTGCTGCAGACGAGCAACCGGATGTACCAGTTACGTACCATCAGAAGAAAAAGATGATCAAATCAATCAGAAAGCCACCAACACCAACGCAGGATGACTACCAAGCTATTAACAGATCAGAACAAATTGTCATTCTGCGCCTCAGACCAGATAGGACACAACCGACTCCGCAGCCACATGTATACAAAATTCAAGATTGGCAATTCAGCCATGTGTACGCGTGGACAGGCACCCCAGACTGCGGAGCACGTACTTCAAGATTGCCCCAAATATGATATATTGAGGCAAACCCACTGGCCCAGAGAAACTACCCTGGAAACAAAACTATACGAAACTCTGTATGAACTAGAAAAGACAGTGAAGTTTATACAAGAAACAACATTGCAGATATAGACAATTTATTTCGAGCGAACGAAAGAAGAAATTAGGAAACCAAGAGCCAGCGTTCATGATCTCCAGGATAACCCAGAGTTCACTTGGAGGACAAATTAGACAATCTCTGAAGGACCGAGGACTAGATTGGAGCTAGACCAGGAGGAAGGAGCCGATAGGATAGTATGGCGATTTTTCTGGTAAATCTAGAATATAGAAGGAACGCCATGTATAAATAGGTATCACTATCTAAGGTTCACAGAAGATGTGCAGATCATAAATTTACCCTCAGGAACATTATAGAGCAGTGCTCAGAATGGCAGAGACAGCTGTACATACATTTCGTTGATTTTGAAAAGGCTTTTGACAGTATACATAGGGACAGTCTATGGAAAATACTGAGGGCTTATGGAATTCCAAGCTGCATAGTGTCAATCATAAAATGCTTCTATGCCAACTTTACGTGTAGCGTAGGACAGAGCAACCTAACCTTTGAGGTGAAGACAGGAGTACGACAGGTATGCCCCTGTTACGCACGGATCATTATTATTTTTCGTTTGTATAAACATTTTTTGATATGTATGATCATTTTTTGACTGAAGTGTGTATTATGTTTTCTATGGTCAAAGGGACATAATCCGAGTTATCGAGACTACAATTTGTTAGGAGTTGCCTTCTCTTGTATAGAGACACGTTCGGTCTATAATTTCTTGAACGAAGCGTGACCACATCTCCTTATTTGGTAGTATCAGTCAACTATGGTAGATGTCTGAAACCTTTCTTAACGCTTCTTTTCATGACCATAAAAGGCGCGACTGTGTAAGACTTTTATCTCGAATGTTCTTCGAATCGTCTTATTGTGAACGGCAACTCAGAGATTGTCGTTCTGCGCATGTCAAACCGGGAGTTCGTTCTGTGTGTTCCGCCCAGTTGGGGCAGTTGAGAAATGGTTTAAGAAGCGAGCAGACGCAACTGCGTCTTGTGATTCTCTGAGGGAAATACAGTGTCTTAGTGAGTTAGTTAGCTAACTAGACTATTTCCCAGTATTATGCAGCCTGCCTGGAGGCATATGTTCATGGTTGATTTTCCGAAATAAGGTAATTCCTCTTGTATCGAACTTTATGCTATCATCTAGAGGTTCGTCATTTTGTCGCCTATTTGCTCGCCTGTGTGATGAAAAATGGAGAGGTACTTTGACTAGGATTAAGTCACCGGTATCTGTATACCTGAACTAGTTAAATATATATGGGTCGCTCTAGACCAACAAGACTGTTGTCTGTGTTCCAGGATTCGTTATATCAGAGATCACGTCCAAGTCAGATGGTTAGACTTAGGAACATTATAAAGGTCGAGCTGACCTGTAGCCCATGTATGCTATTCACGTGCAGACAGTGAACGGACTTATTGTATACAACTGATCTGCTAGCATCAGAATGGGAGCATTTATTATTGTTTATGAACATTGTAGATCTGTAGCTGACACTGTTGCAGAAGTTATAGAAATTATTATTATTTATACAGCTTCACGAACTAGCACTCGATGATTGATGAATTTCTGAATCTATTGAACTGTGATGTCTTATGACGCATATATACAACAGCTATCATTGCTGACTACAGAAATTGTTTTCAATGTGCCATATCATCTTGCTGAACTCGTTAACCATGTTGATGTCATAAGTATCATGACTGTTTTGTGGCGTGCAATAAATGAAAGAAACTTATACAACGAAGTTACCCTTTCTATGACTCTACACGTCATGTTGCCTGTGTGATAACCCTGTGAACTGTTCCACTACCACATACACAGCAACATCCTAAATCAGAGAAGACACCTACATCTTACACTTTAACACCAGGTGTCGATAAGGGTGGCAAGTTACCACTTCAGCACAAATCCACCCTTATCATTTTTGGTGGCCAGAGCTGGTTCTATCATCTGTTTTGTGGCGCACCATATCATTTTTGGTGGCCATAGGTTGGTTCACTCTGATTCCAGCTATCAAGGGGGTCAGCAAACCCAGACATCATCATCATACTAGATACAACTACAGCATCAACTACCACCTTACAAGAAATTTTATTGAAAGTATCCGGATTTTCTGACAGTTGCTGATTTTGAAACTACCCGGCGCTGCTCGGCAATATTGAAGTTTAGGTAAAATTAGAAGGACAAGTACCGAGCGAATGGATTTCCTGATCTGGTGAAAAGAAGGACAAGTGCCGTAACAACTGTTCCGGTCTCAGGGGTACTGTTGCGGGTTCAGAAGGTCAAGTGCCGGTTAAATCAATTTAGAAGATTCAGAAGGTCAAGTGCCGTAACAACTGTTGCAGTATTAGAAGCTCTTTTCCTTCGTCATGGCTGTTTATGGGAGCAGAAGTTAATCAACGTTGGATCATTATCCTCAGAATGCTGATTACATCCTGTTCTGCACCGTGCTGACGCTGGATTTATAGAAGTTAAGTGGCCTGTTTTGTTTGTGAACTGTGCCCTTATGTTCTAACTGAGCCTTCTGTACTTTCACACTTTCTCCTATTGTTTTCATGATACATGTTTATATGTTATATGTTATTTGTTATTTGTATATTTATATGTTTATATTTCAGCGGGTTTTCTCGGTTGGGCGGAGTCTTACAGTAGAAGATACCACGTCACAGAGGTTCTACTGTTAGCGTTTTCGTTAGGGACTGTGCGAATTTCCTACAGTGAAATTTGCTAGCGACAATCGTTGCTATATCTGTTTAGTTGTGACGAGTTGTGCTTTATTTTTGTTTCTTGTATATATATATTTTTTTTTTTCTTTTTTCTTTTCTCTCTTTCTTTGTGTTTTTAGTTTCGATTTCGATTGTTTGTATTTGTAGGTCTCCCCTTTGCTATTATTCAGTTCTTTACGTATATTTTTGTGTATACACTGTAGCGTCATTTGTTAGTCATATCTTCGCATATTTCTTTTTAGTTTTGCTGTTTGTGTATTTGACTTATGCGAATGTTTTCGTATTGTTTGATCTTTGTTGATTGTTTACATTGACTCTGATCTTTGTTATTGTTTACATTGACTCTGATCTTTGTTATTGTTTACATTGACTCTGATCTTTGTTGTTGTTTACATTGACTTTGATCTTTGTTATTGTTTACATTGTTGATGACCTTTGTTATTGTTTACATTGTCTTGTTATTGTTTACATAGTTCTTGCATAGTTAGCTTTCACTATTGTTGATATATGCTCATGCACTATTGGTCTATAGTGCACTTATCATAACAAACTGGTGTTTTTTGCTTATGCACTATTGTAGTGCAGTTATGATAAATAACTGATGATTATGCACTGATTTGGGTAGTGCACTGTTAATTAAGAGGTGACTTGTGATATTATTATACATTTGATAATACAAGTTGGTGTCAACTCCTGTTTCCCACAGAGATTGGGTTCAACATAGAGATTATACAAGCACTTTATTAAGTCTTGTTGCTATTTAACATTGAAATAAGATAATTAATTATTTCAGGTTCTGTACTCACATTTTGGACATCATGTCTACATTTGAGTACTTTATTGAGCAGGGTAAAGCCCTTGGGAAGACAGGTGATAAATTAGAAGAATTTGCGACTGTTCAATATGCCAAGGCATTGAAGTCGGAAGAAAAGAAAATGAAAGAACAAACTGAACAAAAGAGAATAGAGGCTGAAATAGAACAAAAGAAACTGCAGATGCAGGTGGAGGAAAAAAAGATTTCAAATGGAAATGGAAAAAACAAAAAAGAGAAGCAGAATCTCAGGAGAAGAGGCTTCAGGCTGAAGCTGAAAATAAGAGACTTGAAAAAGAAGCTGAAGAAAAAAAGTTACAGGCCCAGGCTGAAGAAAGAAAGTTACAGGCTGAGGCTGAAGAAAGAAGGTTACAAAGAGAGGCTGATGAGAGAAAAGCAAAAATGGAACATGATGAAAAAGTCTTAGCTTTAGAGTTAGAGAAGTTAAAGTTATTGAACACTGGTAATGCTAATGAGGCAAATAAGGTGTCAAATAAGACTAATGCTAAGGATTTCAAGCTTAATCTACCAGCATTTAATCCCTCAATCGATGATATAACATTTTATCTAGATAGATTTGAAAGTGCATGTAATGTGCATAATATAGATAAAACATTATATGTGTATCATCTGTCCAAGATACTTAGAGGTGATGCTTTGACTTTGTTGAGTATGGTAGATGTGCCTGACAAAAACAACTATGAGGTTGTCAGGGCGGCATTGTTAAAGAAGTACCAACTTAACGAGGACGGATATCGTCTTAAATTTAAAACCATGTTACCAGAAACTGGAGTTGAATTCTCTGAATTCATCTCAGGCATCCGTCTTACTTTTTTACGATGGGTTGAGTTGTCTAAGACAGAAAATACATTTGAAGCTCTTATGGATTTACTACTTAGAGATAAGGTTATGTCTTCTGTTAATGAAGCTTTTCTATCTTTTCTTCATGAGCGTAAGCCTAAAAACATAAAAGAAATGGAAGAATACTGTAGCCAGTATGTTACTGCGCATCCGCACATAACCATTAGTAACTCTAAGGTGAAAGAAGGTCTGCCAGTTGCTTCGGCAGCACCTTATGGCCCAAATTTTATGCGTAAATTTCAGGGTAGCCAGAAAAATTTCAATAAAAAGAGTAATCGTAATTATGCCCAGAACCATAGTGATCAATTCCAGGGTGATTCTTCTTCCCAGAACTGGAGACAACCTAATACTACACGTTATTCTACTCCGGTTAACTTTAGAAATTTTCACAAAGGTAATCGGTACAGAGGAAAATATTTTATGCAGAGACCTCAATACCAAGATAATAGAGGTTCTCAACAACATAGAGATAGTAATGACAGTTATGGAAACTGGAACTCAAACCAGGATAAAAATTACAGTAGGGACTTTAATGATAATTGCAGAGGCAATAATGGTCGCGGTAGATCGCAACATAAGAGAAAAAGATATCAACAGACAAACTCTGTTCAACAAGAATCTCAGGGAGCAGATAAACAGGTTAATAATGATAAAGACCATAATGCTATCGGATGCTCATCTTTTGATTTTGGTAGGGCAAATAAATGTATCCAATGCAGTACTTTATTTGATCCGAAAACCGTTAGTACTTTAAGCTGTGGTCATCCTTTGCCCGCTCTTCCTGCTAATGTTGCTCATGATGGGAGAGGTTCTCTTATATTACATAAGGGGCTAGTAAATAGTAATCCAGTCTCAGTGTTGTTTGATTCTGGATGTACTACTGTCGGCGTTAGGCAATCTCTTGTAGATCCATCCTGTGCTACAGGAAAAGTCATCAAATGTGTCACATTTGGTGGCACGTTAGAAAAGTATCCTACTGCTATAATACACATTGCTACTCCTTTCTTCACGGGAGAGGTCCACGCGTGTCTACTTCCAAACCCTATTGCGGACCTTATTATTGGTCGTATTCACGGAGTTAGGGAATGTACCCCACAGCAGATTGCTGTTTGGGAAGAGCAAAACATTGAAGCTACCAATGCGGTGGTCACAAGAGCACATGCTCTGGATCCACCTCAAACTTCATTAACTAATAATGATGAAGTAAATGACCAAGATAGTCACTTGACTATTACACGTGACTCATTTATCAAATTGCAAGAAGAAGATCCTTCTTTACAAAAATTCTTCATTCTAGCAAAAAAAGGTGATCCTAATCAGAACACTAATAGGAAATCTTGGATTTCTATGAAGAACGGCGTACTTGTACGTATGGTACAAGACTCGACTACGTCCACTCATTCACAAATTCTTGTGCCTAAGAGCATGAGATTGCAAATATTGCAACATGCTCATGACTCGCAATGTGCTGGACATATGGGTTTTTCCCGTACAAAGTCGAGGGTTCTTGCGGCTTTCTTTTGGCCATTTGTGAGCAAGGACATACGAATGTACTGTCGCTCTTGCAAAGTATGTCAGGAGGTCAAATCTAAAGGACCACGACATGCTGCGCCTATCCAGGCTGCTGACATTCCTATTCGCCCTTTTCAAAAAATGGCAATAGATATTATCGGTCCTTTTAGAATTAAGTCGGCTAGAGGACATCAATTTATCCTTACATGTGTCGATATGTGCACACGTTGGCCAGAGGCAATACCTCTCAAGAGCATCTCAACTGCTGATATCGCAGACGCTCTTTGGCTGATATTTTCTCGCTTGGGTTTTCCCGGAGAAATATTGTCAGACCATGGCACTCAACTTATATCAGACACTATGTCACAGGTAATGTCTATGCTACACATTAAAAGGTCTCTCAGCAGTATCTATCACCCAATGTCTAATGGGTTGGTCGAACGTTTAAATAGGACTCTGAAAACTTTACTTGGTAAAATAACTGAGGATCATCCTCAGGATTGGGACAGGGTCTTACCCGCGGCTCTCTTTGCGTATAGAGAGGTCCCCAATGAACATACGGGGTTTTCCCCTTTTGAACTTGTCTTTGGCGCGCAACCGCGCGGCCCTATGTCTTTACTTCACGATCTAATCACTGCCGATAATATTAGCGATGAGACTCAATCTTCTTATGAGTACGTCATTGCTCTTAGGCAAAAGATCATCGAGGCATGCAAACTAGCAACTTCGTCTTCAGAATTTGCTAAAGAAAAGGCAAGGCAGTTTGCAAATAAGAATAGATGTCTACGACAACTTTGTCCAGGTGACAAAGCTCTCGTTCTACTTCCTTCAAGGGAGAACAGACTTCTAATTGCATGGAAAGGTCCATATGCAATAGTCTCCAAAATTTCTGATGTCGACTATGTTGTCGATATTGATGGAAAGCATAAAACTTTCCACATAAATATGCTCACAGAATTTTATGAAAGACCTGACTATTTGCAGCCTATTTTCCAGGCTACGGACAATTCACAAGCAACTCGTGGTCAGTACTCATCTCTGTCAGTTATACAGGATGAGGAAACTACTTTTTCTGATGTCAATCTTCCTCTTTCTATGGTCCCACTTTATTCTACGGAATCTTGGAAAAACGTGACCGTTTCTCCAAATCTTTCCGCTGAGGAACATCGACAAGTTTCTTCGATGTTGCAAACATTTCAGGATGTTCTTACAGACATCCCGGGACACACACATGTCATAGAACATGACATTGTGCTAACTGATCACAATCCTATCAGAGTCAGACCATATCCAATACCTATTCATTTCCAGTCTCAAGTCGAAAAAGAGTTGGATGAAATGATACGTTTGGAAATCATTGAACCATCCACTTCAGCATACTCTTCGTCTATGGTTATTGTTCGAAAGAAGGATAATAACATTCGCATTTGCGTAGATTATCGCAAATTGAACCAAGTTACGAAGTTCGATGCTGAACCTATGCCTTCATTAGAAGAGCTACTCAATAAACTTTCTAATTCTAGATTCTTTACCAAACTAGATTTGTCTAAAGGTTATTGGCAAGTCCCGCTAACTGAACGTGCCAAACCTTTTACAGCTTTTTCTACACCTAGGGGTTTATTCCAATGGAATTTCATGCCTTTTGGTCTTATGAACGCCCCTGCTACATTCGTACGCATGATGCGGCGAATTCTCGCATATCGTACAGATGTCATAGCATACCTAGATGATATCTGTCTATTCAGTGATTCTTGGGAAGATCACTATTTGGGTTTATACGAATTACTGTCTACTCTTCGCGAGTATAACTTGACTGCAAAACCCTCTAAAGCCTTTATAGGATTTAGCGAGATTTCTTTCCTAGGTCATCGGGTTGGTCATGGTCTTTTAAAGACAGAGGACCACAATGTTTCAAAAATACTTAACATTTCGGTCCCTAAGACGAAGAAACAAGTAAGGAGTCTATTAGGTTTGATTCAATTCTACGGACGATTCATTCCGAATCTGTCCTCCATTATGGCACCGCTTTCTACTTTATTGAAGAAAGGGTCGCCTAATCTGATCCGCTGGTCTAAAGAATGTCAATCCTCATTGGACCAGGTTAAAGCCCTATTTTCATCTCCACCTATTCTTAAGTTACCTACTATTGAGAAGACTTTTGTTCTTCGAAGTGACGCCTCGTCAACAGGGATTGGGGCAGCACTAATGCAGGAGTATTCTGATACTTTGCATCCGGTGATGTATATCTCTAGGAAATTAAACGCTGCAGAAAAGAATTACTCGGTTTTAGACCGTGAGTTATTGGCTATGGTATGGTCTATTCTGAAGTTACAAAGATTTCTTCTAGGCGCACATTTCATTGTGGAAACCGACCAGAAAGCGCTTACTGCTATTCAGAGCAAAAACTTGAAGAGCTCGAGGTCCACTCGTTATGCCATAGCTCTTCAACCATTTCATTTCTCGGTTCGAGCTATCCGTGGTTCGGATAATGTAATGGCAGACATTCTGTCCAGATGTCCACACGATTCCACATGATTCTTCTGTCATATATATATATTTCCTGATATACAGTCCAATGTTATAATGACATGTTAGTAGATTTTGTCTCACTTTTTTTTTTTTTGAGGGAAATTTATAACATTGTACCATGTAATTATCTAAGAAGGCTTAGTTAGTGATATACGGGCCAAAAGATCACTCGGCCACATTTAAATAAATTATTTTCAGGATTGTATTAAGAAATTTACCAGTTGTCTTTAAGATTTGTGTTATTGATATTTTCGCAGCACATCATTGAAGTCTGCGAGTTTATGTCCATTGTGGAACTTTGAGGATATCAAGTCCTGTCCTACATTGGGAGCGGATGATGTCCACATCTTCTTCTATTGAATGTTTTTATGTCACCGAAGAGCAACACATGTATTACTTATTAATTACTGTTACTTTATATAATGTAATAATATAGTGCGGTATATTAGTAAATTACACCGCTATTTGCAACACATTGTATGATAACACATAATATATTTAATTTCATATATTGGTATGAGTATAATTTGATTGTCATTATGTTGTTGCCATCATTGTGGCGTGTGTTGGTGGCACCTTCCTGGAATATATCAGCGTATACTTAGATAAATTTTTTCTCTAAGGATCTGAGATATGATCTCAGTGTCGCTCCATGCGTTGAGCTAATTTGTTAGGTATATATCCACGCATCATACGTGCGTTAGGAGCCTAGATTTTTTCCGGCTCCAGGATTTAAAAAAAAAAAAAATGTCCCATTTTTTTTTTTTTTCCAGGGAGGGTGCGGTAATGTTACGCACGGATCATTATTATTTTTCGTTTGTATAAACATTTTTTTCATATGTATGATCATTTTTTGACTGAAGTGTGTATTATGTTTTCTATGGTCAAAGGGACATAATCCGAGTTATCGAGACTACAATTTGTTAGGAGTTGCCTTCTCTTGTATAGAGACACGTTCGGTCTATAATTTCTTGAACGAAGCGTGACCACATCTCCTTATTTGGTAGTATCAGTCAACTATGGTAGATGTCTGAAACCTTTCTTAACGCTTCTTTTCATGACCATAAAAGGCGCGACTGTGTAAGACTTTTATCTCGAATGTTCTTCGAATCGTCTTATTGTGAACGGCAACTCAGAGATTGTCGTTCTGCGCATGTCAAACCGGGAGTTCGTTCTGTGTGTTCCGCCCAGTTGGGGCAGTTTAGAAATGGTTTAAGAAGCGAGCAGACGCAACTGCGTCTTGTGATTCTCTGAGGGAAATACAGTGTCTTAGTGAGTTAGTTAGCTAACTAGACTATTTCCCAGTATTATGCAGCCTGCCTGGAGGCATATGTTCATGGTTGATTTTCCGAAATAAGGTAATTCCTCTTGTATCGAACTTTATGCTATCATCTAGAGGTTCGTCATTTTGTCGCCTATTTGCTCGCCTGTGTGATGAAAAATGGAGAGGTACTTTGACTAGGATTAAGTCACCGGTATCTGTATACCTGAACTAGTTAAATATATATGGGTCGCTCTAGACCAACAAGACTGTTGTCTGTGTTCCAGGATTCGTTATATCAGAGATCACGTCCAAGTCAGATGGTTAGACTTAGGAACATTATAAAGGTCGAGCTGACCTGTAGCCCATGTATGCTATTCACGTGCAGACAGTGAACGGACTTATTGTATACAACTGATCTGCTAGCATCAGAATGGGAGCATTTATTATTGTTTATGAACATTGTAGATCTGTAGCTGACACTGTTGCAGAAGTTATAGAAATTATTATTATTTATACAGCTTCACGAACTAGCACTCGATGATTGATGAATTTCTGAATCTATTGAACTGTGATGTCTTATGACGCATATATACAACAGCTATCATTGCTGACTACAGAAATTGTTTTCAATGTGCCATATCATCTTGCTGAACTCGTTAACCATGTTGATGTCATAAGTATCATGACTGTTTTGTGGCGTGCAATAAATGAAAGAAACTTATACAACGAAGTTACCCTTTCTATGACTCTACACGTCATGTTGCCTGTGTGATAACCCTGTGAACTGTTCCACTACCACATACACAGCAACATCCTAAATCAGAGAAGACACCTACATCTTACACTTTAACACCAGGTGTCGATAAGGGTGGCAAGTTACCACTTCAGCACAAATCCACCCTTATCAGCCCCTTATCAACCACTCTATTTTTAACAGTCATAGACTGGGTGATGCGCCAGACAACAGAAGGCAGTCCAAGAGGAATAAGATGGACTACGTTTTCTACATCGGAAGATCTGAAATATGTAGATGGCATTGCACTACTAGCACATTCACATCAACACATCCAGGAAAAAACGGATAGACTTATTAAGTATAGTCGGCAGGTGGGCCTTAACATCAATCTAAAGAAGACAGAGGCCATGACCCTCAATGTGAGCAACCCTGAGCCCATAACAGTAAGAAATCAACAACTGGAACAGAAAGACACCTTCACATACCTAGGATGCGTAGTAACACTAGATGGCGGAGCAAGCAAAGACATTAACAACAAAATGAACAAAGCAAAACAGCCTTTTTTTATTCTAAACAACACCTGGAAGTCCTCTCAGTACAGCACAAGCACAAAATTAAGATTATATCAGAGCTGTGTGCTTTCTGTGCTTCTCTATGGCGCGGAATGCTGGAGAGTGACCGAGAAGGAAATGGAAATTGTTCTCTTTCCACACAACCTGCCTAAGAAAAGTTCTCCGAATATTTTGGCCGAATACCATCACCAACCAAGATCTGCTTACTCGGAGCAAGCAAGAGGACATGCACACCATCATAGCTGGCAGACGTTAGAGTTGGATTGGCCACGTCCTCAGAAGAGACCCCGATGCCATCACAAGAACAGCTATGCTATGGGCCCCTGAAGGAAAACGAAAGAGAGGCCGACCAAAAACAACTTGGCGGAGGACTGTGGAGACAGAGATGCAAAAAATGAACCAGAGTTGGGGCACTGTACGAAGGATGGACACCGACCGAGCAAAGTGAAAAAAAATGTGTTGCTGCCCTACAAGACGCCACCAGGCGTGATGGCCACTGAGTGCTTTGACGGTCAGCGGCTAACGATCAAAGAAAAAGAAAGAAGAAGAAGAATCTAAGATTCAATCACAACAGTTGATACTGATAAAGTGCAGTAAAATTTGCAGTCAAGCTGACCTGTGCAATATACTTTAGAATATGCAAACAACATTGCTGTATGGGATTAAAAAGAATCTTATGGGTACATGTGTCCCAGTTCGCCCAAATAATTATTGATACGTTGGCCGATTTAGTCGCCCAAGTGATGCGCCCTAAAATAAGGATTTGAAGACGTTGTATTGAATTTTTATTGTGTGTGTATGTGTGCCTTTTAATTTAATTTGTCAAAGGTACTCAGCCAAGATTTTAAAAGATTTCCGTACATTTACAATTTTTTTTTCAACAAATTGCTTTAAAAGAGCTGTTAATTAATTGTTTGAAAATCATGCTACTGGTTTTCGTTCACATCTCCCCATTATGTATTTTTTGAAGAGTTGCTTATTATATTTTTTACAGGTTGCCTCGTGGCTTCATATGCAACTCATCCATGTAAGTTTGACTACAACCCATCCATGTAAGTTTGACTACAACCCATCCATGTAAGTTTGACTACAAAGATCCAATGAAAGTGAAATGAAATGTAAAGGAATGAAATGACCACAGGAGAAACGGTGATATCATCAGAACACGCAGCAGAAAGAACGCTCTATATTTCAAACCCATCATGTTTTGACGGGCTACTTGCTCTGTTTGTCATAAATTTAGTTAATAAGCCAGATTTACACAATTTTGCGCCCACGCCAAAATCACATTAAAGGTAATGGCGATGATCCCAAATATGGTAGCGTGCGGCGAAAGGATGCGAAAATGTAGAACACTCAAACATTTATGTACATATAAAGTCATAACTAGCCAGTCAGACAAGCATAATTTTAATAAATTTTTTTTAATGTGTTGCATAATTTATTGTTTCTTTGAAGAAAAGCTTGAAATATATTCTGATGACGTAATAACTATTTGTACATCGCAGTTATTCCCGTCAAGATGTGGGTGTTTTTTGTCACTGCGTCGTGGGACTTCCTTGTTGACACGTATCACGTTAGTGACAGAGGACCTTGAGGTCAGAGGTCAGATTTGTCGCAAATTTTAAAGTCTATTTAAAGATTGCCTGTATATGGAACCGTCTAATTTCAACGCGTTTCACATTTGATATCAGTCTCGGGACATGGTTACTGGGTTTGGAAACTGGTATCCTGGTTTAAATAGGTACTTGGCTTCTTTTTTTTTTTAATGAAGAAAAAAATGTTCCGTTCAACCACTGATGGGTTATAATTAGGATATATAGTGTATCCGTATCCTACTGATGACAGGCGGTTGCTACTGGTGTCAGACTGTAAGGACCAGATTAATTCCTCTGATTTCCAGGCCAGGTCTCGTTGCATGGGCAACAGCTTGATCTACAATTGCTCAACCTCGCGCCACCGAAAGTTATTTCGGGAGGTACGTTCCTATGGTCAGTAGTGACTGGAAGGGAAGATAGATAGATAGTTGCTAATTACATATAATAATTTTGATATCCGATTCCTAATGATGGATTCATTTCGCCGTTCCAGTTAGGTTAAGTATTGTAAATTAAAGGTGCCAAAATGTGTGAATGTACCTGACTGTTGAATAGGGGAAGGCAAAGACAGCGAGTAAGAAAGAACCAGTCATCCCACCTCATAAAGCTAGTACCTAGTAATGTGAAGTCTGTAACACCTCAATCCCCTACGACAGTGTCTGCTATGGGACTACCTTTACTCTTACTTTTATCCTTACCTTTATCCTTACCTTTATCTTTACCTTTATCCTTACCTTTATCCTTACCTTTATCCTTACCTTACCTAAACTACAAAAATGTCCTTTTCTATCCTTCCTATATCTTCATTTTCCAACTTGTTTCTAATTTCCAACTTCCGTGTATTGTTACCCGGATTACATTCTTCTTTTAAATTTAACACCATCTTCCTCATTTTCCACATCAACCATATGTTTCCTCTAGTTTTCTCATTTTCCTTGTATCGTTAGTTTTAGTTATAATATCACAGTCCATTTTATTCATTATTGTCTCGGGTTTCGTCTCCCCTGTTCTGCAGTAGTGGTGTAACAATGGTCAGGCTTAGAGTATAATGAATAGGGTATTAAAAGGTGTCAATCTTTGCTCAAGATTACTCTTTGCAGAAATATAAACAGCGGATTATGATGCTTATATTTCAAGGGCCTCACAGAAATGTGAAGAAATCAAGCATGACTACTGAGATTATCAAAGTCATCATGAACTTTGTATCTTCCTGCCCCTTCTGTGAAGTAAATTCTGCCGGCGTTATTCTGTTGAACCCCTAGCTGAAGGTGATTCAGCATTTATTAATTGTACTAGCAATAATTCGTCAAACTTGACGGGTTTTTAATTATAGTGTGCTGTTTCCGTTCCCAGATGAGCAGATAGAAGTACATTCTTAGAGTGCTTTTGGTTTCTTTCCATTATACAGTGTAATCAAACTGTTCATGAACACCGTCATTTGAAAGCTTTTCTTTGTTGATTGTAACTATTTTCGGGAGAGTATATATAATGGAAACAATACAATTTTTCAACATGGTTGCATTCCTCAGCTGTGACCAACGTACACACGGCGAGAGTTATGTTATTTTAGATTCAATTTCAAAGTTATTTGATGGTAACATTTCGTGTGAAAGTGCGTGGATTGTTTTCAAAGAGTGTTCCATCTTGATCATTAAGTGTCAAACCGTTCAAATACAATTCACTTTGGTGTGTTATTGGCTCTTGCACACCAATTTTTACGCACTTTTTCTTTGTCGAGCGCTACTAATTTCGTGAAAGAATTAAAAAAAATAAAAAAATAACAAAACCAAAGTATTTGTTTTATAAACATTTATAACACATAAGGAAGGGAAATCCGAGGCCTGTAAACAGTAAATAAATAAATAAATAAATAAATAAATAAATATATATATATATATATATATATATATATATATATATATATATATATATATATATATATATATATATATATATATATATATATATATATATATATATATATATATATATATATATATATATATATATATCCATTGTTGGAGTTTATAACTTTGGTTGAGAGAAAGTTTACGTTTGCACCCAAACAAACTCATTTTAAACACATTTAAACATTTTTAAAAAGAATAAAAGTTTGCCTCGTTTTTGGAGAGGCGCGTCCCGTTCAACCTAGTCAGATATATTAGGGATGTCCAAATATAAAAAACCTTTACGTCTGGGTTGATATTACCTGTAAACATATATACACTGAGTGATCTACATCTAGATCTTGCAGAATGTCCTTCAGCTGTGGGCTAATCGTCTCGAGCCTGTTGTCAATATCTACACACATTAATCTCGCAGAAGGGCGGTGGGAAGACAAACCTTGCAGAAGCCGAGATACCTCAGCTTTTTTGCAGTTACCGTCCTTAAAATGTCGCGGCTCTCTCTAAAGAGAAGCGCAGTCCTCTATACTATTGGTAAGAGTAATACTTGAGCAAAGGTATCCATTACTCAAAATCTCTGGCTACAAATCGTGCACCACCACGGCAGACCAAATGAGGTAATGTCACAACAATATGAAAATACAGGAATATAAGAATATATTAATATGAAGAATAAAAAACAAGGCAAACCCCACTTTAAATGTTTTTATGATAATTTTATTTCGATCCCTTTTTTTATGACAGTCTTAAAAACACTGTTCATCGTAGTCTTAATTTATAAATATTAATCTCAGTTCTCAACCATAATCATGCAATGTTGTCTTAGTTTTATAACTATTATTCTCACTCTCAGTTCTCAACCATAATCATGTGGTCTTAGTTTTATAACTATTATTCTCAGTTCTCAACCAAAGACATGAATGTTATCTTACGTTTTTAATCTCAGTTCTCAACCACAAATACGCAAAGTTATCTTAAGTTTATGACTATTAATCTCAGTTCTCAACCAAAATCCTGCAATGTTACCTCAAGTTTATATCTATTAATCTCGGTTCTCAACGACAATCAAGCACAGTTATCTTAAGTTTATAACTAATAATCTCATTTATCAACCAACATCCTGCAATGTTACCTTAAGTTTAAAACTGGTAATCTCAGTTCTCAACCAAAATCCTGCAATGTTACCTCATGTTTATATCTATTAATTTAAGTTCTCAACCATAATCATGTAATGTAAAATTTATACTCGTAACTATGGATTCTCAACACAAATCTCGGCGTAGGGTAATTCCAAAATAGGAAGCCGCGTAGTAATCATTTCTGTACCTGTATTGCCTGTCCCTGATGATCTGGTAAACTCCTGTAACTGCCTGGTTTCTTGAGGGTAAGTCGAAAGGCTTCGGGGAATGGTACAGTACTGGTGAAGAAAGACATCTCAGTAATTTTAACATTAATATCATCAAATTGAGGAAGACATGCTGAATTAAAGAACCATCAGATCGTTGAATAGTTACTTCCAGTGTGGTAAATTATTAAATTCTCATTTGAATCTATTGGATATACAAAAACCAAATGTCAATCATGAGCCAGTAACTGTCATTTGATTAATAAGTTTTTAAATTAATTTTTCTTTTAATTTCCAGAAACAAAATAAACTAAACTTGAAAGCTGCAAATAAACAAACATTACAAGAGAGCAACAATTGTTGCCAGCTTTGAAATCGTGTATTGAACAGATCAAATCTCAAGCTGAACTTGATGTTAATTTAACATATCATCTTATATAATAGAATAACATTTAATTTTCTTTATTTAGACATCTATGCCATATAATTTAGTTAGATACAAGTGAAGAAATAACAATTTAAAAATAGGAAGTAACTTTTCAATCACATCCTATATGGCAAAAAGAAAGAAAAGCATTCCAGCAGAGGCAAAACAAAAGCGTTCTTCACTACTACATAGAGCTAATCTTATCGTATGGAAACAAATTATGGACAGCTTGAAAGCGAACATGAAGATTCTTGAAGACAGCCGGGATAGGGCTTTACAAACAAACAAATAAAAATTCTAAGAATAATAAGGACAACTTAAAAAAAACAAAATGAGAATTCTTGACAGAAGCCAGGCTGCAAAACTGCTTATTGAGTACATCGGAAGGAAGCAATCCACTTTTGTTTTGCCTTGGGATAGTAAGATAAAAGCCGTAATAAATTGTGACAGCGCGTATAATAGGTCCTAGCTCAGTGGTCTATGGTTCGATCCCCAGATGATGTGGGTTTTTTTTAGGCCGCAAACGGCTCCTGGGTCGACCCAGCCCCAATAGGGTACCAGAGCAACTTCTGGGAAGGTTAAAGCGGTCGGCGTGATGCTGACCACATCACCCCTAGTGTGCCGATGGTCAAGAAAATATGGGCATAACACCATATTCCTAATATGCATCAATGGGTGTGTAATGGGATCCTTTTACCCCTTTTACGCATAATAGGCAGCGCTAGAGACGGAGGGAGATAACAACTATAACTAATGCAGGGGTCGGCAATCGGTCGATCTTGACTTCCCATAGCTCTCTAGGTATCGTTTGGTAGATCGTTAGGTGACGGAGGGTAGAAGAATTTTTAGCCTAGATAAATTTCCGACTGGCTTTTTTCTCTCTGTCTCTCTCTGTCTGTCTCTCTCTCTCTGTCTGTCTGTCTGTCTGTCTGTCTGTCTGTCTGTCTGTCTCTCTCTCTCTCTCTCTCTCTCTCACTCTCTCTCCAACCGGCACTTAAAAGCGCGGTGTCCCCAGGTTTACAGTGACAAACTCGCGAGTTATCTAACTAAAACTCATTTCATTCGTGAACTGTATAAGAAAGAAAGCGATTTTGTTCTTTGAAGTCGTTAACTTTCGCTAAAATATTTAGTTCAAATTTTCCACCGCTCTGATGATGGGATTATAGGAAGCGGATTGTGCTGCACAGGTAAAAGTTACACATAGGCTGGATTTATACCAAGTTCCAGATACCATGAAACCTAAAAACACACATGATTTTATCATGACAGATTTTTAGAGAGTTCAGTGTTTTTAAAGTAGATCCCAACAGCTCCTGGTTTAACGACCCATGAACTAAAGGTTTGAAGTTAAGGCATTGAAAAGATTTGTATTGTTTTCCTTTGGTTTGGTTGGTTTGATTTGGTTTAATTGGTTTGATTTGGTTTGGTTGGTTTGATTTGGTTTGGTCGGTTTGATTTGGTTTGGTTGGTTTGATTTGGTTTAGTTGGTTTCGTTTGGTTTGGTTTTAAAAACCGTCTTCATTGCACACGAACAATCCATCAGTGCTTCTATCTCCTCCTTAGATCACACAAAAAGGATCTCAGCACAGTGCACGACATCCGTAGCACCGGTGAGGATTCCAACGTGTGTATACAAAAATCACACATTCTATATATATTTGTGTGGTAGGTAGAATTGACAAGAAGGAGATGCAGAAGAAGAAGGTGTAAAATAGGGTAAAGAAGGAGAAACAATGAATTAGGAGAGCAAACAAGAAAAGGAGGATTGAGAGGAAGGAAAATAATATTTGGTGTTGTTTTGACGACCATCTTCAGTGCACACGGATTAATCATCCAGCAGTGCTCTGATCTCCGACATTAGATCACACAAGGAGAATTTCAGCACAGTGCACGAACTCCGTAGCACCTGCGACGATTCCAATGTGTGTATACAGGAATCACATATTCTATAAATATTTTTGTGGTGGGTAGGTTTCCTAATTTTTGTAAATTTCTGCCAGGGCAGCGGCCTTGAGTACGCCAAAAAAGGCCGCTGAAAAATATGAAGATGAAAGGAATGGAGAAGAGAAGGGTAGAGACATAAAAGAGGTAGAAGATGAACAAGACGAGGAGAAGATAAGTGATGAAGAAGGAAGAACAGAAGGAGGCAAAAGAAAAAAAATAAGGAAGGCGGAGAAAACGGTGTGAGAGTTGGTAGAAGAGGGGAAAAAATAAGGTCAAGAAAACGATGAAAAGATGAAGAAGCGGAAAAAAAAGAAAAGGAAAAAAATAAAGAAACAAATTTAGATAAATTGGAAGAAGAAATAACAATTGAATAAGCTCTTCGATCGTTTTCGGGATAGTCCGACAGGATCGCCAGTTGATGTAGCATTACTTCTCAGGGCTAGCCCTTATTAGGGCTCAATCGTGAAATTTCTGTCAGCATCAGCATTGTCAGCAAAAAAGATCATAAAGAGTGGAATGTCCCATTGGTCAAGATAAGGGCTGAAGAAGAAAGAAAAGAAGAAGGAGGCAAAAGAAAAAAATAAGGGAAGCAAAGATAAGAAAAAGAAAAGTTAATAGGTTAGCTGTAACCTCACAAGGTACCTGCATTTGCCGTGTTGTCAGGTGATAGTGAGTCTTTTATGCAACGTGATAACACATCCGCGACAACGTTTGTATTGCCCTTGATGGCTCGAATATCATACTCATAGGGTTGGAGCGCAAGTGATGCTCTGGCCACCCTCTCATTACGAAATTTTGCAGTTTTTAGATATGACATGGCTTTTTGATCTGTCTCCAAGACAAATTTTGCGCCAATGAGGTAGCGCTGTTCAAAAAACAATATACAACAGCAAGAAGTTCACGCTCCACAATAGGATATTTTTGTTCGGTGGGTGTCAATTTTCTACTGACATACAGAATTGGATGTAGACAATCATAGAATTCTTGCATAAGTGTACAACCGATTCCTGACCCAGAGGCGTCGACTCTAAGAATAAAAAGAAATCGAGCATCAGGCAATCTTAAAATTGGTGATTTTGAAGAAAAAAAAACACTTAAGTATATTTAAAGAAACATTACAAGAATGTGACCAAACAATCTTATTTGGAGAATCCTTTCTTAATAACGAAGACAGAACTGAAGTAATTTCTTAAACATTAGGCACAAATTTCCTATAGAATCCTGCAAGACCCAAAAGACTAGGAACCTGATTTTTTTTTTTCTTAGGAATTTCTAGATTCAAGATCATGGAGATAGTAGAATCTTCAGGCTTAAGAAAACCGCCTCCTATTTTATGTCCAAGAAAAGAAATTTCTGTGAATCCTATTTAGTTTTCGAAGGTTTAGCCGTAAGGTGATGGAACCGAAGAGTAGTCAACAAAGACTGAATTCCAAAAATATGTTCATCCCAAGATTGATAATCTTCTTCTTCGTCTTCCTCGTTCGCCTTCAGACCTCGACATTTATGACTCTAATAAAGGCAGTAGTCAACTCAAGGTTCCAGACATCTCCAAACAGTTTTTCGTTGACAGAAGTGGGTTGTTGCCATATGCTTCTCCGTTCATTTCTGTAGGTTGGGCAGTACTGAAGCAGGTGTTCGACTGTCATCGGGCTGGTACCGCAGGTGCAGAGATCTGTTGCACCAATTTTGTATTTGTGATATAGATGGTATCTCAATTTTTTGTGTCCAGTGCGTAGCCGAAAAAATGACGACCTGTTCTTTCCTGGATAGTTGATTATATGCATCATTTTTCAAATGGCCCGGGTGCTCTCTTTCCCATTTGGACTTGAATGTAGCCTTTATAGTAGTCTTTGCCGTTGCGTAAGTTGTCTCTATATCATTTTGTTGTAAGGCACTTCCTTCCTTAGCAAGTTTGACTGCCTCCTCATTTCCTGGTATGTTGCAATGGGCTGGTATCCACTGGATAGTGCACTTGTTGAAGCAAAGATTGATTAAAAAAAAGACAAATATCAACAATATAGGTAATTATGTCATCACGATTAGAGAAAATTTTTCGCATACGAACAAAAGTTGCAGGAGCATTAATGAGGCCAAAAGACAAACAATTAAATTGGAACAATCCCAAAGGTGTAGCGAAAGCATTTTAAGGTTTTGCTCTGTCCGACAAGGGGACTTGCCAATAACCTTTAGACAAATCAAATTTACTGAAAAAGTAGCCGTAGATAGTCTATCCAAGAGAGAATCTAATAAAGTCAAAGGTTAGGATAGAAAATAGCATTAAAATAGTCAAAGTATAGTTTCAAGATGTTTGCATACTACATAACAATGACCATTTAAATGTACAACACTATTAGCCACATCATAAGTACCCATGGGAAACAAGACCTCCTGCACCTGATTAGTGGAAAGAAGATAATCACGTCCCTGTATAGGAACAAGTATGAAGTTATTATGATCTGTAAATGGTGTAACACGGCTTGTAGCACCTGAAGAAAAAACAATATTGTTAAAACTGCCACAATACCCAATGTAGTGGCCAGTTCATACCACATGAAATCATGGTGTGTCAGCATCTGAAAGAAAAAAGCTGAAGCAATATTAATATCCATGAAGTTCCTACATGAAAAGGAAGAATCATACAGTAAAAAGGCAATAGCAAAACGGAAAACCAACAGCTAAATATACAGTTTTGACTGGAGAGTATACAACCAAACTAAACCTGACATCCGATTAACCTCGACATCAACAATGCCAGGTATCACATCGTCAATGATGGATGTGGATGGTCCCACATTACCAACATTGTCATCAACAATGCTAGGTATCACATCATCAATGATGGATGTGGTTGGTCCTATATCAGCAGCAATCAGTGAAGCACTCGAGTCAAAATGGACATCTGATGATTTCTCACCAGTTTGGAAATCATCAAGGGACTCCTCAATGATGGGAGGAAGAAATTGTGTATTATTACCATCATCATCATGTTAAAGGCACCTCATCAATGTTAATTAAAGGGTCATCCTATCCATCAATCTTGTTGCGGTTTATTTTATTTGGGTCAGGTCACCAAAGGTTGGGGCGCTGACAAGGTGCAATGTTGACACTAACTCAAACGCCATACAGACTGTCAAATGTGTAGTACTCGTAGATGTATGTAGCTTGATGGGATGTGTGAGTGAGCAGACATCAGATTATATAGAAGACGCAAATGTGTAAAAGGATCTTGACAAGTTCATAAGACACTCACTCGATCACATGTAGAAGTCAATTAAGTGTTGACTAACGACTGATGACATTTCAATCATTTATTACGAGACATACGCTGACATCACAGGTACAGTCAATTGACAAGGTTGCGAAACATCACATACATGGTAATGGTTGACGACATCTGATATCCATACATCTTGAGCATCTTATACAACAGAACGTTAATGCCTGTCAATCTATGTTCTGATTGTATTGTAGCCCAGGTATAGCTGACTAAACGCGTCAGTTACCACTAGTAGACATGCCGCACAGGAAAGGGCGGGCTCTCAATTATCTGACAATAATCTATGGTTCCTCTGACATCATCTGACAAGAACTTCTTCTGGCGAAAAATACCGGCCGCAAGAAGCGGGCTTTTATGGCGACAAAATCAGGCCGCAAAATAGCGGGCCTTTATGATAAGGTAACCTCTGTGTTATCACTTGATAGTAAGGCATATCAGTCCATGCCAATCATACCGCCTGAGTAGCCGGTTCCAAAATAGTACTATCTTCTCTGAGTTTCTTTCCTCAAATAAGACGTATTAGTCTTGGTTTCTATATGGAGCACAAATAGTGGGCTCTGCATATCATATCATCTATAACTCTGCTAGCAAAAAATGTCGCCTCAAAATTGTCAATCTCTCTTATATGCAGACAACACCTAATCTGCATATCAAGGCATAACGAGAAGATTTAAAATGTGTATTTTACCTTGACATTCTAGAAAAAATCATCAGAAAACAACACTCGCCATCCTTGGCGTATCGAATAGACTTGGGGATAGATCACTGACGTCTTAGTCATACAGAGGACATCTCTTCCCCAAAATTACAGCAGAGAAAAATCCCCGGACCTCCTGTCCGCACAAAGAAACTCAGGTCGACTCCCAGATCGGAAGTCTCTCGATCCGCGCCCAAAAACTTTGCGCATGTGCAATCAGCACAGTCCTGAGTAAAACTAATACCGTCCAGAGCGTTCCCCGAAAAGCGAGGTAAACCGCTCCTTATATGGACATGTGAATAGCGTCTTAAGGAATGCCAACTATTTAAGACATTTCCTCGAAACAGGTCAACATCGATCCTTATAAGGATAGGTGAATATGACAAGAGAAGATAATCACCAATCTAACCTGTCACTGAAAAGTTAATAGACAGTTCTCTCTCTTAGATCATCAAACAATATCAAATAGGTTGACGTCTATAAAATATAGGCAAAATTCACAGTAACACATCACTCAAAACTGTGTAACTCTGATTCCGATCATGTGACCGTGCATGCACATGACTAAGAGCCTGTGCTCTGGTAGTATCAACCCTGGCAGTATATACATGTCGTTGTTGCTTCCACCGCACAATATCAGCATTAGTGCATTCATGAAGCCCAGGGATATTCCCTAAACGTATCTCAGCGACTAGTTTTGACAACAGACATAGTAGAGTCCTGCCTGTAAAATAAGGGGTATCTAAAAATACTTCTGCAGTTGGATATTATTCAACTGTACCGCCAAATGTAATGCACTGGACCTCTTCGCCTGTGTAATCAGCATGGTCCACTAATAAACTTCGAACCCGCACAGTGGCGGATCCAGTGTCCCTGAGTACCGAAACAAGTTGATTGTTCACAAAACCCTTATCAAATACCACTGATCCTGTCCCATTATAAGAAGACATTACTGGCAAAGGGTGTCCACACCAGAGCCTAGGAACTCCCTCTGGCTGAAACAAAGGATTACATTCAGAACAATTTGTACTATTGGATTAGTCCACACTACATGCATTTTTCATGAGAAACAACATTGTTATTTTGGCCTGTATTATTGTCACTTTGATGCACAACTGCATTAGACCGTTCAGGATTTCTAGAACCTCGAAAGTTATTGTTCTGTTGAGAACTTCTGTTGTTGTAATACTTGTCATTTTGTAACTTGACCTTTGGCCTCTGTTTGATTGGTAATTATATCCACCTTTGTTCCAATCCCTGTTAGGTCTGAAAGATGATTGATGAGATATATATCCATCATCATATGAATAGAAATTCCTTTGAGGTTGTTGAGGCTATTATTAAAATTATACCTCCCTCTGAACGATCCAGTATTATTATCTCGATTAAATCGAAAATCTCTGTCCATGCTATATGATCTTTGTCTGGGTGGATTAGAGATCATAGTTCTGGCTGATGCCACTGGCAATGAATCCTTTATATTATTCCTGCCAAGATTTCTTCCAGGATGTGCAACTTGGTACTGTCGTCCCAGATTTTCTACAGCAACCAAAGTCTCACCCTTTCTCTCCTGCAAAAAGGACAAAAAGTCACCACTGGCTGAAGACAACACTTTGTCTCTTAAACTTAAGTCAGCCAGCCCCTTAAAAGTTTTATCAATCTTTGACAAATCAACCCATCTAGAAAAGCAAAGCTTAATTGATGAAATTAATTCAGCAAAATCTTTAGCCGAATCAGGCAACAATGATTTCAGTTTCAATCTGTACCCATTTTCCTCCAGTTGATACTTTTTTAGTAACAAAGTCTTCACAGCATCATAATCATTTCTAGTATGATCGTCCATGGTGCAGACTGCAGTAAGAGCCTCACCCACCAACAAACTCATCAACCTGCTAGGCCATGTAGCTCTATCAATCTTAAACTCTTGGCTGAATCTTTAGCTGAATCAGGCAACAATGATTTCAGTTTCAATCTGTACCCATATTCCTCCAGTTGATACTTTCTTTAGTAACAAAGCCTTCACAGCATCATAATCATTTCTAGTATGATCATCCATGGTGCAGACTGCAGTAAGAGCCTCACCCACCAACAAACTCATCAACCTGCTAGGCCATGTCGCTCTATCAATCTAAAACTCTTGGCAACATGTCTCATACCTATTTAAAAAGCATGAAATATCGTCGATATTAGAATTAAATTTGGGCAAATTTAGTTTAAACGTAGATGCATAGTCTTTTTTCCAGCCTCCTCACCTGCTGGATTACCCTGTTTTTGTTGAACTTTTAATTTTTCCAACTCAATTTCTGCCATTCTTTGAGCATAGGCTAATTTTTTTCTCCTAAAGTTCTTGAGCATGTATCAATTTCTTTTCCTCAAGAGCTAATTCTTCCTGTCTTCTCTTCTCAGCTAATTATTCATCTCTCTTCTTATCATCTCTATTTAAGAGCCTCTGTTCTCTTGCCCCGTCTTCTAACCTCTTTATTTCTTTTGCATGCTCAGTGGCTGCATAAGTTTTTAAAGCTTCACCCTCCATTCCAAATTCCTTTCCAATCTTAACAAAGTACTCTAAATTAGCCATAATTCACTATTATTGTGACTCCAAATTGCCCAATAATAATTCAAATAATATATATATATATATATATATATATATATATATATATATATATATATATATATATATATATATATATATATATATATATATATATATATATATATATATATATATATATATATATATATATATATATATATATATATATATATATATATATATATATATATATATATATATATATATATATATATATATATAATGTGAGCAGTGTTATCAACAACTATTTCACCCCTCAAAATCAATCAACTGCATCAAATTATAGATGTTATTTTAGGTGCAAAAAAAATAGAGATACCAACAAAATTACAGTATAAAAGATTACAGTAGAAAGAGCCAACTCAAGATAATACTAATGAGTAAACCAAGGCAGAAATTTATGAATTATAGAAAAATGAAAAACAATTTGGCTTTACCACACTTATGACAATACAAGCCCAATTTCACAACATATAATACATCTAATAACTGAATGATAGCAAGATTAGATAAACAGATTTACAAACAAAAATGGAGAATAAACCAAATAAAACACAATGAACCTGACAACAAATACAAAATTACAAATACTTACTTACTTACTTAGTCGTTCCCGTTCTACCGTGAGGTGTAGAGGTTTGGAAGAGAGAGCGCCAGACTATCTTCCTCCTGGCCTGGTTCCATTCTAGTCCTCGGTCCTTCAAAGATTGTCTAATGTTGCCCTCCCAGCGGACTCTGGGTCGTCCTGGGGATCTGGATCCCTGGCTCTTTGTTTCCCAATGCTTGTCGTGGTAGCCGATTTTCTCCCATTCTGCAGACATGGCCAAACTATCTTAGTTGGGACTGTTCTACTTGGGTCTGCAGGGGGTGGCATTTTAGGCCTTGACGTATCGTCTGGTTGCTGACCATGTCTTTTTTTGTTACTTCAACCACCTTCCTCAGATACCTCATTTCTGAGGTTTGGATCTGGCCAAAATTACAAATAAATAGGGCAAAACAGCTAACAAAAATGGTGATCATAAGCTCAGTAGTGGCAGTAAACACACACCTTTGAAATGCTGGTCCCACTATCTGAGAAAATCATGAACCAAACCTAAAGACCAACCAATAATTCACGACAATGGGATTGGTATTGTGAATTAATGGGTCCCTCGCCAACCAATCCGCCTATATCACAAACATGTAAATACAGATACATATAACAAAAAAGAACCCTGTCTAATGAGATTCTTTTAGCCACACACTATATGTATCAATAAATATACTTATCTGCTATCAGAAAACAAAATATTCCTCCTGGCTTCAACCTTTGGCTCAGGGAATGACGATTCACATACAGTGCTTGACCAGGGTTAGACATAGAAATCCGGCTTGTAGCCGATCACCCCCATCTTGAAAAATATTCTGCCCATGCAGAAAATGTAGCCCACCGACTTGAAAAATTGCTGAAACAACATATGTTCAGATCCCGGCTTGAGGCCTCCAATTTTAGCTGTTACGTGTCTTTTATATATTGTTAATGTTAATATTTAGTAACAGGATAGTTCCTGTGGCTAAGATCACTTCTAAGGTAGTAAGCAAGTAGACCCCGCAACAAGCCAATATAAATTTGAATTAATCGAGCCACAATGGACAAAATGGACGATATACAATTTATTTAAGACTGCACGCAGCTCCACATACAATAAAGTTCAGGCCATCATATAATGGCAGATAAGATGCAGGAAACGATATACCGTAGGCAGTTAGTTCATGTCAGGAACGCTGTCCTTTTGTTGTCAATATGATTTATTTGTCTTAACACTCGACACTGAGCAATTTAAAAAAAAAAAATAAAGTTTTGCCTCGTTTTGGCGAGGCGCGTCCCGTTCAACCTAGTCGGTTATAATAGGGCGTATGTCCAAATATAAAAGACCCTTGGGTCTGAGATGACTACTCTAAAAGAGAATTTGCTGAGCAATTATACTTCTGGTCAATACAGATAACTAGATAACTGGATACATCTCACCGAAGATCTTGATGTATTAGTGATAATATAACTCCATTATAAACACTTCAGCAATAAGGAGCTCAAACACATACGTCCACTCGCCATGACACACAATCGTATATGGCCTCGCACTTCTACTCCTCTAGTTTCACGTGAGCCAGCAAAGCATATCGGCTTAACATCATTCACCCGTCTTTATCAGTGACCCGTATAAAATATACAAACAAAGAGCCCTGTTGAGCTAACCATATAATAGGCACAATCGTTATGAATTTTAGTCATAACATGCTCCTATAGTCTACTTGGTCACGGAATATTTAACAATACGACACGCATCAACCTTCATAATTGTAATTCAGGCAAATCATTATTCATGCACTCCATACGCAATTTCCTAGATAACAAGCAGAAGGATATTGGTGAATTTTCTAAATATTCCCTGAGTTACATTGTGTGCTCGGAAATTTAATTCTTTTGAGAGGTTAACATTCGTCAGTGGAACGCATGAAAATGGGCCTGTTAGTTTGCGGAGAACAACTGTACTGAGGCATTTGTTTATTTCTAATTTGTCACAGTTCGTGGTTACAAGTCATCAGACTTAAGTACTGAAGTTCCTACGCCACTAGTGTGAGAGAAGAGTATCACTGCCTGCTGCCTACAGTGGACGAATTATGTGGAGAAGTGTACTCATCACCAAAAAGAAGTGACGGAAACCACGGCTGCAGGACTCATCTGGAGTTAAGTTGTGTGTAACAGGCTACGTCAGAAATACGGACAATATTAGTCACGCCTTACCAAAACCTCATTGAGGAAAAATTGAATATATCTTTCACCCCCTTTAATCCTTATTTTAACTTGTTGAACTAATGGACTACTAAATTTGTTGTATGTTATTTTAAACTAAACAATAATAGTTGATTCAGTTTATTTGTACGAAAGCAAACGTATGAGCCAATTTTTCTTGATAAATATATATATAAATATAGAGCCATTACTTGTAAGAGGGCATTCGTTGGATTATTCCAACTGGGGGCTTGACGAGCCAGAATCATAGCATAACCCCTTCACAAAAGCCGACGGACCAGATAATAAGTTAACAAATTTGTTCAGCCCTTAAGCAGCGTTTTGTTCTTGACTTCTGGGAATATCTTGTGAAGGCTACCATAAGGTAGAAAAGTAATTCCTCTTCTATCTACATCTTTGCCAAGAGTAATCTTGCGCGAAGATAGATACCTTGGACGACCTACTTTTAGATACGCTTGCGTGGTGACCATTAGTGGACCACAACTGCAAAGCAAAGAGAGACAATCCCGTGACACGTTCGTTCGTTCTCATGTATAACATTCTCATGACAACATAAGCTGTTATTCTCTGCAAATTATCTACAAATCCGTTATTTGACCTATATGACCATATAAGGTTTAGCCTCTTCCGTTTCACCTGTCATGTTTACAGACTCAATTATTCAAATAGTTATCATCACTAATAATATCTTCCAAGTTTGCCAACGTATCGTAATTATTCATTACAGCAAATCTGAGTGGAAGCGATTACGTCGCTTCGCGTGCTTCAATCTCACATTTACTATCTTTAAATTGTTTACTTCAACCAATTTCATCTGTTGAAAGTCCTACCTCATTGTCCGTGTTTTAATCGGTAACCAGACTGATTTTTTTCCAACACGTCATATGCTAACTAACAACTTATCAGGCAACAACTTGGGTTGTGGCAGTTATGGGGCTGACCATGTCTCCAATTTAGGGTTCGTTATGTATCTTCCCAGACAGAAAGTCGAAGTTAACAATAGGCAAGCTATCGAAAGAAGCTAAATCCAGATGGTAAATACACTGCTACACTTAATCCGTGGCCTACTGTATACTCGGAAGTGTGTTACACAATCATACACAAACACTTCACTCTACACCGCCAGGAGTCAATATGGTTTTACACTAAGTCGGCAATTAAAATAATTAAAAAGGGAGTGAACGAACGAACGAACTTTATTTTCAAAGGGTTAAGAATTGGGCACGTAGGCCCGTCTGACATTCTGCTCTTCCTCTCTCTCTCTCTCATCATGTATACTGTATCCTTTCATCCTCACATTTACTTTAAGCATTATTTAAGGCATTTATCATTATAAAAGCATGGCCAATTAGGACCAAACATGACAAAAAAACTGAAGGAAGGTGTAAAAAATAAAGGTAGAATTTATTTAGCACGTAGAAAGAGAGGTCGATTAATAATGGCTGAGAAGGGAGAAGATCCGAAAGAGGCGAACGTACAATTCTGAGACAAGCTGCCATCTCCACAACAAAGGTCAGATACAATGGATTTCCAACGTTTTCTGTCTCTTGTGTTGATGGTGCTATCTGACAAACTTTTTTCTGTCCCTCTCTTTATGTTATCTTCTCATGAATAGCGCTATCTACCTCTGGCATGTTTGTCTTCAACGCTTCCTTCTATTATGATCTTCAGCAAGATGTTATGTCTTTTTATATGGTCAAAATATTTTTGCTGTCTAATTTTGATCTCTTCACGGTGAAGTCAAGAAAGTTTACTGAGGAGGTGGAAATATGAGAAATGAGCTTAATGGCAGAATTTAAATTATTGTCAAAGTCTGCTAAGAACCTCCTCAGAAATGTTTTAGGGGGAAAAGGGGGGGGGGGGGGGGTCTAACTCTGTCTCGTATCATGAGGATTCCAGAACAAGTCCTGTCTTGTAACGATCATCAGTTTAGCGACGGTCGTCCGGCCATCTTAACTTTAAAAAACAAAGCGCTCAACCTAACCCATGAACAGACATGCGCAAATGGGACCAGTTTTATGCCTACTGTATACATTACACGACAGATTATAAATTATAATGCTCCTAAGGTACCGGGTTCGCTCCTAGTACAAGGAATATAATTGATGAGCAATATTTTTCACAATCAGTGGTTCCTAATGATGACATACTTTCTCCTGATCTCCTGGGATCGGATGCCTAGCCTTCTCGGACAAGGACGAAACAATAGGAAGTCCCATGTGCAAGTTGCTCACGTTAAAAATCCCTCTGCAGTTTTAAATCATAAAGAGTAGGCCATACGGCTGCTGCCCTGTAAAATGTAATTATTAAGGCAACCTACCCACCCCAAAAATATTTATAGAATGTACGATTCCTGTATAAACACACTGAGATACTCGCCGGTGCTATGGAGTGTGTGCACTGTGCTGAGATCTTCCTTGTGTGATCTAAGGGAGGAGATCCGTGTGCATTGAAGGTAGTCCTTAAAACCAAACCAAATTATAATATACATTTTACAGTGTACCCCATTTAGCACTCGGGATACGTTCCTATTAAAACGGAGCGCTTAACGAAACAGCGTCATCATAACATAGCATAAATGGTGACGCGATCGTGATGGATGCACTACCAGCACTTAAGTTGCAGGCTGTTCTCCAGACTTGATGGTTGAGATACCATCAACAACATTTGCGAGAATACAAAAATACGTGCACATGTGATCCATATGGCCTTGAACTAAGAGAGAATTAGACTACAGATTCTGAGAAGAGAGACCAATTGGCTTTGAGAGCGTATGTGGGACGCGCTCTAATTAACTAAATGAATGTTAGCGATCAGCCTCTCTCAGAAAATGCAGACTAATGTGACTTGCGTTTGCACTCTTTAAATCTTGAATTTTTATTTTTTTTTTTAAATTTGAAATAAAAATTAATACCAATTTTCAAGAGCGCTGTAACGAACCAGCGCTAAACGGAAAAGCGCTAATGGTGTGACTGTATATTACCGGTAACTTCAGATTTTATTTACAATTGTAAGAACCTTACCAATAACTCACCCGGAGGTATGTAGACCATTGGAATCATGTACCGCGTGTGGGTTATTTTGGTAAGCGATGGTGTAGTTCTCCTAAAATGGTAAAGCAAGGGAAGTAACAAAAACAAATTATTTAACAAGTGTGAAATGGCTATGTTCCTTACAACCGTGAGTTATGTTCCTTGTCTGTGACATGCTGTCGTGTAATTAGGTGCAGTTGGTGAATGTGCTTGTGCCTGTGCTTTGAAAGTGTGTGTGTGTCTGTTTGTGTATCTGTGTGTTTGACATTGCTTCCTTATATTTGCGGCAGTTGCTATATCATAAGTGAATGAGATCGACTAGAACTGTGCGAGGTACTTGTACCAACCTCAGATTCCATCTGTATAAAATAGCCTTGTATACTCCGGAGCACACGTGCTGAATGACCTCCCAGTTTACACGGTCGGTCTTCCTTGTATAAAAATATCCTCAGATATCTTACCAGCAACCTCTGTTTACCCAGGTAACATATACAATCCGGCTACCCTTTTTAATTATTTTAGTTGAAAAAAAAGTAGTAGTTCTTGCTTTGTCTGTGCATATCCTTGACTTATTTTGTGGGCTAATGCTTTACATGTACAAGGTTGTCTTAATGCATCTCATTCAGCCGTTCGGCTGATTTATAATATGTTACTTCATATTTTATCGTTTAAATTTGAATTACAGGAGATAATACAATGATGGTTTCTACTTGACTTCCGTTAGATTCGTGTACAGCTCACTTCTCTAGCCTTTGACTCTACAACGCGACTAAACTGCAAATCAGTAGAAGTTTCACAACAGAACTTTTCTTGCCAAATAGTATGATCTACAAACACACAAATACAGCATGGATATAAGTAGCCAGAGTTTTTATTTTTCTAGTTTAAACAGGTGTGGTAAAGTGGGATGTTATAAATATTTATAGGGGACTTAGTGTACTGACTGAGATCAGCTGTGAAGGTATCTGTATCTAATAAGTGTGGTGTATTACAGATAACCTTACTTGCTACCACATTTATACCTCAGTCAGAATTATTCTGGAATATTGTGATGACTACGTTAAATGTCTAGGGTTATGAAAATGATGAAGTGTAAGTCACAACAACAACAGACAGATAAACAATTTACTTTATTCCACAACACTTACAACACTGTGACACTCACACACATATAACGCTCTATAAGACTATCTTAAATGAGTCAAGTGTTTAAGTTTAAAAATATATGTATTAATTCTTGTCAATAATGGATATCCTGATTCAACTACACAGTGAACCAGGAATCACAATCAAATGTAATTACAAGTATTATGTACACAGGTTATATATATGAACTTTGTATTGACATAGGTTATTATTAGTATTCTATGTGTGTAATTTGTGCAGTAGCAATATGAGGTAATACTGGTTTTGTTCAAGCTTGGTTGTTGTTTTTCATCATGACTTCAAGTGTTTGATTATCAGGGAAATAGTATTGGGAAAAGTTCACAGTTCCTGTCATTTGAACCAATTAATTGTCCCTCTGTGTTTAACAAAATGTCAATTTTTGAGGGGGCACATAATCTTGAGCTACTCTGGCCACAGAAGCTTATCTTTCGTGATGGTGGCAGGAAAAGACTCCTCTGCTCGATTGCTTCCTGTGTTCTGGAGACACCTCACTGGTCACTATCTGGACCAAGGAGTATGCTGTCAGCCTCTGGATTCAGCAAAACTCAGACCAGGTGCTGCTTCAATAACTAGGACCACAGTCCCTGAAACAAGAAGGTAGTACCTCCTACTTCAGATCTAATTTATAATCTATTTCTACACTGAACACAATACAGAACAAACACTGAGTTCAGAGCGATAGGCCAACTGCCATCTTCATCTGAAACAATTTACACCAGTATACTCCTCCCTAATGGTTACTACGCCTCTGCAATTCCAGCATTAGTTCTTTCTAGTCAATAAGATAGGTGTCAGTGTACTGTTTGGCAATTCCATGCAGTTTTACTTTTCTCCGACACCTTCTGTTCAGGTTGGAGCACTATATAGGCTTTGCCTCATGTTCGCTACTGAACCACACACATATACAGACATAAATTATCAATTTACATTCAATTTTCATTAAAAAGATATTAAATATATCAAGCTTACCACAATTCATGGAAATAATACACAGATACGTTGACTGGCGATGAATAATGGCACAAATTCCGATCTGCCTCTGTCCCAGACTTTTATTTTGAAAAATATGATCGGGCTCTCAACGCACTGTTTCTGAGTAAGTTTATTTTAACATGTGGCACTGAACTGACGCTCCTAATTGCCTATATTGGCGGGTCTAACCAATCGGGCCATGTTTACACAGCTTTTCAAAAAAAGTAATCCTACTCACGTTTCCCTAACAACAACAAAATAGTATTTGTAGCCCGACTAATCGTGTTTAGCCTTACATTTACTTCTATCCAATCAAATAGGATTTTACATGGTTGCCCATTTCCCGTAAAATAGTGGTTCCAAAACATGCCACTGTGCGATTATTATTTGGTGTTGTCTGACACCCTCACTATTTACTTTTGGCTATAATTTGTTAATTCCTAGACTATTTGCGTAACGTTTAACATATTCTTTGTCAGCAAGTCCTAAGGAACCCAATTATATAATTTTAAGGGAGCTAGGTGGCTGCGTTCAAAATATGCATTTTCTTCTACCTCCCGTTCACTTCGATCGATGTGGTGTCTGGGTACTGTCAGGCTTTCAAACGTAAACCAGTATAATGTCATGTTTCCCAATAAGCGTTTTTCAGGTTTTTTTAAAGCCAACTCTCGTATGGGTAGTGTTTTTTATCACTGTCGATTTGAAAAAAAGTTAGTGCTTGTGGCCTTACACGCGTGATGGCATTAATTTTGTATCGCGAGACGCGGGTTAGTGTTGCATGCATTCCTGCTTTCAGCCCTACCTCTCTCTATCCTACTTCCATCTGTCTTTTCATCACGCAGTGTATAAAATGAAATTAATGGAAGTATTAATTTAGGTCATTACGCAGCTACGTATCTCAAGGTTTTCTTAGAATGCAGCACACGTTTTATTGTAGAAAGCGTGTATTGATGCAGTAGGCTTTACTATCAACGTGGAACGTTACAATTTGCAGACGAAGCATAAAAACAAGGGGGATCTCGAGTACAGTCATAGTGACAGCACTGTACTTTACCATTCTTCTTTCCTTTTATTGAATTTATTTGTTAGGCTTTACATTTACCTTTTAATTTATATATGTGGATTTAGAATGTTTCACGACAACAGGGTATGGAAGAAAGTCAGGAGCTGACGTTTAATGTCAGAGGTTAATTGAGACGCACGTCTGAACTTATCGTCAGCTTCACTCTTTGCCACAAGTCTGCGGTTTCCGGGTGTTTTTTTGGGAGACAAAAAGCAAACCAACAAACAAAAAACAAATACAACAAAACAACTAAGAAAAGAAAAATGTATCCCACCACGATTAGAACCAGTAATCACAGTAAGAACAGAATAAAAATCCCAGCAAATAGGATCACTAATCACACTAAGTATAGAACTAATAAATACAGCAAGAATAGAATTAATAATCACAGCAAGAATAGAACCACTACAGTAAGAATATAATTAATAATGACAGCAAGAAGAGAACTAATAAGCACAGCAAGAAAAGAACCACTTCAGTAAGAATAGAATTAATAATCATAGCAAGAATAGAACCACCACAGTAAGAAAAGAATTAATAATCACAGCAAGAAGAGAACTAATAATCACAGCAAGAATAGAATTAATAATCACAGCAAGAATAGAATTAATAACCACAGTAAGAATAGAACTAATAATCACAGCAAGAATAGAACTAATAAACACAGCAAGAATAGAACTAATAATCACAGCAAGAATAGAATTAATAATCACAGCAAGAATAGAACTAATAATCACAGCAAGAATATAATTAATAAACACAGCAAGAATAGAACTAATAATCACAGCAAGAATATAATTAATAATCACAGCAAGAATAGAATCAATAACCACAGTAAGAATAGAACTAATAATTACAGTAAGAATAGAACCAATAATTACCGTAACAATAGAACCAATAATCACAGTAAGAATAGAACTAATAATCACAGCACGAATAGAACTAATAATCACAGCAAGAATAGAACCAATAATCACAGCACGAATAGAACTAATAATCGCAGCAAGAATAGAACTAATAATCACAGCAAGAATAGAACTAATAATCACAGCAAGAATAGAACTAATAAATACAGCAAGAATAGAACTAATAATCACAGCAAGAATAGAATTAATAATCACAGCACGAATAGAATTAATAATCACAGCAAGAATAGAACTAATAAATACAGCAAGAATAGAACTAATAATCACAGCAAGAATATAATCAATAACCACAGCAAGAATAGAACTAATAATCACAGCAAGAATAGAATTAATAATCACAGCAAGAATAGAATTAATAATCACAGCAAGAATAGAACTAATAAACGCAGCAAGAATAGAACTAATAAGCACAGCAAGAATAGAACTAATAAGCACAGCAAGAATAGAATTAATAATCACAGCAAGAAT
Organism: Oreohelix idahoensis; assembly: GCA_024509875.1. Classification (NCBI taxonomy): domain Eukaryota; kingdom Metazoa; phylum Mollusca; class Gastropoda; order Stylommatophora; family Oreohelicidae; genus Oreohelix; species Oreohelix idahoensis. Next base: position 90,259 of record JAMPIV010021686.1, read on the forward strand.
AGAACTATTAATCACAGCAAGAATAGAATTAATAATCACAGCAAGAATAGAACTAATAATCACAGCAAGAATAGAATTAATAATCACAGCAAGAATAGAACCACTTCAGTAAGAATAAAGTTAATAATCACAGCAAGAATAGAACTAATAATCACAGCAAGAATAGAACTAATAATCACAGCAAGAATAGAATTAATAAACACAGCAAGAATAGAATTAATAATCACAGCCAGAATAGAACTAATAATCACAGCAAGAATAGAACTAATAAACACAGCAAGAATATAATTAATAAGCACAGCAAGAATAGAACTAATAACCACAGTAAGAATAGAACTAATAATCGCAGCAAGAATAGAACTAATAATCACAGCAAGAATAGAACTAATAAATACAGCAAGAATAGAACTAATAATCACAGCAAGAATAGAACTAATAAACACAGCAAGAATAGAACTAATAATCACAGCAAGAATAGAACTAATAATCACAGCAAGAATAGAATTAATAATCACAGCAAGAATAGAATTAATAATCACAGCAAGAATAGAACCACTTCAGTAAGAATAAAGTTAATAATCACAGCAAGAATATAATTAATAATCACAGCAAGAATAGAACTAATAAACACAGCAAGAATAGAACTAATAAACACAGCAAGAAAAGAACCTCTACAGTAAGAATAGAACTAACTAACAAAGCAACAATAGAATTAATAATCACAGCAAGAATAGAACTAATAAGCACAGCAAGAATAGAACCACTACAGTAAGAATAGAACTAATAAGCACAGCAAGAAGAGAACTAATAAGCACAGCAAGAAAAGAACTAATAAGCACAACAAGAAGAGAACTAATAAGCACAGCAAGAATAGAACTAATAATCACAGCAAGAATAGAATCAATAATAGCAGTAAGAATAGAACTAATAATTACAGTAAGAATAGAACCACTAATTACCGTAACAATAGAACCAATAATTACCGTAACAATAGAACCAATAATTACCGTAACAATAGAACCAATAATTACCGTAACAATAGAACCAATAATTACCGTAACAACTAGAACCAATAATTACCGTAACAACTAGAACCACTAATTACAGTAATTATAGAAACCCTAATTACAGTAATAATAGAACCACTAATTACAGTAATAATAGAACCACTAATTACAGTAATAATAGAACCACTAATTACAGTAATAATAGAAACACTAATTACAGTAAGAATAGAAACACTGATTACTTAAAGATGGTCAAACCATCGTAACTGGGACTTTTCCATTAGGGTCTGCAGGGGATTGGTTTTGAGACCATGATGTACCATCTAGTGGCGGACCATGTCTTTTCTTGTTGCTTCAGCCACCTTCCTCAGATGCCTCATTTCTGAGGTTTGGAGCTGGCTTTAGTGGGTTGTAGTCGTTACCTATGACTTGCATCCATATTTCAAGACTAGTGACGGTGCCTAATATTGTTACTTCCCTTGAGTGAAGGGATATAACCACGACACTTTCTTTACTGGAATACTTCTGTGGATGACTGGTTATACACCAGAGTTGTTACTTCCAGAAGTAACGAAAAACCCAGGTTGTACGGAGTACTCTTAAATGTTTATGGTTGGCTGAACCATGATTGAAGGTTTGATTGTTAACAGCAATTCCAACAAAGTCAAGGAAAATTCATTGGTCTAGGTTCTTTCTATTCTAAATGTCTCCCGGCCTAACTTGTATGGAGGCCACATACACAAGGTTTGATGACATCATGGGTTCATGTGTGCCATGACTGATGATGTCATTAATTAACGAACATTTGGCATCGCTTCTCGGCCTTTTGGCGAGTTTAAAAAAATGCGCCTCATGCGAGCATTTGAAAAAGTGCGACTCATGCGAGCATTTAAAAAAAAAAAAAGACTGATGATATCATTGGTTTTTGACGTGTTTATTTTTAATAACTAGTCATTCTTAAGTACTTTACTATAATTCTAATAGTTGTAGCGACGTAGTAGGCCATACGGTCACAGACTGGAACGTAAGTGGAGCATTATAGAGCCATCTTTATCTTCTCGCCATTTTTATTGTCTTGAAGAATCCTCTATTAGTGGCATGAAAACAGCCTCTCAGCTGCTGCTCTTAGTGTAGCCAACTCTTCTTTGATGCCTCCATTCCAGTCTATGACAGCTCCAAGGTATTTACAATTGTTGACCTGCTGCAGGACCTGTTCTCCCAGTACAATCTGATGAATATAACTACCGGGCCCAATAAGAGCAGACACACTGATCCCAGCAACGGACCCTGATAGCCTGGTGCCCCATTCCTGTGCTTAGTATGCGTATGGATCATCCGACCCTACCTGAGACACACATTACCAGCTGATTTCTATGGAGGACCTGTTCTGAGTCTTAAAATATCAATAACTTCATGAGTGAATAAAAGAAGTCAATAAATACTGCTAGAAGAAGGTATAAAAGGTAAAGTTAGTCTTATAGTAGCAGATACTGCCGTAGGGGGATGAAATTTTAGAGACTTCATCATGTTAGGTCCAGCATTGAGAGATGGGGTGACCAGTTCCCTTTCTTGCTGCAGTTTCCCTCCCTAACTGAGAATATTTACAGCTGCTTAGACTGGAGCGTGTCGGTACCGTGATTCGAACTCGGCATCTTTGCAGCTAGAGACCAGCGTGAAGTAGGTATATAAAGTATAAAACTTGAACAGCTGTCCTGCGATCGAGGTGCAGCAAAATAAAGTCATAATTGTTCTCCTGTTTGCTCCTTATGAAGCACGGAAGAACCACTACAGCTGGTACTCTTGCCTGAAGTCTGCACCAAGCATTCGCCTGCTCGTGCAGTTGTAGTTTATATAGCAATGTTTTTACATGATGAGATTGTCAACCTCATGCCCATCCCTATATTAGTCGCCTTGTACGACATGCATGAGTGTTTAGTAGTCCTATCCTTTCTTCGTCTCATCACAGAGACCCCCAGGTACTACAGGTGACTAAATAGATAATAGTCTAATAATTACCTGGACTGATGTTTTCGCGCATCTTATTAAAATTAGTAGTTATTGACGGAAGGTCCAGGGAGAATTCCTGGGACAGCCACTCCGTAGTTGCATAGTTTCGTACCATAAGTCCCAAGTCCTGAAATTTATTATGATAAGGCATGGAACTTTCCACTGTTTATTTAATCATAATTACGGTGCAATCTCATTTTATGCGAATTTCAATTAGCACGATTTTTATCAGGTATGCGGTCAGGTGCACACAACTGGATATTTCTTCAATATGTTTAGTTTTGTGCACCAAAATGCACCAAGTATAAACTGTTCACACGATGATTGATAAAAGACGTGGATTGTGTACACTAGTTACAGGGGAGAGTTTGATGCGGAATGTGTTAGAGAGCGACCGTGTTTCCATTTATGGTACACATAAGTGCGTTGGATTGTATATATAGTTAAGTGAACACATGCATGTCTGTGATTAGAGACTATGATGTGTGTGTGGTTTCGAGTTTTTACTTCTTCTTGCCTTTCTACTTATATGGAACAGTGTTTCTAGGACTTTCTTTCAAACCCAGTGGGCTACATCAACTCACTCAGCAGGCCATGCGGCTAGGCCAGCGTTAATGGCGAGCTGGAGAGTCCTCTGCCCTAGAGGATTCTTCTCAACAGACCAGCTCCACAAAATCTCCCACACATCCAACCAGCAGAAGAACTACAAATTAACTGTGAAATACCAACGAAGGAAGAAATAAAGAAAGTCATAAAGCTTCTAAGAGATGGAACAGCGGCTGGTCCAGATAGCATTCCAGCAGAAGCCATCAAAGCAGATATTGACACTGCCACAGACATTTTTAACAAATTACTAAGTAAAGCCTGTGAGAGAGAAGAAATACCAGCAGAATGGAAGGAATGATATTTGGTTAAGTTGCCTTGGACGGGAGATTTACAAGCGTGCACAAATTACAGAAGTATAATGTTACTGTCAGTGCTAGTAAAAATATTAAACATGATCATCCTTGAGAGATTAAAAGAGTCCATAGACAAGAAACTGAGATATGAACAAGCAGGCTTTAGGCAAAACAGGTCATGTAAATATCAGATAGCCACACTGAGAATATCGGTGGATAAAGTTTAGAATGGAACTCATATCTATACATTGGATTTGTGGACTTATGAAAAGGCATTTGACAGTGTAGCCAGAGAATCATTTTGGAAATTGATGAGGCATTATGGAGATCCCCTGAAGATAATTAACTTAATAAAGAAAACATATGAAGACCTGACATGCAGAGTTCTTCATGAAGAACAGCTTATAGAACCGTTTAGGATAAGAACTGAAGTGCGACAGGGATGCCTCTTGTTTCCATTTTTTTTTTAAATACTAGCAATAGATTGGCTTATTTTTTTTTTTTTTTTTTTTTTTTTTTTTTTTTTTTTTTTTTTTTTTCGTACGCCCGCTAATACTCGAGGCGAAATCTCAGGTTATTATTTATGTCTAACCTGACATTGATTTTACGTGAATATCCCTTTATTTCTTGTACAGAGACAGGTGTCCCTCGCCATTCAGGCAAATACTCGCCGATTTCGGAGGTACCCATTGCAGCTGGGTCGGCTCAGGAGCCGCCAGTCCCTGGTCGACGACACTTCTTCAAATGTCCTCGCCAGGTCTCGAGTTAATCCAGTCCAAATCCCGGTCGACGAAAAATCCTCAAATGCCGTCGCCCGGGTTTGATCCTGTATCACCCGGTTGCCAGAGCGGTGTTGTAACCACTACGCTAGCGCGGCTCCCTATTGGCTTATGAAAACATCGACAACACACAGAAATGGAACCCAGTGAAATCTGACTAAACAGCATGATGATCTGGATTTTACAGATGACTTGGCTCTTCTGTCCCACAACCGTAATGTGATACAAGGCAGAATAAACTTACTCGATGAGAGGTAACCGCAAGTGGGTCAGAAAATACACAGTGAAAATAAAAGAAAATGAAGATAAATGCAGAAAAAGACAACGAAGCTGAACTTGAAGAAACACCACCAGAAGATGTAGAATCACTCACATATCTTGACAACAATACAGGCACCGTTGGAGAGACATACAATGATATCACAAAAAGAATACAAAAGGGTAGAGGAGCTTTTATTGCATTGGGAAACATGGAGAACAAGAGAAATCAAGTCCAACCCAATAATAAGAATCTTCAACTCTAATGTCAAGTGACTCTTATTGTACGGCTCTGAAAAATGGAGAACAAAAACAACAGCCAAAAAGTTACAGACTTTCATAAATGGGTGCTTGAGTAGAATAGAATGATCAAAGTGCCAGTTGAATAAGAGTTGAATAGAAGACGCTGGCGATGGATAGGATACACTTTGAGGAAGGATCGCCCCATTCTGTCACACTGCAAACAATTATTTAATGTATGAAAAACATTTTTAAAAAAAAGGAATACAATATCCTGCTCAGCCCGCAGTGTATTAGAATTATCATACATAACCTATATAACATTATATATAATTGCTATTATACCTACTTCCAGCTTTAGAAAACCTACCTTAAAAAATAAAAATAAAATTAGTATAGTTTTACGACAGAACGACCGAATCAAAATATGGAACGTTTCTATCTATCTATCTATCTATCTATCTATCTATCTATCTATCTATCTATCTATCTATCTATCTATCTATCTATCTATCTATCTATCTATCTATCTATCTATCTATCTATCTATCTATCTATCTATCTATCTATCTATCTATCTATCTATCTATCTATCTATCTATCTATCTATCTATCTATCTGTGTCGGTCTGTCTGCCTCTCTGTCTGTCGTATATACTCGATTATAAGTCGATCCAACTAATAGTCGAACCCTAGAATTTTGGGTCTTAAAAATGTCAAAATGAATGACCCGATTACAAGTCGTAGTAAAAAGAAAAACAGTGCTTCAATGATGAATTTCTGAATAGCTACAATTTTTTTTTTCTCCAAAGCTGCTGGTAATTTCTGTGCAATTTTTATGCGTTAGCGAAGAGAAAGCGACAAGTGGCTAATAAAACGGCTCACCAGCCTGCAGATGCAAGAAATTTCGATACTTATGGCATGTTGAGATATTTGTCACTCCTTTTCAATTGAAGGCCGCCAATTAGTCCTCGAGTAACGATGCAATAATTTTTTTTTCGCGGAGTTAAAACCTATTCATACAGTTCTTCTTCAAGAGCTTGAAACGACGAAGTATTCCCTCTCCTATTAGACACATCTTGCAAGGGTTAAAATTGAAAACCGCGGGTTTCCGAACCACACCACGTCTTGCAGCCTTGTAAGCTGTCATAAAGTGTTTGTTTCTTTTAAAGTGTCTTTCATCTCGACCCATTGTTCTCTAGAAGCATCCTCCACTTCTAGTGTCTTCCGTTTTACTCGAACTTCTATTGATCTGATATCCAATTAAGTCGGCCGAGCAGTTACAGTTAGCATTACAGTTTGCTATGTTTAGCATTTCTACATCTAAACACAACTCTAATCCTAACCCCTAACGACATAGCTGACTTAATTAGCCACTGAATCGATAACTAACCGAGCTAGGTTTTTCGTACGAAATGTATTTTTAGTCTGCAATCATCATTCGCCATACAGTGTTACAGTAAACAGATGACCGTAAGTTCCGACGTTTTGCGAATACGCCAATGTCTAACGCATGCGCTCTCATCTACTTCTACAGGGTGTTCCACGAATAAGCGGCCCTAGTGCCCTGTATTTATATATATATATTTTTTTTTTTTATTTTTTTTTCCCTTAACCAGCAGCACTTGGGCTTTCAGCCCTTCGGCCCAATGACATGTCATTGCGAGGCTGGGGAACCTGAGGACTTTCCTTCCAACCCGGTCAGGAGCTTCGCTCCTTCCCATCCACAGAGGGTTTATCACAGGAGCCGTTCAGGCTATTCAGTCAAATTTCCGGCCGTAAACATTTCTTCAAACGCCGACGCCCGGGTTTGAACCATGAACACCTGGTCGCCAGTACAACGCTGAAGCCATTACACCAGCGCGGCTCCCGTATATATATATATATATATATATATATATATATATATATATATATATATATATATATATATGTATATATATATATATATATATATATATATATATATATATATATATATATATATATATGTATATATATGTATATACAAGGGGATTGACATAAGTCTTGGGCCTGACCATGAAGGACATGTCACAGAGAGCTGAAATTTTGTATAGTGTTTATTCCTTTTCAATATAGCCACCGTCTGAATTGACACACTTCTGCCATCTCTGCTTGACCTTGAGAAGACCTTGGGAGTAGAACACCCTATTTTTCAAACTAAACCAGTCATCACATGCCAGTATAACCTCTTCATCGCTGTCAAAATGATTTCCTTTTACCTGTTTTTTAAGAATTGGGAATAGAAAAAAGTCTGATGGAACCAAATCTGGAGAATATGGTGGATGTGGAAGAATTTCAATATTCAAATCGTGCTGCTAGCTGCACAAGCCGTGCTTTGTGAGAGGGCGCGTTGTCTTGAAGCAAAGGAAGATTTTGAGTATGCGTTATCCCTCGTTTCCTGGTCACAACCTTTCTTAGTTTTGTGAGAAGATCTGCATAGTTATGTCCATTAACTGTGTTGCCACGAGGCAGATAATGTTTCAAAAGGACACCTTTGCCGTCCCAAAAGACAGTCAGCATCACTTTTCCTGCAGATTTATGCGCCCTCGGCTTGACAGGTGTTGGGAAGCCCGGGGTTTTCCATTGCATGCTGGCAATTTTGGATTCGGGGTCATAATGGTGTACCCAAGTCTCATCTACTGTCACCATGGTCTCCAAAAAATGTAGGTGTTTTTCCCTGAAACATCAGAAATTTTATCACAGCTCTGGCCTCCTTCTTTTCCATTGTTTTGTCAAATCTTTGGAGCAGCAGATCCGGTCAATAGGGTACATTGCGCCGTGCACCGTAGCGGGAAAACTCTGAAGAAACAAACGCGTACTTCACACATTCAGTGCAAATATGATGAACTTTAAATGTGCCAAGTTTCATCTTCCTCCTGTGACTCCTTCATGGTCAGGCCCCAGACTTATGTCAATCCCCTTGTAGATATATATATATTGCAATTGTGATCTTCCGCTACCCAAAAGTACCTTCATCAGACTCACAATCAAAGTGTGACACAGTGGCCAAAACCAAAGCACGCAGTTAAGTTTTTTTTGTTTTTGTTTTTTAAAGAAAATACCTCAATGAAAGTGTGACACAGTCGCCCAGACCAAAGCACGCAGTACAGTTTTTTTTAATAAGTAAATATTTCAAACAAAGTGTGACATTTTTTTAACATTCTGTTTTAACTGTTTTTTTTTTTTTAAAGTAATAACCATCTAAAAATGAGATGCAATTTTATTCAAGAATCGAACTTATTTTCTAGTAGAATTTAATTAACTTTCGCGGCTAGGAGTGTTGGGGAGGGTGGGCATGTCACACCACACGGTCCGTGCGCCGAATGCTCTGATACCGGCTCTGCTCGATAATCATGTGATCATGTCACAGGTGTCAATATTAATGACTCACGTGCTTTAGAGATACGTACTAGTGACTCACGTGAAAATACCTGGAGATAAGCAGACTATCAGAGCAGATGTTACCAGGCTGTAGATTATTTCCCTACCTTATATTTTTAGCCTGCGTGGAAAATACAACGCGAACCATACTAGTCAACAATAGCCACATCAGATAATGAAACTACGTATGAATGCATCCCATTTCTCATCTACACCTCTCCCCTCCCGTTCCCCTCCCCTCGCCAAAAAATGGATACAGTCATCAAAAATGATATCTCAAATTTATATAGCAATTTTTAGTTTCTTTGTTCGTCTGTAAACCATTCTGTGTATTTTACTTTATTGATTGTCGTACTTTTATATCTACATATTTTCCTATATCTCTCTTATCATTATTATCTTTCTCATGACCCTTCTGGGTCAGTGTTGCTACGTTTCTGCGATTAAATTAAATTTTGCGCTGTTATGTCTTATGTGATTCTATAGGGTGTTTATAAAGTCGCTGTGCAGTGCATTTGAAAAATATTGTAGCAATTACGTCACGTATGATGCACATTTACGTCATGATATTCTGTGTTCCACAATCCCGTCCCGTCTGCAGCATTACACAACAAGTCGTTGTTATATTCACGGTTTCATTGCTGAAAGGAAATGGTGTTAGCCACTGAAAACAGGGTGTTTTTGGTGACGTAGTCTCGCCCGGGCGTATATTTCACTGCCCAGCGACTTTATAAACACCCTGTTGTATTTCTGTACTTCTGTGTTATTTCTTGTGGGTTTTCTATATTGTCTTACTTCTGCATAATTTCTCGTCCCTTTTTTATAATTCTTGTACGGGTTTATTATTTCTTGTACGAATGTGCTGTTATCTCTGGTACGTTTATATTATTTCTTCCACATTAGTACGTGTAAATCTATGCTGGTATTTCTTCACATCTCTGTTATTTCTTGTACGTCTATGTACGTCCATTGTTATATTTTTAGGACATTTCTGTTATTACTGATACGTCTGTGCTATTTCTCGCACATTTCTGTTATTACATGTACGTCTATGTACGTCCACTTATATTTTTAGGACATTTCTGTTATTACTGATACGTCTGTGCTATTATTTATCGCACACTTCTGTTATTACTTGTACGTCTATGTACGTCCCCTGTTACATTTTTAGGACATCTCTTTTATTACTGATACGTCTGTGTTGTTATTTCTCGCACATTTCTGTTATTACTTGTACGTCTGTCCTGTTATATGTGACAAGTGGGTTTTAATGAGAGTGAAAGTGAAGGTGTGAGAATGCAAGACAGAGTGACAGAAGAAAGAAGTAGGCACTATTCTATTAAGAATGCCTGCTGTCCACTGACACACGAAAGAACACTTCTCTCTCTGTAATAGTGGTGTTCAGTCTTGTAAGCTTGTAAAAGAATGTTATAAGAATATTAAAACTTGCCTCTTAGTGAATCTGAAATATAGATCACTGGAAAGTAGAAAAGAGGCAGAGGATTTGGCATTATTGTCACACTTCTCCCTTTCCTGATTTCTGTAATTATTTTGTCATTTACAGTTACAGTTATTTAGCTCGTGCTCCCAAGTAAAAGAATATCTTATTAGACTTATTACCTAATTTAAGAAAACATAAACTATGCAGCTGACAAGATAGCAAAGTAAAACAGACACGGTTGGTTTAATAATTTAAACATAAAATTGAATTTTCAAAAGGAAAAAAAAATAGTAGAAATTTCACAATACAGAGTGGTCGTTTCAATTACACATGAATAATAATGTTATTATGGAAAGTTTCCGTTTCATTAGGTAAGTGTCATCATTTGGGATACTGTGACAGAACGGGGCGGCCACTATCGATCTTTGTTTCACTCCGGCAGTATCGGTACATTTATGGTACTGATTTTTATTATGGGCTTTCATTTGTCGCACTTTCGTTCTTTCTTTTTCTGCTATGTGTAGCAGATATTTGAGTATTGTCGAATTGCTTGACACTCCCTGTAGGTGATAATAATCACATTTGCTTGACGCTACCCAGATTTGCTGAGATAATTACTTGCAGTCGCAAGGGAGGGGCACAGCTTGGCTAAGATTAGCACAAGATCTCGTGTACGCGGCGGAAACTTATGACATAAGCGTTTCCTGTTCTACTTGTTAAGACAAGAGTACTTTCTGATAAAGTAATGATGGTTACATTTTGAACACGCTGTTGTGTGAGTTTACCGATCTGTATGTAAGTTTGTACACAAGGACATCGGACATCTCATTACCATATATGGGATAGTTAACCTCTGCCTTACGTTCAGAATTATCCGAGGTCGGAATATTTTTAAATTACCCCATAACTCGCATGTTTGAATATGATTGGAGTTTGTTGATAGCTCATAACAAACGAAGGCGTGGAAGGCAGGGAATATAATCTGATCATTTTCTCAAGCTATTTCACATGCGAAATCGCTTGCCAAGACACCATACTGTTACAGTGAAGAATTATAATTCAGAATTCCTTCTTAAAATACCGGACACATTTTATTGGAGTATTACAATATAGCCCAGAAAATCTCTAGCATTTTAAATAAGGAAACCGGAACTGAGGAAACTGAAGGACCACACACGAAGTCAGAGAGGGGACCTATTAAATGAACGATACCCCAGACGCGTGTAAGAGGCCGATTCAAGTCTCTTTTATGGGACCCAAAGACGCAGCAATAGAGAATACAGTCAGAGACCTATAGCTTGACTGCTGGCGTCAGGGTCAGCAAACCAGAGCTGACCAAGACCCTACTCCACCTCCACGTGGTGGTCCTGGAAACAGGCTGCATCACTGCAGTCTGGCTGAGAGAGTAGGGATCGAAGAGGGAAGGCAAACCCGGTCCCAAAAAATGCCGTGCTGAAGTCGGATGTGCCGGCCGAAAGGCGCAGATATCGCAGCTCCACTGTAAACAGACACAACGCAACCAACGTCCTTTTCAGGACGAACGAGGAAGAAGAAGAAGAAGTCTCTTTTATTCATCTGAGCAAAAAGTCTGAGAGCCATGATTGGCGTATTGGTGGTACCAGAAGAAAGTACTATCCCTGGAACAAGAAGGGAACAGTGACCTAAGCTTTAAGACGAAGGATCCACGTGGTAGACTCTCCTTGACATTTCTGGGAAACGAGCTACCCCCAACAAACTTGATCAGAGACGAGCGTGAGCAGAGGGAAAAGAACCAACCCATAAGAAGGAGCAGAACCGTCATTGGCAGCTAAGTTTAAATCTATGCTGCCACTTGAACTTCTTGTAATATCTCACATTCCCTAAAGACTGTGACGATAACTTTTCTTGATCCATAACTATTCAAATTATTTTTCAATTGTTAAAACCTTAAGTGATCATTAAATTTTGTTATTTGTAATGTTACATATTTAACTTCGATTTAATCATTTTAAAGTAACTGCATGTTTGTCTTAGTCAAATTACTACACACACTCTAAACAGAGCTATACTAGAATAATAGAATTCCACTGAGATAATCAGGGGTGGGGGCTTAAACGAGCTGAAAGTAATAAGTGCTTAAATCCTTCACAATCCTTCACAAAAGCGTCGGCAGAATTACAGAGTTAACATACTCAGCCAAAGCAATATTGTTCTCGCTTATTCTTAATATCTTGTGAATACTCCCTTTGTAATAGAAGTGTCATCACCCTTCTATCTACATCTCTGCCAAGAGTAATCTTGTGGGAAGGTAGATACCTTTGAAGCCCATATTAGATACTCTGCTTCTGTCATTCACGTGTTCTATAATCAAGGACAATTATAGAATAATTTTCCCAACTATATAAAATGACAATAAGCCTTATGCTCATTAAATACATGTCAAAAGTAGATAAATAATAAACATTGCTTTGTTCGTGAAAATACGAGGAAAACTAGCGGATAAGTTATTATTGAAACAGCTGATAGAAGTTAAAAATTGCTGATAGATGTGTACCATATTTCTGACTCCGGGTGGAGCATAACGTCCAAACATGTGCTAGAAAGCTCAAGAACGAATTATGAAGATCATAGATGTTGATTTATGTCTTACTTTGAAAGCAGGAAGGAGACAAGCACAGTGGTTAATAATTAACGAACGACAAATTGTATTTAAGAAGAAGCGAAGCTTGCATAGACCAGGAAAAAAGAAATGGATTTATAATGCAATGAAAACACAGATTCAACTTACACCTTAATAATGAACATGAATTCACATATTAGATATATAAAGCATGTATAAAATTATGAATAATAAAATTTCTGGCATTCACGTCCCAACGTCAAACACCGATGTTTTCTCTGGATGACTTGCTTTGTTTTCCTCACAGCCCTAGTGGTCCTCTCTTCTATTTGCTAGCTTTTGTGTATAAAGGTTGTTACCACTAGTCTACACTGTCTCTTGTGAAAGCACCTACAGTTGAATAGATGTTAGCAGTTGCTAGGAGCTTCAAAGCCTATCTTCCCATTGAAGGCAATAGCCGTTCACTGATGTTTAGCAAATTCTGCTATAGTCCTCGTCACAAAGAGTTACAGCTATTTCTAAAACTGCCCTTCTACCAGGCTTTCTTGGGACCCACAGTATGGGATATTATTAACAAGTCGCGCCAAGACCGCCAGAATGCATCACGTGGTGTAGCATGGGTCATCCTGTCAGGCCATACCTCCCTTGGCTCATAAATTAAATTGCACGTCGTGATCGTTTTCAGCATTTTGGTCTATTTAAAAGGACAACATTTCCTTAGTCGTATACATGGCACGGCGTACATGCATTTGTTAGAACGAGAGGGAGTAGGGTCGGGGGGGAGGTGGCCAGATGGACAAAGCGGTCAGGTTGTTGATGTTGTTGCTGTTGTTATTGATCCAGCGGCGCTTGGGTTCTCGCCCTTCGGCCCAGTGACATGAAGTGATATCTGCATGTTTTCGCAAGTTGTTTTGTTTCTTTGTATATGGTTTTCCACTTATCTGGCCTCGGAAGAAGGAGCATTTTCCTAACATCATCGAGAGCTGCAGGGCCGTAGATAGGACTTTATTAATGGGGGGGGGGGGGGAGAAAGGGGGTTTGACAAATTTTAATGCACTATTTTGGTACCGGTACAGTATAATTTCCCCCCTAAGGCGGGGGGAGGGGGGGTTGAAACCCCCCCCCCCCCATATCTACGGCCCTGAGTGCTGGGCTCTAAATGAGATGGTGGTCAACAGTTTCGTAGGGGTAGTTACATAGCTGGCACTCTGGAGGGTGTTGTGGTTGGATTCTGTTCAAGTGACTGTTGAGTGGTATATTTTATGTTCTGAGACGAAAAATGGTGTTCTGATCCCTCTTTGTAAGTTGGCCAATGGTGTCATTAGGATCAGGACCTGCCATATGTCTGAAAACCTCTCTCCCGGAAAAATTTACAAACAAAAGGAAATAGGCGAATGGATGTTGTCACATTATTTCATTCAAGTCTCTGTTATTACTTGTACGTCTGTGTTTTTTTCTGTACGTCCTTATTATTACTGATACGTCTGTGCTGTTATTTCTTGCACATTTCTGTTATTACTGGTACGTCCCCTGCTGTTATTTCACTCACGTCTCCCATTATTACTTGTACGTCTGTTTTATAGCAAGCACATCTCTGTTATTACTGGTATGAATATGCTGTTATTTCATCCATGTCCCTGTTATTACTGGTACTTATGTGCTGTTTTTTCATCCACGTTTCTGTGTCACGGAATTGCCTCCCCTGTTCTCTGCAGTAGTGGTCCACCAGTGGCCAACACTCAAGAATATCTAATATGAGTCTTCAAAGGTGTCTACCTTCGCACAAGATTACTCTTGGCAGAGTTGTAGATAGAAGGATAATGATGCTTCTGTCTCAAGGGAGTTCATAAGATATTTCAGGTCAAGAACAATGCTGCATGAGGCAGGGAAATTGTTAACTTAGGATCTGATCCGCCGCCTTTTAGGAAGATTTTATGCAATGATTTATTTCAGCTCGTTCAAGCCCCTACCCTGATTTACTCTGTGGAATTCGTCTTATATGGTATAGCTCTGTTTAGAGTGTATTTAGTAAATTGACTGAGACATACAAATATAGTACTTTCAGAAATGATTTAAATCAACGTTACATTTGTATATTTACAAATAACAAATTTAATAATCACTTAGGTTTTAACAGGTTTAAAAAAAAAAAAATTATTTATCAGAAAATTATCATCACTGTGTGATGTAATGGTAATTTGTAAAGGAGGTCACTTGGCAGCTTTTATTTGACTACTTATCTGCCAAGGAAGTTTCTGCTCCCGATTGTTTGATTATTTGCAGATGGGTGACTGGATTTCTCACTTCCCTGGTCACTCTTGTAGGGCGCCGCACGTTCGCCAGAAGCGTCAGAGAGTGTCTTACGAAGTTGGTCCGGTGTCTCTCAAACCCGTCTGATGATAGTGTTTAGCATCGACTTCAGCCCACTTCTACCATTCACTTGTTCCAGAGATAGTAAACTCAGCTGGTACCACCGACTAGTATGGCAAAAGGAGAGAAACAAATACCCTCCTGAGTATTGAGTTTCCCAACACATACATATGTGTCCCTCTCTTCATATTCCACTATACAATCTACCTCATAACTTTACCCTCGATGAGAATTAAGCTTAATCCCTTCGAGACAAAACTTTCTTTACATTTAAATTGAATAGCTTTATATTTACTTTACAATTAAATGAAAAGGTTAATAGTATAGATAGAATATGTTTACATTTACATCTACACTGGTTAAACAATGTTCACAATATAGATTGAATAGGTTTTCATTTACACCTACACTGGTTGAAAAGCTTGAAAACTTTCATTAATTTTAAAGTGAATATGTTTATACAAACATTTAAACTGGTATGAAAATGTAAATATTATACTTAGAATGTACATTATTTCTTTCATCTTTCCCTCCCTGCTCCATATGGAACTTGGGACTACCTCTGCTTTTGTTCTATAAGAAACTTGCATAAACATTCATCAGCCCTTGCAGTGGTGGTTCATGAAATCATCATTCTATATGCTGAGGTTGCCAGTCTCAAATGACATCCACTAGCAATTTTCACATATTAATATTCACTTGTCAGTATATACCTATTAGTTCAATGATAGTAATGCAAAATATAGAATAAAATGTACAACTTATGCCGATCTTGGCTCACAGACTGTTTGCTCAGAGAAATAGTTTAAGGCACTTGCAGATGCCTTTTACACGTGTTCTGGGGGGGGGGGGGTTACTTTAACAGTAATTTCACACTTTTACTACGTGTTTTCAATTTCCTCAGATCCCGGTTTTCCATGTTAAAATAGTAGAGCTCTCCCGGATTCAAAGTCCCCAAGACGCTCAAACAAGGGTCCGGTCTGATAATCGGAGCTGATTCTAGTCTTAACTCGGGCAGCCAGGTTGTCTTTTTGGCGCGAGGCGAAATTTCTCAGTGTTCTAAACTGGCTAAAGTGTCAAATTGTATTGCACTGTCTCCACCGCAGTACTTTGTTACAATTTTAGCGGCGTCCAATCAGGAATGTGAATCTTCCTATATTTCGAATTCCCGTCTATAGTTTCAAAAACTGCATGTATTCCAAATCATCTCATCATGGAAATGTCTGTGCGCTAACGCAAAGGTCAGGTCTTCCAAATATGGAAGTGACAGTTTCGTACACTCTCTCGGCATTGTGTTTCAGATTAACATCTTCCTTTCCTCTAAATTAATGTTTTTGAAACAGGTGGACAGGAAATGATGATGTCATTCATGTCTGTCCAAAATGTATCGCACAGACAAGTAATCTCTCTATCCGTCGCTTGCGAAAACAAAATTCTTCTTTTTACCATCTTGGCAAGTGCGACACGTTCGCCTTATCAGTGATTAACTAGAGTCGCTAGGGTGATTTTAGTGTTAATCTGTAGTCTGATGTCGGCCACACCCGTGAGTAACCATCATGATTGTCGGTTAATATTATCTCATCCGTCCCTTTCCTAGCAGGGTAGAACGGGTAACCAAACACACAAAACAAATATCACTGAGAGGAGTGTAAGAATGTTTGAAAATACTAAATATCTGCATGATAGCAGAGAAAAATAACGTGAGACCCGGAAACTGCACGCAATCAATCACTCGCAAAAAGTGTAAGAGATTACGGTCGTAGAGGAGAGGGACTGAACACAAAATTATATGACAGTCTGTTATTACTGGTACGTCTGTGCTGTTATTTCGTGCACGTTTATGATTTTATTGGTACATATGTGCTGTTATTTCTTACACATTTATGATATTACTGGTACGTTTGTGCTGTTATTTCATTCACGTCTCTGTTATTACTTGTACGTCTGTGCTGTTATTTCATTCACGACTCTGTTATTACTGGTACATCTGTGCTGTTATTTCATTCACGTCTCTGTTATTACTTTTACGTCTGTGTTATTTCATTAACGTCTTTATTGCACATCTCTGTTATTACTCATATGTGTGTGCTGTTATTTCATCCACGTCTCTGTTATTACTGGTACGTTTATGCTGTTATTTCATCTACGTCTCTGTAGTGGTGTTGATGTATTGTATTTTGTTGATATTACTAAATGTAATTGTATGAGGCCAGCTGTGAAGGCTCCTGAGATAAAATGTAGTTGAGAATTGTCAGAAGGCCTTTCTTGCTACCACTACGACCTCACACTTAATTTTTTTTAATGAATGTGGCTACGTAAAGTGTCTAGGGTTATGCTATGTAGTGTGGTGTAATAGGTTATAGATATACCCACAGATATTTAACAAGACTAATAATATTAATAAATATTACAACACACTGAACTAACTCACGTGTGTAAAATTTCTTGATAGAATTATATTACATTTATTTTGTTCTGGATCAATTTTTTAGATTGACCAGAACTTAAAAGGATTTAGAGATTATGAAAGAAATGCATGGAATATTATATCATAAATGCAATAGTGTACATATATATGTACTATACTAGTTAGTTTTATTAAAATGTTCTAGTAGTCATCTACTTGGGAGGATAGTTACTGTTTGTGCTGTTGGGGTGGCCTCATCACACCTGTCTATATTGACTACACAGTGTCCAGAAAAATGGTGGGAATTTTTATGGGGTATTAGTAACTAAAGGGGTTGGTGAATGTCCAGCAGACCAGAGGCTCACTCATCTTGTCGTTGTAGCTCTGGTGCTGAAATCAGGTGGTCCCACCTCTCCGTGCTGGCGGGCAATAATGGTGGTCTCTGTCACAAGTACTGCACAGATACACTCGAGTAAAGTCACCCACTGAATAGACACTGTTTTGTTGTGAACAGAAACTCGCAGCTCTGCAATCAAAGTATGGGGCCATGTGTCAAAATCTATTCTCTACCCACGTCTGGACACAACACTGACACAACAACCACATCATACAGACAGGTCAGATCTCTCTGACCAAACAGCACATTTACCATGGTGGTTTTACATCAGATAGATCCTCCCAGACTATAGATTCTGAAAAATATTTTTTAGTTGTCTGCCCTAAAAGAGGATAGGTAATATGTTTCATTATTCCCAACACTTGATCTGTCTTGCCTAACCCTTGCTGGAGTTTATGTACATTGTTGGTCCCTAGACCCTGACTAGGGCGGGGGGTCTAGAGCAAATCCCTACTTGTTTGTAAGGCTAGATTTCGATATGGCAGTATCAAATCACTCGAACATGAAACAATATTCAAAATATATAAGGAAATAATTTCAATCTTACCAGATTATGAATAAATAACACAGAATTGCTAGCAAAACTCAGCTGAGCTGCTGGCTATAGTATGGCGTCCCTAAATTTATTACACTTTCTTTCATATGGAAATCACCACACTTTAAAATCTGTGTCTATCACTGAACAACTATTGAAGAATGGCCCCACTTTCGCGTCTGAGCGCTAATGATATGATTGTCTGTGGCCAATCACTGCCTAGGTTTATTTTAATTTCAAATTTCCTACCATAAAGTCATTTCAGTCATGCTTCAGTCAAGTATGGATGGTTATCTGTTAGTCTGTCCGTCTCTACTTGTGTTTCTACAAAATGTACTTGATTTTTGAACCAACCTTTCTCTCCCCTCCAAAATTTTGTCGTTAAAAGTTATATTTAGACACAGCTACCACCCAAAAACCCTCTCTTCCATACTACGTAGATTTGAACACCTGCGTTTCGAGGTCGTGTTTTTTTTGTGCAATTAGCGACACTTTTAGATTCCATACAGTCTGTCGATGATGTGAACAACACTGTCTTTTGTCATTATCTTCAATATTATCTATCCGTCTGTAAAATTAAGAACATATTAGTTCACTGCTCAGAATAGGCCATCCGGCCAGTTTTACCGTTGTATCTCTGTCAACTTCACTACACATCTCCCCACTTGAAAACATGCCTATGGCAAGTTCCAAAACCAGCGATACACATAGGTAAAATTACTCCTCACGTCTGCCACTACTCTAATTTTGATCACAGGGGTGCCGACTGAGGAAATCTGCACCGACATTCAATTTGCGGCTTGCATACGCGACTGGTTTCCGTTCCCCATCAGGTGAAGATGATCTTTGCAACAAAGCCCCTCCGAGTCCTACATTACTTGCATCGGTTCTTAAGACAAAGTCCTGTGTCAAATCAGGCAGTTTGAGAATAGGCTTGCTAGTGAGTTTTTCCTTTAACTCTTGGAACGCTAGTTCACATTGTGCAGTCCAAATAATTTTATCTGGAAGTCCCTTGCGAGTCAGATCAGTCAGAGGAGCACATATAGCGTTAAAATTTTTGATGTATTTCTGATAAAATCCGCATAACGACACGAATGATCGCACGTCCTTTTTTGTTTGCGGCCTAGGTGCTCTCTGCAGTTTTTCCAAATTCTTAGGATCAGGGGTCATATTACCCTGATATACAGTGTGCCCCAAGAATTCCAACTCTTTACATCCAATACAACATTTTGTTGGCCTAGCAGTCAAATTCGCCTCCCGAAGTCTATCAAACAACATCTCCAGAGCTTCAATGTGTTCTTCAAATGTCTCTGTGGCGACGAGAATATCATCCATGAAATTCGTGATACATGGGTTATTCAGGGGATCCAACAATTTTCGCATCATCCTTGAAAACACACTCGGAGCATTTTTCAGTCCGAATGGTAGCATATTGAATTCATAATGTCCATCCGAAGTGCTAAAAGCCAAATAAGGTCTCACTTCAGGTTTCACTGGGATCTGGTAATAGCCTTTACTAAGATCCACCTTTGAAAAGTATTTTGCCTTGTTCAGTCTGGCAAATAACTGTTTTGTGTCTGGTAATGGATCCACTTGTCCTTCTGTGACAGCATTCAGTTTCCTGTAATCTATGCACAGTCTGTGTTCCCCAGACGGTTTTCTCAACAAAACGACACTAGAACTAAAAGATGATTCACTGTGCGAAATAATCCCCTCCTTCAACAAATACTCTATTTCTTCCTTCAATGCCTTCTCCTTCGCGAACGGAATAGAATAGGCTCTCATACAGATTGGGTTTGAGTCTACCAGTTTCATGTCATACTGTAGCAAATTTGTATGGCCTGGTTTATCTGTTAATACATCTGTATGTTCCTCCAGAACCTGTTGAACTCTCTCCCTCTGGTTTTTAGTCAGGTGCTTACTGACTTTTACCTGTGCTGCGGTTTCACAAGGATGTAATGGGTATTCATGTGAGGTGAGTGGTTCCTTTTGCATCTGGGTTGCAATAGCCAAGGTCAATAAGGGGGTGCTTTCCTGGAGTGGTCTGTCCAGATACTTCTTTAACAGGTTTACATGATAAACTTTTTCCTTCCCCTTTTTGTCAATTTTATAGTTTGTTCTAGACACCTTCTCTAGAACCGTATATGGACCTTGCCAACCAATTTGTAATTTATTCTGGCTTCCGGGTAGTAGAAGCAGCACCTTCTCTCCGACTGCCAGTTCCCTGTCCTTTGCCTTCCTATTAAAATATGCTGCATGTTTCTTCCTGGCTTGCTTCAAATTATCATTTGCCAGTTTCCATCCAGCTTTCAAACGAGTGGTCAGTTCGTTCACATATTGATACGATGAGGTAACAGTCTCTTCCGCCTTCTCATCTGTCCAGGTCCTTAATAGGGCTTCTAATGGACCTTTTATTGGCCTCCCAAATAGCAGAGTTGCGGGAGCCATCCCGGTTGAACTATGTGGTACCTCCCGGTACGCAAACAATGCGGCGGGCAGGAATTGATCCCACAGATCCGGTTTTTCGTGTGCCAGCTTTCTCAGGATAGAAATGAGAGTCCCGTTGAACCTCTCTACCTGGCCGTTCCCTTGTGGATGGTACGGACTACAATGAAAGTGCCTGGCTTGAAATAGCTTAAAAACTTCTTCCGTTAGTTTCCCCTTGAACTGAGATCCATTATCCGTCAAGATTTGATGCGGGAATCCTAATCGGGTAAATATTGTAAGTAGTGCCTCTGCTACATGTTTTGAATCAATTGATGGCAGGGCTACCGCCTCTCCCCACATAGAACAAGTGTCCACCAGAGTAAGGATGTAACTGTTCCTCCTCTTGGTCCGAGTGAGAGGTCCTACAATATCCACTGCAACCCTCTCAAAAGGTGTTCCCACTATGGGCATTTCCCCTAGAGTTGCAGGAGCAGTCCAGTGCTTTGGAGCTACCCTTTGACATTCTGGGCAGGATTTGACATATCTTTTTATATCCTCCGTTATCCCTGACCAGAAGTAATGACAAGCTATACGCTGTCCTGTGGCGCTGATCCCCATGTGACCACTGAAGGGAATCGCATGCCCGAGTTCCATCACTTTGTCTCTATATGAAGGGAGGTGTGTGGCATTTGGGCAATTTTTTAAAACAGGGCTTGAGTGTCCTATCCTCAGCCTGCGCCTTCCTCATCTCCTCTGGATGAGCATTTATAGGTTCACCTTCTTCCTCCTTCTTCTGTGACCTGGTCTGCACTGTCGCCATGATCACAGGTTTCTCGGGATTCCCCAAGAAGACGTATCTACACCCCAATATCAGAGGGTAGATTGGTTCATCTATCACTGCTGCTCTGATTTCTCCTTCCACATAGCGAGTTTTCACCGTTATCCTTGCGATGGGAAGTGTCATGAGTGGTATGTCCTTAGTCGCCCCTTGTATTTCCACTGTTTCTGTGGTATACTGACTTGGGTCCACTAGGCTAGACTTCACAACGGAATCATAATCCAAACCTGTATCATAAAGGCACCTTATGGTGACCCCATTACAAATAACATCCTCACAAACTGGGGGGTGATAAGGTTCCTGTTGTCCCTTAGGATTAACCTTTAATCTTTGCGTCCCCGACTTCATTGCAGCAATGTTTGAAGGTTTCCTTCTACAAAATTCGGTGTTATGGTTATCCTTCTTGCACCATTTACACCATCTTTTTCCTTGGTTCAACGGTTTTCTTTCATTGAACTTTTGGTCATTGAACTGTGAGTTTCTGTCGCGATAGTCATTTCTTGGCCGCTCAAAGTTTGTCCTACCTTTATTTCCCTGCTCTCTATTATCAAATTTATTAAATTGCTGTGGAGCTTTAAAATTGTCTATGTGCTTCTTTTTAGCACCACTTACCTCTGCCTGGGCTGCCTGATACCTCTCAGCAACATTTAAAATTTCCCCCAACTTCTCTGCACCTTGTTCCATGAGAAATTTTCTCATGTCTGGAGCCATGGACTCTCTCAATTGCTCAATCATGATCATTTCTTTAAGATCTTGGGTCTTCCCCAGAGCCGTCCATTTCTCCAAATAGGTTTCTAGTCTAGCAGAGAATTGGTGGTATGTCTCCCCAGACAACAGTTTGGCATTTCTAAATTTCTTACGATAAAATTCACCATTCTTCTCGTATCTTAATAACAAAGCCTGCTTTAACATGTCATAATTGTCTTGGTCTTCCCTGTTCATTTTAGCAAATACTTCATAAGAAGTACCTCTCAATCCTTGTGATAGCTTTAAGCTCCACCTCTCTCTCTCTAACCCATATGTAGTAGCTAATAACTCAAAACGTCCTAGGTACCCCTCTATGTCATCGTCTTTTTCAACAAAATGGTCTAAATGAAACCCCATAGCGGAGTTTGAGGCTCCCAGACTAGGCGTAGCATCTGAGGCAAAAGGGCTGGCACCATTTTCAGGAGCCTGGCCTTGTAATTCCAGCTCCCTTAGTCGTAATTCGTGCTCCCTTTGCAACCTTCTATCTTCTGCATCCCTTTCGGCAGTCAACCTTTTTTCTTCTGCCTCCCTTTGCTGTCGTTTTTCTTCTGCCTCAATCTGCAGCCTCTTAATGTCTCTATCAGCCTCTAACCTCTTCTCTTCAGCTAACCTCCTTTCTTCCCGTTCAATATATTTATCACATTCAGCCGTTACGTATTGAATTAAAATTTGACCATCCATTCCCATCTCCTTCGCGGTGAGCACAGCAGCTGATCTAAATTTTGCCAGCTCCGCCATACTTTTTAGACAATATAATAATATACAAGCTAAATCTCTAACCAGTAAATACACTAAGTACTTCTTATGACTATAGTCTAACTAATTCTAACTAACCAGTTAACTAATTAATTATTACTGGCTGTGAAGATTCACCAACTTTTATCTGCAGGGACACTTTTAATTTTAAAGGGAATTTTACAATTTATTTCCCTACTTTTATTTCTCCCACCAGGAGATCCTAATATTACTGTTGGGCTAATTATCCCTGGACAAGACCCCAATTTATGTAGTGGTGTTGATGTATTGTATGATGTTGATATTACTAAATGTAATTGTATGAGGCCAGCTGTGAAGGCTCCTGAGATAAAATGTAGTTGAGAATTGTCAGAAGGCCTTTCTTGCTACCACTACGACCTCACACTTAATTTTTTTTTTTTAATGAATGTGGCTACGTAAAGTGTCTAGGGTTATGCTATGTAGTGTGGTGTAATAGGTTATAGATATACCCACAGATATTTAACAAGACTAATAATATTAATAAATATTACAACACACTGAACTAACTCACGTGTGTAAAATTTCTTGATAGAATTATATTACATTTATTTTGTTCTGGATCAATTTTTTAGATTGACCAGAACTTAAAAGGATTTAGAGATTAGGAAAGAAATGCATGGAATATTATATCATAAATGCAATAGTGTACATATATATGTACTATACTATTTAGTTTTATTAAAATGTTCTAGTAGTCATCTACTTGGGAGGATAGTTACTGTTTGTGCTGTTGGGGTGGCCTCATCACACCTGTCTATATTGACTACACAGTGTCCAGAAAATGGTGGGAATTTTTATGGGGTTATTAGTAACTAAAGGGCTTTGGTGAATGTCCAGCAGACCAGAGGCTCACTCATCTTGTCGTTGTAGCTCTGGTGCTGAAATCAGGTGGTCCCACCTCTCCGTGCTGGCGGGCAATAATGGTGGTCTCTGTTACAAGTACTGCACAGATACACTCGAGTAAAGTCACCCACTGAATAGACACTGCTTTGTTGACAACAGAAACTCGCAGCTCTGCAATCAAAGTATGGGCCATGTGTCAAAATCTATTCTCTACCCACGTCTGGACACAACACTGACACAACAACCACATCATACAGACAGGTCAGATCTCTCTGACCAAACAGCACATTTACCATGGTGGTTTTACATCAGATAGATCCTCCCAGACTATAGATTCTGAAAAAATATTTATTAGTTGTCTGCCCTAAAAGAGGATAGGTAATATGGTTCATTATTCCCAACACTTGATCTGTCTTGCCTAACCCTTGCTGGAGTTTATGTACATTGTTGGTCCCTAGACCCTGACTAGGGCGGGGGGTCTAGAGCAAATCCCTACTTGTTTGTAAGGCTAGATTTCGATATGGCAGTATCAAATCACTCGAACATGAAACAATATTCAAAATATATAAGGAAATAATTTCAATCTTACCAGATTATGAATAAATAACACAGAATTGCTAGCAAAACTCAGCTGAGCTGCTGGCTATAGTATGGCGTCCCTAAATTTATTACACTTTATTTCATATGGAAATCACCACACTTTAAAATCTGTGTCTATCACTGAACAACTATTGAAGAATGGCCCCACTTTCGCGTCTGAGCGCTAATGATATGATTGTCTGTGGCCAATCACTGCCTAGGTTTATTTTAATTTCAAATTTCCTACCATAAAGTCATTTCAGTCATGCTTCAGTCAAGTATGGATGGTTATCTGTTAGTCTGTCCGTCTCTACTTGTGTTTCTACAAAATGTACTTGATTTTTGAACCAACCTTTCTCTCCCCTCCAAAATTTTGTCGTTAAAAGTTATATTTAGACACAGCTACCACCCAAAAACCCTCTCTTCCATACTACGTAGATTTGAACACCTGCGTTTCGAGGTCGTGTTTTTTTGTGTGCAATTAGCGACACTTTTAGATTCAATACAGTCTGTCGATGATGTGAACAACACTGTCTTTTGTCATTATCTTCAATATTATCTATCCGTCTGTAAAATTAAGACCATATTAGTTCACTGCTCAGAATAGGCCATCCGGCCAGCTAATTTTTATATTCCTAACATTAATATTAAGAAAAAAAGTACTTTTTAAATTTTGTAATATTCCAAACATCTGCGTTTTAGCCGCTGAATTCAAATCAAGGGCTTGGTATTGCAAAAGCGTCCAATAAATGACTGTGGCGTATTATATCTAAGGTCCCTTCTGTCGAGTTGCTTACTTTTTATGTCAACTTGGGAAACGTGACTTTTCTCCGGCCCCCCCCCCCCCCCCCCCCCCCCCCCCCCCTCCGCCCCCCCCCCCCCCCCCCCCCCACCCAATTGCGTCTCCTTAGCCTTTCTAGTCTCACGCAATCTTTCCAGTCATATTTTTCCTTTTTGATCCTCCGTTCCCCTCCTGTCTAGCAAGTCAATTATTATGGAGGATGATGACCCGCGGTCTAGGCGATCATGTACTATTCGCAGCCTACGCATTATGTTTTTATCCTTAAATGTTATCTTTGGAGGGATTTTACCGTTGTATCTCTGTCAACTTCACTACAGTCTCTGTTATTACTGGTACGTCTGTGCTGTTATTTCATCTACGTCTTTGTTATTACTGGTACGTTTATCATGTTATTTTATCTACGTCTCTGTTATTACTGGTATGTTTGTGCTGTTATTTCATCCACATCTCTGTTATTATTGGTACATCCGTGATGTTATTTCACCCACGTCTCTGTTTTTACTGGTACGTTTGTGCTGTTATTTCATCCGCATCTCTGTTATTACTGGTACGTTTGTCATGTTATTTCATCCACGTCTCTGTTATTACTGGTACGTTTATCATGTTTTTACATCCACGTCTTTGTTATTACTGGTACGTTCATCATGTTATATCATCTACATCTCTGTTATTACTGGTACGTTTATCATGTTATTTAATCCACGTCTCTGTTATTACTGGTACGTTTATCACGTTATTTCATCCACATCTCTGTTATTACTGGTACGTTTATCATGTTATTTCATCCACATCTCTGTTATTACTGGTACGTTTGTCATGTTATTTCATCCACGTCTCTGTTATTACTGGTACGTTTATCATGTTTTTACATCCACGTCTTTGTTATTACTGGTACGTTTATCATGTTATATCATCTACATCTCTGTTATTACTGGTACGTTTATCATGTTATTTAATCCACATCTCTGTTATTACTGGTACGTTTATCATGTTATTTCATCCACTCCTCTGTTAATACTGGTACATCTGTGATGTTATTTCTTTTATACTGCTTTTATTTCGTGCATCTCTCAGGTATTTCTCTTGCGCTGGTTCGAATTTGCGTACGCTTGTTATAGTTCTCGTATATATGCGATGATATTTCTTGCACGTCTGTGTTTTTACTTGTACGTCTGTGCTGTCATTTCTTTTATGTTTCTCTTGTTTCTTGTATCTCTGGGTTATTTCTCATGTTATATTTTTTGCACTTGTGGGGTTTTTTGTGTGTTTATGTGTGATGTGATTTGCCCCGTAAGTTCCCTGAGGTCTCTTTTGAGACAAAGGACGAATAGTAATACCACTCTCTCAGGGATGACATACACGGTGACTAACATGAGGTTGTGCATAAGGCTGACAACCTCATCATGTAAAACCAGTTGCTACAGAAACAACAGCCACTACAAGAACAAAAAGGCTTTGTGTAGGCTTCCTTCAAAACCAAAAGAGGGGATGGGAGGGGGGAGAGGTCCAACTGTAGTGGTGTCTCCATGCTCTATGGGGAGCGAAGACGAAAAGGATGATGATAAAGATGATAATGTTGATTATGATGATGATAATCATGATGATGATAATGTTGATGATGATGTACTGTCATATATTTTATTTGTACTGTGTCCTGTAGTTTCGTGCACGTCTATGTTATATTCCGTACGTCCTTGTTATTTCTTGCACTTAAGAAAACTTACTTTGTAATCAAACTAACCGTCCTAACTTCTCATTACCGAAATGTCACTTATAAACTTCACCCAACTTTACGTCTAAATATATATATTTTTTAATCAGTAACTTATGTAATCCCGTTGGTATTCTGTGCCCTATAAGCATAGATTACTTGTGCTTCAATAATCGATTGCACGCCAGACCTCAGACAACACGTGTTTGTATTCCCAGAAGCCCCCAAGTCAAAACGAAACACTGCGTGCAAAAAGTTCGTAAATAAACTTCTCAAGAACGTTTGATTGCGTCTATATATAAAGTCTTTGTTGTTAACTGTACTAAAACTTTCAGTTTAGAGGCTTCAGAATTTGTTTGCAATAGAATACCACATTTAAATTTACTTTATTTGCTTGTTGATTTCCCCGTGAGTCTAATATTCAAGCGGCCAAACAAGGTAAACGTTTTATTTTGACAATTTATTTCAGATTAAGTCACGAGTGTTGTAGGTGTTTGTGACACTGCGTTCATTATTTGTGCACATTTTACGTAGACTGAATATTTCTTGTCACCGAATTTTTGTACCTTTCTTTCTATCTATACTTCCTTTATTCCTTGATTCCGTAACGTTGATAGTCGTTGAGACATCAGATTGTGCTGAACGCTTAATTATTATTGTTTTTATAATTTTTACTTTTGTCTCCCTTGTGCCCCTTTGTCTCCCTTGTCACCGTGTCTATACAAATGTCTGTCCTATCCACTTCAATGTAGTGCCCACTGTGTTTTAATTTTTTGTTTGTTTTCTTTGTTTTTTGTTTTGTTTTGTATGTATAGATTTCTTTTTGATTTTTTTTTGTTGCATTCTTGATCTATCTTATCATAGATCGCCCTCAGCTCCTGCTGTCTGTTATTTCTAGATGATATACTGTATACTGTATGTTTACTCGCTCTACGGCACTAATCTCCTCATCTGACCAGCTTCCATTTTCACGTCACGGGTCTACTATAATGTATCGCCAACGTCTTCTGTCTCCAGCCTTAATGGTACACTCTGATAGACTCTTTCTTGTCCATATCACTACATCACTGTCTTCCTCTTGCACGCTTGCCTTCAACTCTTCTTCCCGTTATGGATTTCAGCACTGTGTAATGTCTTTTTATACGGCTACAATATTTTATCTATTTTATTTTACCTTTTATTAACACTAATAAAGACCCCGTATAGATTCCGGGGGGTCTGTGATGAACCAAAAAAAAGAATATGACAACTCCTCCCTCAGGCAGGTCGCACAGGACGACTAATATGAGGTTGTGCAATGACCGCATCACGTAAAATAAATAGATACAGAAACCACCGCTACAAGAACATGGAGTGTTTGGTGCAGGTTTTCTGTCAGGTGACAGCTACAAGAACATGGAATGTTTGGTGCAGGTTTTCTGTCAGGTGACCAGCTACAAGAACATGGAATGTTTGGTGCAGGTTTTCTGTCAGGTGACCAGCTACAAGAACATGGAATGTTTGGTGCAGGTTTTCTGTCAGGTGACAGCTACAAGAACATGAAATGTTTGGTGCAGGTTTTCTGTCAGGTGACCAGCTACAAGAACATGGAATGTTTGGTGCAGGTTTTCTGCCAGGTGACCAGCTACAAGAACATGGAATGTTTGCTGCAGATTTTCTGTCAGGTGACCAGCTACAAGAACATGGAATGTTTGGTGCAGGTTTTCTGTCAGGTGACCAGCTACAAGAACATGGAATGTTTGGTGCAGGTTTTCTGTCAGGGGACAGCTGCAAGAACATGGAATGTTTGGTGCAGGTTTTCTGTCAGGTGACCAGCTACAAGAACATGGAATGTTTGGTGCAGGTTTTCTGTCAGGTGACCAGCTACAAGAACATGGAATGTTTGGTGCAGGTTTTCTGTCAGGTGACAGCTACAAGAACATGGAATGTTTGGTGCAGGTTTTCTGTCAGGTGACAGCTACAAAAACATGGAATGTTTGGTGCAGGTTTTCTGTCAGGTGGCAGCTACAAGAACATGGAATGTTTGGTGCAGGTTTTCTGTCAGGTGACCAGCTACAAGAACATGGAATGTTTAGTGCAGATTTTCTGTCAGGTGACAGCTACAAGAACAAGGAATGTTTGGTGCAGGTTTTCTGTCAGGTGACAGTTACAAGAACATAAAAATGTTTGGTGCAGGTTTTTTGTCAGGTGACCAGCTACAAGAACATGCAATGTTTGGTGCAGGTTTTCTGTCAGGTGACAGCTACAAGAACATGGAATGTTTGGTGCAGGTTTTCTGTCAGGTGACCAGCTACAAGAACGTGGAATGTTTGGTGCAGGTTTTCTGTCAGGTGACCAGCTACAAGAACATGGAATGTTTGGTGCAGGTTTTCTGTCAGGTGACCAGCTACAAGAACATGGAATGTTTAGTGCAGGTGTTCTGCCAGGTGACCAGCTACAAGATCGTGGAATGTTTGGTGCAGGTTTTCTGTCAGGTGACCAGCTACAAGAACATGGAATGTTTGGTGCAAGTGTTCTGTCAGGTGACCAGCTACAAGAACATGGAATGTTTGGTGCAGGTTTTCTGTCAGGTGACCAGCTGAAAGAACATGGAATGTTTGGTGCAGGTTTTCTGTCAGGTGACCAGCTACAAGAGCATGGAATGTTTGGTGCAAGTTTTCTGTCAGGTCACCAGGTTCAAGAACATGGAATGTTTGGTGCAGGTTTTCTGTCAGGTGACCAGCTGCAAGAACAAGGAATGTTTGGTGCAGGTTTTCTGTCAGGTGACCAGCTACAAGAACATAGAATGTTTGGTGCAGGTTTTCTGTCAGGTGACCAGCTACAAGAACATAGAATGTTTGGTGCAGGTTTTCTGTCAGGTGACCAGCTACAAGAACATGGAATGTTTGGTGCAGGTTTTCTGTCAGGTGACCAGCTACAAGAACATGGAATGTTTGGTGCAGGTTTTCTGTCAGGTGACCAGCTACAAGAACATGGAATGTTTGGTGCAGGTTTTCTGTCAGGTGACCAGCTACAAGAACATGGAATGTTTGGTGCAAGTGTTCTTTCAGGTGACCAGCTACAAGAACATGGAATGTTTGGTGCAGGTTTTCTGTCAGGTGACCAGCTGCAAGAACATGGAATGTTTGGTGCAGGTTTTCTGTCAGGTGACCAGCTACAAGAACATGGAATGTTTGGTGCAAGTTTTCTGTCAGGTGACCAGCTACAAGAACATGGAATGTTTGGTGCAGGTTTTCTGTCAGGTGACCAGCTACAAGAACATGGAATGTTTGGTGCAAGTTTTCTGTCAGGTGACCAGCTACAAGAACATGGAATGTTTGGTGCAGATTTTCTGTCAGGTGACCAGCTACAAGAACATGGAATGTTTGGTGCAAGTGTTCTTTCAGGTGACCAGCTACAAGAACATGGAATGTTTGGTGCAGGTTTTCTGTCAGGTGACCAGCTGCAAGAACATGGAATGTTTGGTGCAGGTTTTCTGTCAGGTGACCAGCTACAAGAACATGGAATGTTTGGTGCAAGTTTTCTGTCAGGTGACCAGCTACAAGAACATGGAATGTTTGGTGCAGGTTTTCTGTCAGGTGACCATCTACAAGAACATGGAATGTTTGTTGCAAGTTTTCTTTCAGGTGACCAGCTACAAGAACATGGAATGTTTGGTGCAAGTTTTCTGTCAGGTAACCAGCTACAAGAACATGGAATGTTTGGTGCAGGTTTTCTGTCAGGTGACCAGCTACAAGAACATGGAATGTTTGGTGCAGGTTTTCTGTCAGGTGACCAGCTACAAGAACATGGAATGTTTGGTGCAGGTTTTCTGTCAGGTGACCAGCTACAAGAACATGGAATGTTTGGTGCAGATTTTCTGTCAGGTGACCAGCTACAAGAACATGGAATGTTTGGTGCAAGTGTTCTTTCAGGTGACCAGCTACAAGAACATGGAATGTTTGGTGCAGGTTTTCTGTCAGGTGACCAGCTGCAAGAACATGGAATGTTTGGTGCAGGTTTTCTGTCAGGTGACCAGCTACAAGAACATGGAATGTTTGGTGCAAGTTTTCTGTCAGGTGACCAGCTACAAGAACATGGAATGTTTGGTGCAGGTTTTCTGTCAGGTGACCATCTACAAGAACATGGAATGTTTGGTGCAAGTTTTCTGTCAGGTGACCAGCTACAAGAACATGGAATGTTTGGTGCAAGTTTTCTGTCAGGTAACCAGCTACAAGAACATGGAATGTTTGGTGCAAGTTTTCTGTCAGGTGACCAGCTACAAGAACATGGAATGTTTGGTGCAAGTTTTCTGTCAGGTGACCAGCAACAATTGTGGCTCATTGTTCCAAGAGGTAGCGTAAACGGCAAATAATGATGACGATGAACATCGATCAGCACCGGCATATAACCTTGACACGAAAGATGCCAGGTCACAATAACATTGTTCGTAAACAACAGTATATTTCAAACTGCTGCTTCCATCTGCTGTGTTGTACGAGAACTTAATTGAGTATCGAAATAACGGACAGGCCAAATGTTGCCTGGTAGAATGACTCACATCTCACAGTAACGTAAACATGCAAGCTTCTTGTTTGTCTATACTTCCGGAGACGGAGAGATGAGGTAGAGGAAATGTAAGGGGGTTATGAAATGGTTACTCCGGTACAAGTGAAACTTTCTATTTTTAAACTTGTATATCCACACTGGTATCTTTTACATATGTATGAAACAATTGTTAAAACAAGGGGCAATAACTTCCTTTGGGTAATCAGTTTTATGTTTAAGTTTATTTTAACTAAGGTGGGCCGTAAACTTGGTTTCAAGTAAATAGACTGACGTTACAATAAACAATAACAATTGCTGCTTGCTATAATAGTGTTAAACTTGACAGAAAATCTACAAAAATGTAATGGTTTAAAAACTGAAGTCGTTATCAATGAATTATTTCTCTTTGTTGTCTTTATCCGTGGAAACGTTATATGAACGAAGTAGAAATCTCTTACCTTCCAGATCTTTGTTGGAAAGATGTGTATTACCTTATTTTAAATAAAGAAATATATCATTAAAAAACAATTTAAACCAGTTAAAGCTTGACAATTATCCCATGTTCCAGCGGAGATTATAATACGTCATCCACGAGGGAGTTGTGGATACAAGTAGACTATGAGGCCTTTAGGTCACAAAATCTATTTTGTTCCGACATAATTTATGAAAGAAGAGATCCTTACTCGCAATGGTGTGTGACGTCACATTTATTACCCCCCCCCCCCAATCCCCCTCCCCCCCTTTCCTATCGTCACATCTCGTCACTAAATTGTGAACCCCCGCACCTTTTCACTGCATGACGTCGTATGTGGAAGACCCCTTAGTAAGATAGACAAATATAATTTTTTTTTAAATCAAATACGACCATACATGTGTGTTAAATCTGGTGCCAGAGTCCCTATAGGCACACGCCAGATCTGTAGCAAGTCTATAAATACATGTCAGACCCTTATTTTCTGTTCCCACAAGCAGACAGACAAAGACCTAGGAATGTCAAGGTTTGGCAACAGCATAACTTATGTTTGTACAACGTGAGTCGTTACAGACGACTAATCGGTATACGCAGTATCATCATACAAAACAAATTGCAGCAGAAACCATTGCTGACGAGAGCGTGAATATTTTAGTACTGGCTTCCTGCAAAGGGGGAGCCACGGTAGCGTAGTGGATAGTGCACTGGCTTCATAGCTCGGTCGTCGATGGTTCGACCCCCAGTTGAGGTGGGATTTGTTAGACCGCAAACGTCTCCGGGGTCAACCCAGCCTCATGAATTGGGTACCAGAGCAACTCTAGGAAGGTTAAAGCGGCCGGCGTTATGCAGACCACATCACCCCTAGTGTGCCGATGGTCAAGAAAATATGGGCCTAACACCATATTCTCAATATGCTTCAAAGGGCATGTAACGGGATTCTTTACCTTTACCTTTCCTGCATAGGGATCATTAGTAATTGTGGTTCATTCTAGATATTAGAGAAAAGGGAGATAATGTTGAATAATATAGCCGAGGATTATGTGACGTTAGGGACCAAAAGATGCAGCAATAGAGAATGCAGTCAGCGACCGATAGCTTGACTGCTTGCATCAGGGTCAGCGAACTAGAGCTGACCAAGACCGTACTCCACCTCCACGTGGTGGTCCTGGAAACAGTCTGCAGCAGTGCAGTCTGGCTGAGCGAGTACGGATCGAAGAGGGAAGGCAAACCCGGTCCCAAAAAAATGCCGTGCTGAAGTCGGATGTGTCGACCGAAAGGTGCAGATATCACAGCTACGGCGTAAACAGACACAACGCAACCACCGTCCTTTTCAGGGCGAACGAGGAAGAAGAAGAAGATGTGACGTTACGGCGGTTTCCGACAGAGATCAGAGATGCCGTGTCTAGCTCTGATGTGTCTGGTCTATTTTCAGATGTCCAGTCCAGTGTCCACGTATTATATCGACAACAACCTGGACGAATATGACTTCATGAGTATGGACATGCATAAATATGTGAACTCCTCTCATAGTGGAAAAGGAAGAAGTAAGGTAAGACAGATGGAAAGATAGACGGACACAGAGAGAAAGAGAGAGATAGATGAATGTAATACTCCTATTCCTTATGTCAATAATTGTCTAGGTTTATCTTGTAACGAACAATGAAAAGAAATCGTGCTGCTTTTCTGGAAAATATGGAAAAGGCGTGTGTATGTGTTTGTTTGTATGGGATATATCACGTAATCTTTGCAATATGTCATTAGAGATGCCTTGATACTGGCCTCAGATGTACTGCCATCTGGGCCTGCAACAATCCCATCTTAGCTTAGAATCTGTTTGGCTTTATTTGTTTCTTCTCTATCTGATTTTCTGCAGTTAACTCGTACTTCTATTCTATTGGCTGGATGGCTGGGGGTTCTATTTGAGCTGGTCTCATTTGATGTTCCTCGAAATGTTTCGTCCGCCTCTTCCTCTGCTTTTGTATGTTGCTAGAAAACACAAGAAGAGACATGAGAAAAGTAAGGAAATTAATTAAAAAAACACAAGAAGAGACATGAGAAAAGTAAGGAAATTAATAAAGAAAACACAAGAAGAGACATGAGAAAAGTAAGGAAATTAATAAAGAAAACACAAGAAGAGACATGAGAAAAGTAAGGAAATTAATAAAGAAAACACAAGAGGAGACATGAGAAAAGTAAGGAAATTAATAAAGAAAACACAAGAAGAGACATGAGAAAAGTAAGGAAATTAATAAAGAAAACACAAGAAGAGACATGAGAAAAGTAAGGAAATTAATAAAGACACGGGAGATCTAAAACAGATGGAACAGGACATGAAGGCTTGACATGAATGTGTGGAAGAAATGGGCTTCTTGGTGAGCTAAAAGTTATGATGTTGTTGCTATTTTCCATTCTTGTCCGAGACATGGCCATTTGATCTGTTACATTTCCCTACTAGCTTCTTTGTAGTTTAATGTGCGTTTGGTAATTTATTTATTTTTTATCTCTGATGTTGTTTGTCCACAAACAGCGCGAGGCACAAACTAACACAAATAAACACGACAATAGTGGACATTGTAGGAAAACAGTTCAGAAACTCATCAACAACGCTCACAAGAAAAGTCATCGCGCTTGAGGTAATTCAGTTGTTGTTGTTGTAAGACATGTTTAGTTTGACGGCTGTGGTAGTAGTGGTGGTAGTGACAGACAAAAATGACGTTGGTGTAATGATAGACACTTTTTACTGTGTCAGTTGTGATATTCATAAATAGATCTCGTGCCGTCTCCACATCAAAAGTTGGCTATATTTAAACTACAAAACGCTCAGCTTGACTTGATCATTAGTATCATCATCATCACCATCATCATCATCATCATCATCATTTTCCTATGTCCTTACAGAGTATGAAAGCACCACTACAACTGGTCCCGCAGAAAGCCGGCATAAAGCAGTTAAATGCTCTTGCAGCGATGATTCCCGTGGTAATTTCATTTATGTGATGAGGTTGCCAGCCCTATACAAATCCTCATATTAGTCGCCTTGTACGACATGCTTGAGGGTGCAGTAGTCCTATTATTTTTTCTCCAGAGACCCCACGGGAACTGCCCCCAGGGGGTGCTGAACTTGATGGACCACTCTAAATTATCAAGTGCCTGTACATTTCTTGATGTTTTGCCCCACCTCCAGCAAAACCAGTGATGTATCTCACCAGATGTCCTTCAACGTTTCTTGACAACAAAGACGGTACAAGTCATACTGTTGATAGTACAAATCATTTTATTTTCTCCGTCCACTTAGGACGTTCAGATTTGTTTGGAGATTAAGTTTTTGTTCCTCAGCGAGATGTGTTGTTTTGGCCAGGTTCATGACGTGTGTTCTCAGGATTTCTTTAGCGTAGTCTATCCAACTTCCTCTCAGACGTTCCCTTGTACTGTAGCCAAATCTTGTATTGTTGAAGACCAGTGATGATAGCTGATTTGATTACATCCTGACAAGATGTCCATTCCATTTTATTTTATGTTTCTCTATGACAACACGTCCACACTGTTTTATGTTATGCCTCTCTATGACAAGATGTCCATACCATTTTATTTCCCATGTAGCTGATTGTACTACATCCTGATCAGGTGTCCATATCATTTAATTTTTTGTTTCTCTCTATGCAGCTAATGTCTGGCGTGGTTCCCACCAACTTCCTAATAGCTCGTTTCTGATTCTGTCTCTTATTGTGACATATGCAGTTGTTCTCAGACCTCATACATTGTGTGACATCGCTCTCCTGTACTTTAGGGAGGGATCATGTTTGGTACTGATATATGATGCAGCCGATAAACATTTTGATAACCTTTAGTATGACTGATTTAAAGAGTAACTATCTTCTTTAAATGAAGAGGGAAATGTTGATAACAACAACGATAATTATAACTGTGGTAGCGATAGTGAAAGCTGTGTGTGTGTGTGTGTGTGGTAGGGGGAGCGATCGCTAATGAGATATGGAAAGAATAAGACTCCACTTATCTCAATCATGTCGTAACAGGCAAGTAATGTCAGGTTATGCGTAGTCCTGGCAAACTCATCATGTAAAACGAACTGTTACAGAAACTATCACTACAAGAGCCAATTAACTGCTTCTGCACAGCTTTATTACAAGAGTATTAACTGCACATTAACTGCTTCTGCACAGCTTTATTACAAGAGTATTAACTGCACATTAACTGCTTCTGCACAGCTTTATTACAAGAGTATTAACTGCACATTAACTGCTTCTGCACAAAATTAAAATTACACCTTTAAATTACAATATCATACGCACAGCCTAAATGTATTTACATTTACATAGTTTCATGTGGTTACAGTGAAAGTTCGGTAAGAAAACAATAGAATTCGAAGGAAAACGTCTAAGAACTACACCAAAATTATGTTCATTTTAACGTTAAAATTTAAGCTGGGCTTACGAAAAATGTTTTTCTGGTTATAATTAACTACAGGGATATTTTTATAAAAACTAATAAATTTCTGCTGAAACACTGCACACAAATTTTATAGACAGTCATCTTGGTGTCACCCCCTCTGATGGTGTCACCCGGTGCGGTGCGCACCCCCCTAGTGACGCCACAGTGTCTGATATTGGGGAGCAGCTAATAGGATCACACTTTCTACCAAGCATGATTTAAAAAAGTCAAGTAACCATGGTGATCCATGAGGCCAATAAGCTCATCATGCAAAAATAATTGCAACAGAAACCACTGTTACAAGTGCATTTGATTTACTTAGTTGCAGATTTCTGCAACGAGCCTTCCATATGCTCCTTAAAGAGATTTTTAATAAGGGAAAAAGAATTGATAATAATAAAAATGATAATTTGTGTGTGATCCTTTTTATTCCAGAGTTGTCAGCGATGAGGGTCATCAGTTCAAGAACATGAACATATTTCTGCAAATATAATCTTCACATTGACCCAACAAACTTCACTTTTACTATATTCATTTAGTTACCATTTTATTGAACTCTATAAACTCGTGTTTGTTCCTTTAGGATTATATGTTTTTTATTGATCGTTGATCTGTGTAGCAGCAAGCAGCAGATGTATCATCAGTCATGTTTAATCTTGTTAATTCTCAAACTGTCTCATCAGTTATGTTTGACACTGTTAACTCTCAAACTGTCTCATCAGTTACGTTTGACATTGTTAACTCTCACACTTTTATACCATATTAACAAAACAGATTAAGAATATCTTTTTACGATGTTACTTAAGAGTAACACTTTCCAGAATTTGTTTTTGTCATTTAACTCCTGATGATGAAATGAAGTTAATGTGGTATGTCACTGTAACGTTTCAGAAGAGATTTGAATGGTTTGTTGCTATGAGCTTCTCCTAAATGTTACATTTCTTGGTTTTTGTGGGCCAGTTAGGACACGTGTTTAACAGTGTGTATGTGTGTGTCGTGGCAATATGATGTAACAATTATGTAGTCTTAGATTTTACAAATTTGACGTATGTGCTTTATGAAATAAAACATTAACTGCTTCTGATTGTTTTTAGTTGATTGTTTTAGTTAATTGGTTTAGTTGATTGTTTTAGTTGATTCTACTAGCTGATTGTTTTAGTTGATTGTTCTAGCTGATTGTTTTGGTTAATTGTTCAAGTTGATTGTTCTACTGATTGTTTTAGTTAATTGTTGTAGTTAATTGTTCTCGTTGATTGTTTTAGTTGATTCTTCTAGTTGATTGTTCTAGTGATTGTTTCAGTTGATCATTTTAGTTGATTGTTCTAGTTGATTGTTTTAGTTGATTGTTCTAGTGATTGTGTTAGTTGATTGTTCTAGCTGATTGTTTTAGTTAATTGTTCTAGCTTATTGTATTAGTTCATTGTTTTAGTTGATTGTTCTAGCTTATTGTTTTAGTTGATTGTTCTAGTGATTGTATTAGTTCATTGTTTTAGTTGATTGGTCTAGCTGATTGTTTTAGTTGATTGTTTTAGTTGATTCTATTAGTTAATTGTTCTAGTGATTGTTTTAGTTGATTGTTATAGTTAATTGTTCTAGTTGATTGTTTTAGTTGATTCTTCTAGTTGTTTGTTCTAGTGATTGTACTAGTTGATTGTTTTAGTTGATTGTTTTAGTTGATTGTTCAAGTGATTGTTTTAGTTGATTGTTTTAGTTAATTGTTTTAGTTGATTCTTCTAGTTGATTGTTCTAGTTGATTGTTTAAGTTGATTGTTCTAGTTGATTCTTTTAGTTAATTGTTCTAGTTGATTGTTCTACTGATTGTTTTAGTTGATTGTTGTTGTTAATTGTTCTAGTTGATTGTTTTAGTTGATTCTTCTAGTTGATTGTTCTAGTTAATTGTTCTAGTGATTGTTTTAGTTGATTGTTTTAGTTAACTGTTTTAGTTGATTCTTCTAGTTGATTGTTCTAGTTCATTGTTTAAGTTGATTGTTCTAGTTGATTCTTTTACTTAATTGTTCTAGTTAATTTTTCTACTGATTGTTTTAAGTTGATTGTTGTAGTTAATTGTTGTAGTTAATTGTTCTAGTTGATTCTTCTAGTTGATTGTTCTAGTGATTGTTTCAGTTGATCATTTTAGTTGATTGTTCTAGTTGATTATTCTAGTGATTGTTTTAGTTGATTGTTTTAGTTGATAGTTCTAGTTGATTGTTTTAGTTGATTGTTCTGGTCGATTGTTTTATTTGATTGTTCTAGTTGATTGTTTTATTTGATTGTTCTAGTTGATTGTTTTAGGTGATTGTTTACGTTGGTTGTTCTAGTTGATTGTTTTAGTTTATTGTTCTAGTTGACTGTTTTGGTTGATTGTTTTAGGTGATTGTTTTAGTTAATTGTTCTAGTTGATATTTTAGTTTATTGTTCTAGTTGATTGTTTTAGGTAATTGTTCAAGTTGATTGTTTTAATTGACTACTGTAGTTGATTGTTCTATTTGATTGTTTTAGTTTATTGTTCTAGTTGATTGTTCTATTTGATTGGTTTAGTTTATTTTTCTAGCTGATTGTTCTAGTTGACTGCTTAGGTGATTGTTCTAGTTGATTGTGTTAGTTAATTGTTTTATTTGATTAGTTTAGTTTATTGTTCTAGTTGACTGCTTTATTTGATTGTTCCAGTTAATTGTTTTAGTTGATTATTCTAGTTGATTGTTCTGGTTGACTGCTTTAGTTGATTGTTTTATTTGATTATTTTAGTTCATTGTTCTTTTTGGGTGTTTTAGTTTATTGTTCTAGTTGACTCCTTTAGTTGTTTGTTCTAGTTGATTGTTCTATTTGATTGTTTTAGTTAATTGTTCTAGTTGATTGTTCTTAATGTTTTTCCAGTTGATTGCTTTAGTTGATTGTTCTAGTTGATTGCTTTAGTTTATTGTCCTAGTTGATTGTTCTAAGTGACTGCTTTAGTTGATTGTTCTTGTTGATTGTTTTAGATTATTCTTCTAGATGACTGTTCTAGTGATTGTTCTTAATGATTGTTCTAGCTGAGTGTTCTAGTGATTTTTTTAGTTCATTATTTTAACTGATCACTTAGTTTATTGTTTTGTTTGATTGTTTTTGCTAATTGTTCTATTTGATTGTTCTAGTTGATTGCTTTAGTTGATTGTTCTAATTGATTGTTTTAGCTGATTGTTCTAATGATTGTTCTAGTTGATTGTTTTAGTTGATTATTTTAATTGATTGTTTTAGTTTATTGTTATAGTTGATTGTTATAGTTGATTGTTCTAGTTGTGTGTTTAAGCAAACCTAGCATTACAGTGTGTAAAAATACAAACCTGAGATTACCACCTGTAAAGCCACATGGTTTAACTTCTTTACCTGTAGTCATTGATATTTCTACCTGAAATGACAGAGGTAGAGATGTCAATCTTTGTATTCACATCTTTACCTGCATTTTGACATTTCTACATTCAAGGACACACCAGTTGACTGTTTAACTATAGGTACAATTAGGCTGAGCGTCCAATTGGCAGAGTGGTTAGAGTGATGGTCTCTCACTGCAAAGGTGCTGGGTTCAAATCACAGTACTGACATGCTTCACTCTACCCAGCTGTAAATGGGTACCTGACCAGAGTCAGGGAAGGAAAAGACAGCAATGCGGACCTAGTATGGTGAAATATCTAACACTTCTACACCCCTACGGTAGTATCTGCTATGGCACCACCTTTATCTTTTACCTGTAGGCTAGCTATTCTACCCACAGGGGAACGTCAGTTCACATTTATACCAGTAAGGAAATAATAATTCACATCTCTCCAATGTTCCTACTTGTAGTGACATAAATGTCGGCTTTTCTACCTGTGAAGAAACAATAATTCACATCTCTCCAATGTTCCTACCTGTAGTGACATGAATGTTGGCTTTTCTACTTGTGAAGAAACAATAATTCACATCTCTCCAATGTTCCTACCTGTAGTGACATAAATGTTGGCTTTTCTACTTGTGAAGAAACAGTAAATAAAATTAAACATACTAGCAAACATCTCTTTCGTTTCCAATGTTCCTACCTGTAGTGACATAAATGTTGGCTTTTCTACTTGTGAAGAAACAATAATTCACATCTCTCCAATGTTCCTACCTGTAGTGACATAAATGTTGGCTTTTCTACTTGTGAAGAAACAATAATTCACATCTCTCCAATGTTCCTACCTGTAGTGACATAAATGTTGGCTTTTCTAATTGTGAAAAAACAGTAATTCACATCTCTCCAATGTTCCTACCTGTAGTGACATAAATGTTGGCTTTTCTAATTGTAATAAAACAGTAATTCAATTTTCCAATGTTTCTACCTGGAGTGACATAAATGTTGGCTTTTCTACCTGTGAAGAAACACTAATTCACACCTCTCAAATGTTTCTACCTGTAGGGACATGTTGACATTATTACTCATAGGGACATGTAAGTTGACAGGACAAATAGGCTGACATATGTACCTATTAAGAAACAGGTTGACTTGTAAAATTTGCTAGTTGTATTTCTACTCACATGTAAGTCTTTCATTCTCTCCTCCATTCCACTTATTTCCCAGACATACTGTAACTTTTTAATATCTTTGGAAATTTACAAACAAAATCACTATTTTTAATCTTCCAAAATGAGTGTGTTATTCCAAATAATTTAATGACTTCTCATAAAAATGTCACATCATCTGACTATGTGTGACAGTTTCTGACTATGTGTGACAGTTTCTGACTATGTGAATGCATATGTATACGCATGCAGTGTAAGAGATTATCTCTTACATATGTAAACAAATTAATTACTATAAATGCTAAAACATCCAGGAGAAACAGTAGGCTTTTTAAAAATTGCTTTATTGTGGACATTTGATAGTGAACATTACATGAGATAGATAAAATACCGTTAAGAGGCATAGGTGAGATAGAAAAATTACTGTTATACGCCAGAGGTCTTCTTCTTTGATCCATAACCGCCAACCGCTAAAGCAGTCAGCGGCCATCACACCTGGTGGCGTCTTGTAGGGCAGCAACAAATTGATTCCACTTTGCTCGGTCGGCGGCCATCCTTCATACAGTGCTCCAACTCTGGTTCATTCTTTGCATCTCAGCTTCCACAGTTCTCCGCCAAGTTGTTTTTGGTCGGCCTCTCTTTCGCTTTCCCTCGGGAGTCCATAGCATAGCTGTTCTTACGCCAGTGGTGAGAAAGATAAAATAGTGTAAGGAGGAATAGTTAATGTTGATAAAAGTGTTTTGAGGCATAGGTGAGGTTGATACAAATATTATGAAGCATGGGTCAGATGGATAAATATAGTTAGAAAGCATGTGTCAGATAGATAAAATATTGTTACAAAGCATAGGTCATATAGATAAAATACTGTTTGAAAGCAGTGGTCATATAGATACAATACTGTTACAAAGCATGGGTCAGATAGATACAATACTGTTTGAAAGCAGTGGTCATATAGATAAAATACTGTTTGAAAGCATGGGTCAGATAGATACAATACTGTTTGAAAGCATGGGTCAGATAGATAAAATACTGTTTGAAAGCATGGGTCAGATAGATACAATACTGTTACAAAGCATGGGTCAGATAGATACAATACTGTTTGAAAGCAGTGGTCATATAGATAAAATACTGTTTGAAAGCATGGGTCAGATAGATACAATACTGTTACAAAGCATGGGTCAGATAGATACAATACTGTTACAAAGCATGGGTCAGATAGATACAATACTGTTACAAAGCATGGGTCAGATAGATACAATACTGTTTGAAAGCATGGGTCAGATAGATACAATACTGTTTGAAAGCATGGGTCAGATAGATACAATACTGTTTGAAAGCATGGGTCAGATAGATACAATACTGTTTGAAAGCATGGGTCAGATAGATACAATACTGTTTGAAAGCATGGGTCAGATAGATACAATACTGTTTGAAAGCATGGGTCAGATAGATACAATACTGTTTGAAAGCATGGGTCAGATAGATACAATACTGTTAGGAAGCATGGGTCAGATAGATAAAACACTGTTATGAAGCATGGGTCAGATAGATAAAATACTGTTTGAAAGCATGGGTCAGATAGATACAATACTGTTACAAAGCATGGGTCAGATAGATACAATACTGTTTGAAAGCATGGGTCAGAGTGAACGCTGTGACGTTTCAGCGTTAGTTGTCACGCACGGTGACCAAGAGACGAGACCCTTTTCTAGACGACCGTCGAACCGATAAGACGTGTCCTTGGAATGTTTTATTGCCGGGCTTATATTGCCGCACAATTATAGTACATTAAATAATGGACATGGGTCAGTCCAATGTGATAACGAAGAAAGATGAAGGTACAGGTTAGTAATTGACTAAACCTTGTCAACGTGAATATATAGTCCGCCTTAGTTATTCTAATGCCAGACGCATAATCTCACTGTCGGTGTATTGGATTTTCCAACCACGCGTGCATACAGTTATGCGGTTCTGACTACTATGTTTTCAAGCTAGGAGACAAAGGACTGATTTGTAAAGGAATAATATTTGAAGTATGAACTGCAACTTATTATTTATAATTCTTCATGATGACCATGTGTAAACTGTTCTTGTATGGAATCGATATAATAAATGTTTGTGGACTCGAGAAAGGACTTATCAAATCTATAACGTCAGAATTTGACTGTATGATGAAGTTGTCAATATTATATCCCACCTTCGCGTACTTCACCATCAAGAGCACGATCTCATAATTTACTGAGAAAAGACAATGGATAATTATATGTAAACGTAAATAGAAGAGCCAGTATAAACCAGCCCCATTAACAGTGTTAACGGCAACAGTGAGAAGCCAACGGTAACAGTGGTTGGCCATCGCGGGGACGAAAAAAAAAAAAAAGATTTTCTTGTTTACATGTGTTGCCAACTGTTTACCATTACAAGCAAGTCACATGATCTGCATAACACTACGTTGAACACATGACTACGCAATGCAACTCTGACGTCACTACATCGTGCGTAGATGCCGCGCTTCGAAAGGAACAACCGTCAACTCATTCCAGTTTTGATTAATATTTGCTTAATCAAGAAGACCAGACAAGAGAATACTGTGATCAGCCAATCATGAGCAAACAGTACTAGGCACTAGTCTAGTCCGTTGACGAATTTGCCATCGCCGGAGCCTTCAAAAGATAAGTTTAGACCTAGGACGATTGTCATTCATTAACACACTAACGAGTCCATACCATTTTGCAGGCATGTCCTCTCTATTAATTGTTTATCGATGTTCTATCTGTTTCTTTTTGTCCGTTGATGTTGTCCGTTATTTGCGGGTATGGATGGGCGGCGGTTCATAATGAATAAAAATGGCTCTCAGGATGCCGATATTCATTTTGAATGTTCCTAAGGCTGTGAATTAATAGCACCTCGCGAAGAAAGCGTCGAATTATCGTTATCGGTGATCGTTCGGGTTCGGTCTTGCATTAATTCACTTTGCATGTTAGGTGTATAGTCATGTTTTAACTGTTGTTTTCATGTGTATTTGGTTCTTGGATTTTATTCATTTGCAGTCCTATGTTCGTAAGCTATCTTGTTATTCTGATCTAGCTATCTTTTATTTTAATTAAATGTATTGTATTAACGTCAAATGAGTCCTGTGACGTCATCTTTCATAGTACAAAATATGTTCGTTTCCTCAGTTAACCTTCACCCTTCTACATTTCCGGTTAGTACACTTGGTTTTATAATAGCATTTATTTTTGTGAAAATGTCACTTTTGTATTGTGCTCCTGTTCTGTAATCCTTGGTTAACCCATTTGTATTGTTTGTATTCATTACATATTTTATTAATTTAATATTAATGCTATAATTTCTTCATTAATTATAGTGTAGATGAATATGATGAAATTTTTATAAGCTTTGATGAGGAATTAGGGACTTTGCACATATTTGCAGTAGTGGTCCTAGAAATGGGCAATGCACTTTATGCCTCATGATTAAGGCATAAATTATAATGATTAATTATTAAAACTTTATAACATATTAATACATATCTAATATAACTTAGTACACTTTCTCAGTACTATATTGTGAACTTAGTGACAATTAAGACTAATTATTTGGGGATAATACACATAATTATTAATATTAAGCGCTTGATATAATTTCAGCAGCTTATATAATTAACTAT
Source organism: Oreohelix idahoensis (assembly GCA_024509875.1). NCBI lineage: Eukaryota > Metazoa > Mollusca > Gastropoda > Stylommatophora > Oreohelicidae > Oreohelix > Oreohelix idahoensis. The sequence goes on from JAMPIV010021686.1 coordinate 134,959, forward strand.
CATAACTATTTATGATAGATATTCAGTGAGTATATATATAATATTTCTACAAAATATTATAGTTTGTGGAACTTATACATAGCAATACAGTAATATTATTATCGACATAGATTACATTGTCGATTACAAGACATAAGTAATTAAATACTTAAATAATTAAACTCCAAGAATGCTTACCTTGGACCATTTCATTAAAATTGGAAAAGATTGTAATAAAAAGGGAGAGGCACTCCTTGAATTTGCTGAACAACAACTGTCAAGATATAAGGCAGAGATGGAAGAACTTGAAAGAAAGGAGGCTGAAAAGAAAGCTGAATTAAGACAAGAAGAAGAAAGAAAGGTGGCAAGAGATGAAATCCTACGGATTGAAGAAGAGAATAAATTGAAACGACAAGAAATCATACTGCAGCAAGAAATGGAACTGCAACGGCTTAAATTGGAAACAGCAAAACTTAATTCGCAGAGTGCTGCATCAAGCCAAAATGATAATGCTCAATCTGGATCTTCATCCACCCGACTTAAGGGCAATTATTACTTTAAACTACCACCATTCAAGTTACACATGGATGACCTTTCATCGTGGCTGGCGCGCTTTGAGGATATATGTAAAGTCAATAACCTTGACAAAACTGCATGGGCACTTAAACTTAAGGAATTTCTGGATGGCGAACCTGCAAGTGCAGCACAAAATATATAGATCCAACATTATCCACAGACTATGAGGCCATTAAGACGTTGTTATTACGCCGTTTCCACTTGAACGAAGAGTCATGTAGATTACGTTTTAAAAGTTTGTTGCCAGATAACAATAAAGATTTCACAGGTTTTATTGCTAACATACGCAATACTTTTAACAGATGGGCTGAACTGGCAGGTGTCAACAAATCTTACGACAAGTTAGTCGATTTGTTATTGAGGGATAAAGTATTATCTTCTGTCAGCCCACCATTCTTTGCTTATCTGCAAGAAAGAAAACCAGAATCTATTGATGAGTTAGAAAAAATTTCTTTAAATTACTGCACAGCTCATCCGAATGCTAATATTTCTGGCTCGTTGACAAGAGAACCACTTCCTGTAGCCTCCAATATGGCATATCATAATCATAACAAACCTAGAACACACAGTGTGGACAGAGGTAGGTTCAAAGGAAACTATGACATTAATTTTCATAAGGGACAGAATAACTTTAACAATAACTTTAATAGAGGAAGACAACAAACCAGAAATTATTCACCTCAGTCAAGATACAACAGTAATCCACGTAACTCAAGTTATAATCGTTCATATAATTATAATAATGGTAACAAGTGGAACAATAGCGATAATTATAACTCGAGACATCGAGATAACAGTTACAATAGAGGACAACGGGATAATTCATCTAATTATTCTCGTCATCGTTCTCATTCTCATAGATCGACAAATTATAACCATAATACAGGGGCAGCCGTTACTACTGCTACAACCCCTGGTGTTGAGAGTTCACCTACTGATAACAAAATACAGTCTTCATCTACTTGTTTTGCAATGAATTATAACGTGGCAAATAGTTGCCCAACATGTAATCTTATATTTCAGAAAGCAAAAGAGACAGTTCTGAACTGCGGACACATTCTACCAGAAGTCAGTCTAGCAGTCAATGATGGAACAGGCTCGCTGATCTTCAACAGAGGAAAAGTTAATGGATCCATCGTCTCAGTCTTAAGAGATTCGGGATCGACCACGATCGGAATCCGTCAGACACTTGTTCATCCGAATTGTGCAACTGGAGAACATGTCAGGTGTATGACCTTTGGTGGAACCATAGAATGTTATCCAACTGCTATTATCTATCTTGAAACACCCTTTTTCACAGGCAACGTTAAAGCATGCATGTTAAGAAACCCAATTGCCGACCTTATGGTGGGATGCATACACGGGAGTAAAGATTGCACACCAGAAGAGATTATTGAATGGGAAAAAAATAATCTATGCATCGGAAATGCAGCAATAACCAGAGCACATACAAAAAAATTAGAGACTATGGACACTGAAAACAAGGAAACAGACGATCATGAAAGTATCGAGATTCATTCTGCTATTGACCGAGTATCCTTTGCTGCAAAACAGAGGGAAGACAGGTCACTAACAAAATTTTTTTCACTGGTCAACAAAGCTGACAATCTTGCTATGAACAAAAATAATAGTCATTGGTTTAGCATTAAAAATGACATTTTATTAAGATGTTTTATGGATAAAACTCAGATAAGACAACAAGTCATGGTACCTTTTGCTTTTAGACGGTACATACTTCAACACGCACATGATTCTAAGTGTGCAGGTCACATGGGTTATACTCGTACACGTTCGCGAGTATTATCGTCTTTTTTTTGGCCGGGAGTATCACGAGATATTTCACAGTACGTACGCTCCTGTACGATATGCCAAGAAGTGAAAGCACGGGGAGCCTTTCACACGGCGCCTATTCAGGCTTGTGACATATCTGTGAGACCTTTCGACAAAATGGCCATTGATATCATTGGCCCACTTTTACCATCAGCCAGAGGACATAGATTTATTCTCACTTGCATCGATTTATGCACACGATGGCCAGAAGCCATCCCATTAAAAACAACCAACACCACAGATGTAGCTGATGCACTACACCTTATCTTTTCTAGAGTAGGTTTTCCTAGAAAACTTTTGTCAGATCATGGTTCTCAATTTATATCTGAGACTATGACAGAGGTAATGAAGACTTGGCAAATAGATAGAAATCTCAGCAGCATTTATCACCCAATGAGTAATGGTGCTGTAGAAAGACTTAACCGCACACTCAAACAAATGTTACATAAAGTTACAGTTAACCATCCACACGACTGGGACAGAGTTCTACCAGCTGTGTTATTCGCTTATCGAGAGGTGCCACATGAACAAACTGGCTTCTCTCCATTTCAACTAGTCTTTGGCGCTCCACCAAGAGGTCCTATGGGACTAATAAAAGACTTATTGATTGACTCCGAGATGACTCAGGATACCCAGTCATCCTATGAGTATGTAATTAATCTCCGGAATAACATTATTGATGCCTGTAAAATGGCAACAGCTTCATCTGAGGCTGCGAAAGAGAAAGCTAGAACTTTCCAAAACAGTAATAGACGATTACGTCAATTATTTCCAGGAGATCAAGCTTATGTGTTATTGCCACATAACAATAATAAACTACTAATCTCGTGGAACGGTCCTTACCAGGTTATCAATAAGATTTCTGATGTTGATTATGTCCTGGACATTAAGGGACATCACAAAATATTTCACATAAATATGCTCAAGCAATTTCATACTCGACCTGAACATCTACAAGCTATTTTTCATGAACTAGATGACACTTTCGTACCTAGATGTCACTATTCTAATTTGTCTGTTATCCAGGAAGAAGAATCATCTTTTCCTGAGGTACAGTTAGCATTACCTGTACCTGTAGTACAGCCTAGTGAATCTTGGCGGGATGTAACCATCTCCTCGTCAGTTACACCGCAACAGCATCAACAGATAGCTGAACTTCTACAATCCTATCAAGATGTGTTAACCGACATTCCAGGTCGCACATCAGTCATTAATCATGACATCACTCTTAATGATGATACTCCAATTCGGGTACATCCATATTCTGTTCCTCTACACTTTCTTACTAAAACTACTAAGGAACTTGAACAGATGTTATCTTTAGGAATTATCGAAACTAGTAATTCCCCATTTTCTTCTCCATTAGTTATTGTCCGAAAGAAGGACAATAACATTAGACTATGCGTCGACTATAGAAAATTAAATGCACAAACGATAGTTGATAGCGAACCACATCCACTTCTCGATGACTTACTGCCACGTCTATCGACAGCAACTATATTCACTAAGATAGACTTAACTAAAGGTTATTGGCAGATACCACTAACCGAAAAAGCTAAATACTACACAGCGTTTTCAACTCCGCTAGGTCTATACCAGTGGAATGTGATGCCTTTTGGGCTTGTTAACGCTCCAGCTACCTTTGTTCGCATGATGCGACACATTTTTTCAGGTAGACCAGACATTATTACATACATAGATGACATATGCTTATTTAGTTCATCTTTTGAGGAACATGTTTTGGGTCTCGAATACGTTTTGGATACATTAAGAAATAACAATTTAACTGCTAAACCCACAAAATTACAAGTAGCGTTTCACGAAATAACTTTTTTGGGTCACATTATTGGAGCAGGATATATCCGAACACTACCCAGTACAGTTTCAAAAATTTTAAACATTTCCGTTCCTCAAACGAAGAAACAGGTTAGAAGCTTGTTAGGTCTAGTCCAATATTACAGTAGATTCGTACCTAACCTGTCATCCATCACGGCTGTATTGTCCTCATTACTGAGGAAGGACATGCCAGTGAAGGTGACATGGACTAATGAGTGTAATAATGTATACCTTAATATTATTAATATCTTTTCAAACCCACCTATTTTGAGACTTGTTGATGCTTCCAAAAAGTTTATTCTCCGCACAGATGCGAGTAACTACGGAATTGGCGCATGTTTGCTCCAATACCATGACGACATCCTCCATCCAAACTTGTACGTGTCACGAAAACTGAAACCACCAGAAGTGAAATACTCTACCGTTGACCGCGAACTTTTAGCCGTCGTGTGGGCGATAACCAAACTTGAGAAATTTCTACTGGGAGCCCCTTTCGTAGTACAAACTGATCAAAGGGCCGTAGCATCACTACGACGGGCGAATCATAAAAGTCCAAAGCTCACCAGATACTCTATTCTCCTTCAACCATTCAACTTTACGATTGAGTACATCTATGGGACAGACAATATCGTCGCAGACGCACTATCTAGAAATCCTTTGGATGTATAGCAATCAACACTGACACTTTTCTAATACGTCAACCGAAATTACGTGTCACAGAAGAATGAATCCTATCGCGAAATTCTTAACATGGAGATAAACCTTTGCTTACAATTCAACTAAATAACTTGTACAGACGATTGCGAAAACGAAATGAACTAAATCAAATGACACTATGGTCGTATTTACACCAGAACTTTGTGTGAATTTCATTTATGACAAAACTATTGGACACATTTCCTTGCATCAAGTGAAAATAATAGAAAACACTATCAAAGTAACTCAGTATGCGACATGAACAATTGTCAATAGCTTCGATTCTCATGAACTGAAACATTTAAATATTTGTTTGTTAATCGGAATTCACAATGATCAAGCCTACGTATGGATCATCATATCCAACTTTCATTAATTTTAGTTAATTACGTTAAAATAATGGAAAATAAAATAAAAAGGTGAGATAAATATGAAAAAAATGAAATGAAATTTGAAGATGAAAAAAAAATTTTGAAAGAAGAAAAAAAATAAGATCTCACATGATTCTTAGATAATGTTATTGTATGTAACTATTATGTTTATTAATTAGGTTGATACATTACATACTATATTATTGTTTAAATTAGTTAGATAGGTTTTAACAACTTAATACTACACTTATTTAATTTCCAACACACATAATTAAGTTAAATTTATACATTACTGTCTTTCGCTACTTTATTTTTCATTTATTTATTTTTTCTACTTAACATATCCCTTCAGTTCTCTCACATTAGATTTGCAATAACTTTATTTTGATTACACACTCAATATAATTAATTAATTAAATTTTAACTCGTTAAATTAGTCTGACATGACAGTTCATTGCGACATATTTTAATTTAATTATTTAATAGATATCAACATTAGTCATTTATGTATAACACTTATGTATAATATGATTATTAATATATTAGATGACTGTTACTGAGTCGACATGACCACGACACTGTTCTAGACAGAACATCGTAGTCCATATGCCGCATTGTTGGTTAAATTTTTCGATATTGTTAAATTTTTTTTTTTTGGTATTCATTCAGATAGGTTTTTGAAAAAAAAAAAAAAAAAAAAAAAAAAATCTATCTAATAGATTTTTTTTTTTTCCCCCAGTGGACAGGGAATTGTTACGGCAGATTTATTGGCATGGTCTGCTAGAGGTTAACAGCATCTGATTTTAGGGGTTACAACGTGTAATGTAATGTAAAAGTATTATTGGTCTAGTGAACGCTGTGACGTTTCAGCGTTAGTTGTCACGCACGGTGACCAAGAGACGAGACCCTTTTCTAGACGACCGTCGAACCGATAAGACGTGTCCTTGGAATGTTTTATTGCCGGGCTTATATTGCCGCACAATTATAGTACATTAAATAATGGACATGGGTCAGTCCAATGTGATAACGAAGAAAGATGAAGGTACAGGTTAGTAATTGACTAAACCTTGTCAACGTGAATATATAGTCCGCCTTAGTTATTCTAATGCCAGACGCATAATCTCACTGTCGGTGTATTGGATTTTCCAACCACGCGTGCATACAGTTATGCGGTTCTGACTACTATGTTTTCAAGCTAGGAGACAAAGGACTGATTTGTAAAGGAATAATATTTGAAGTATGAACTGCAACTTATTATTTATAATTCTTCATGATGACCATGTGTAAACTGTTCTTGTATGGAATCGATATAATAAATGTTTGTGGACTCGAGAAAGGACTTATCAAATCTATAACGTCAGAATTTGACTGTATGATGAAGTTGTCAATATTATATCCCACCTTCGCGTACTTCACCATCAAGAGCACGATCTCATAATTTACTGAGAAAAGACAGTGGATCATTATATGTAAACGTAAATAGAAGAGCCAGTAGAAAACATGCAGGCTATTTCATGTTTAAAAAACACTATTCATATATTCTTCTGCTTCAAGTGCCATGCCTGATGGCGTAGGTGATCACGTCTCTCCACAACTTTCTGTCTACATTACTATTTATCAATTCTGTTTTGACTTCTGTCCATGTCATGATGTCAAACTGTCCAGTATCTGCTTTCTTGTTGACTTCTGTCCATGTCATGACGTCAAACTGTCCAGTATCTGCTCTCTTGTTGACTTCTGTCCATGTCATGACATCAAACTGTCCAGTATCTGCTCTCTTGTTGACTTCTGTCCATGTCATGACGTCAAACTGTCCAGTATCTGCTCTCTTGTTGACTTCTGTCCATGTCATGATGTCAAACTGTCCAGTATCTGCTCTCTTGTTGACTTCTGTCCATGTCATGACGTCAAACTGTCTAGTATCTGCTCTCTTGTTGACTTCTGTCCATGTCATGACGTCAAACTGTCCAGTATTTGCTCTCTTGTTGACTTCTAGAATGCTGTTTTTGCCTGAGCTATTCTACTCTTCAATTCTGAGATGCATCTTCCATCTCATTATTACACTGTAAAGGGTTTCATAGCTTCAGTAACTTCAGTGTAAAAAATGTCATATTATTTTGTAATTGTTGCAAGGAAACACTTGCTCAGTGGCGTACTAAGGATGATATAAGGGGGACATTCCACCCCTGATGCCAGCCATGAAGTGGGGTGCCATCAGACACTATTATGACAACATTATTATGTAATGTTTAAAAATACTTGCACGCATAATATATTTTTGGTGTGTATATTTACTGGAGGTGCTAAAGGTACAACCCTGAACTTGCCACAGAGAAATAAAACTATCCATGCTTCAATTTGATTAAAACCTCTTGTGTTGATTTAAATTAATGTAAATAAATAACGATCAGTATAACAGACCGAGTTTTTATTGATACAGTAAAGATATGATACAGAAGCTCATTATCATGTGCATTGATAAGTAAATGACGGCTTAAGATATAAAACCAGATGTACATAGCTAACACAAATAATAAATATAAGCTTTCTAATGGAAAACAGAAACACCGAATCTAACATAGACTAAGATTAGATTTTAATGGAAAACAGAAGTACAAAACCTAATACAGACAAAGATCAGATTTTAATGGAAAACAGAAATACTGAATCTAATACAGACAGACTAAGATCAGATTTTAATAGAAACTAGAAGTGCAGAATCTAACACAAATTATAAATATAAGCTTTTTAAAAGAAACCAGAGTACAGAATCTAACATAAATGATAAATATAAGATTTTTAAAAGAAATCAGAAGTACAGAATCTAACACAGTCAAAGTTCAGATTTTTAATAGAAACCAGAAATACAGAATCTAACATAAATGATAAATATCTAATTTATCAGGAAAACGTTGAAATACAGAATCGAGAGGGGAGTCAGTACAATAGCAAATGGGTGCTAAAACACACACAATTTTGTTTCAGTATAACATGACTGGGATCCATATAACAGAACTGAGTGTCAGTGTAACAACAATGGGGTTCATTAAAACACAAAAAATTTTGTTTCAGTATAACATGACTGGGATCCATATAACAGAACTGAGTGTCAGTGTAACAACAATGGGGTTCATTAAAACACACAAAATTTTGTTTCAGTATAACATGACTGGCATCCATATAACAGAACTGAGTGCCAGTGTAACAACAATGGGGTTCATTAAAACACACACAATTTTGTTTCAGTATAACATGACTGGGATCCATATAACAGAACTGAGTGTCAGTGTAACAACAATGGGGTTCATTAAAACACACACAATTTTGTTTCAGTATAACATGACTGGGATCCATATAACAAAACTGAGTGTCAGTGTAACAACAAAGGGGTTCATTAAAACACACACAATTTTGTTTCAGTATAACATGACTGGCATCCATATAACAGAACTGAGTGCCAGTGTAACAGCAATGGGGTTTGTTAAAACACACACAATTTTGTTTCAGTATAACATGAATGGCATCCATATAACAGAACTGAGTGCTAGTGTAACAACAATGGGGTTCATTAAAACACACACAATTTTGTTTCAGTATAACATGACTGGGATCCATATAACAGAACTGAGTGCCAGTGTAACAACAATGGGGTTCATTAAAACACATATAATTTTGTTCCAGTATAACATGACTGGGATCCATATAACAGAACTGAGTGCCAGTGTAACAACAATGGGGTTTGTTAAAACACACACAATTTTGTTTCAGTATAACATGACTGGCATCCATATAACAGAACTGAGTGTCAGTGTAACAACAATAGGGTTAATTAAAACACATATAATTTTGTTTCAGTATAACATGACTGGGATCCATATAACAGAACTGAGTGTCAGTGTAACAACAATGGGGTTCATTAAAACACACACAATTTTGTTTCAGTATAACATGACTTGGATCCATATAACAGAACTGAGTGTCAGTATAACAAGTGAAACCTTCATAGTATATTTACTTACTTAGTCGTTCCTCATGTACCCTGGGGTGTAGGGATCCTTCATGGTATATCATCATCATCATTCCTTTCCATTCCCTGTGGAACACAGGGCAGAAACAGTTGCTCTCCATCAATTTCTATTCTGGGCTGTCTTTTTCAGCTGTGCCCAAGTCATTCCAATTTCCTTAGCCTCTTCTTCCTCAACTGTTCTCCTTGGCCTCCCCACTCTTCTTTTCCCTTGTGGGCTCCAGTCAAGGGCATCTCTGGCTATGCTTGACTTTTCTCTTCTAAGTGTATGTCCTATCCATCCCCACCTTCTTACTTTAATTTCCATTTGTATTGGCTGTTGTCCACATCTTGTCCTTAGCTCTATATTTGTTATTTCATCTGGCCATCTTATATGGAGGATCCTCGGAGACATCTATTTACAAATGTCTGTAGCTTGGAGGTGATACTCTTTGAGACATGCCATGTCTCTGAGCCATACAGCAAGTCAGTCTTGCTGTATGGCTCAAGGTGTATGGTAGTTCAAAATATCAGCAATATTTGTTTTCTTCTGACAATAAAAGTGCACGTGATTAAATCATACAAGAAAAAATGTGAAATGTGTATTTGTTAGTTAAATATTTAAAGATTGAAAATATACATACAAAAATTAATTAATACGATTTTGTTTTTAAATGAGAAAAAAAGGGCAAACAAGCAAGCTATAAAAGACATAAATAAACAAACAAACTATACAAGAAATATATATACAAAAATACAAATCAACCATACAAGTATTATGCACTCATAACATAATGATGACCAACACAGGCAGATCTGAGAGGCAGCTGGGAATGGATAACTGGATGAAAATCACAATGGATGTGACAGAAATGGATTCTTTTTTCTAATTAATGGACAAATTATCCAGGTCAGTCCCTAATGATATATAGTTGGAATTTATTCCTTCAGCAACAGTAGATTAAATATTTATTCCATAATATATACAGTACAAGATATTAAAAAATTATAATTGTGAATTTTTTTTTCTGAAATACTCAAAACAGAAATGTAGATAAAAAGCTTGCATCAAAGGACTTATTATGTCACTCATTAATATATTTTGTTTTTGTTCATCTCTTACTTCTACATGTTTGCAATGTGATTTGAATTCTTTTGTCTTGTTCTCTTAACCCATCTGTATTTCTTATTTTTACCCCCTGTTTGTGACTGTGGGTGACAAAATGTAAACCCCAAAATGTCCCAGGTTTACACAACTGACTCATCAGTTAAACTTTTATTATTGTCGGCAATATCTTTGATTACTCTATTTTCATTTCATCTGTCATAAAATATCCTGTTGCTAGTTGTAATCTAAGAGTTTACAACATCATCTAATTTCCTTGGCAGCTTGTAACTGTTTTTGCAGTTTGTTACAGCACAGCTGTTTTAGATTTTGCTTTCCTCATTAGAAAATTGGACTTCCTGCAAAATTTTTTTTTTTTTCAGTTCAGATATTCAGTATGCAAGAGAAAAATACAGAACATAGATAAAGAGTGGGAAATGTGCAAGGTGTCAGCACATCAATCATCAAAAGAAATCATACCAGCAATGAAGAGACTGCAAAGAAGAAATGGATGATAGATGACATTGTACAATAGTGATAGATGACATCTATAGAATACTAGAAATAAGAAGAAAACAAGACAAAAAACAGAATATGAAAGACTATAAGTAAAGAAATAGTAAAGAAATGTAAGACAGCAACATAAGTCTGACTAAAACAGAAGTACAGCATCTTGAAATCCAGTACAAAAAAAGTAAAATCTGTTGGTGTGCATGCACATGTGTGTGTGTGAGTGTATGTATATATATAATTCTGTCTAAATCATCATTGATGTTTTGCTGAACCTCAAAAGTTAATTAAAGTTAAGTGCAGAGTACTCAACATTCTGCTCTTCAGGCCTTGTGGGTTTCACAGGTACCATATTCCTTGGAGGTAACATGGCTGTCTTGTTTGCAGGCACTATCTCTGGGTAGGTGGTTCTCGTGTTAATCTCAACTGAAACGTAGACAAGTCCATCTTGGTTTACTGTTCTGCCGTCATCTCTATCCTTCTTCCTTTCAAGGTTTTCCTGATGTTGGAGGACAAAGACATATTATAAAAGTATATTTGTATAAGACATAAGGGCAAAAACAGAGAGGACGTTAACAACATGGCATTGATAAATGACAATAAAAGAATAGATAAATTAAGAAATGCTAAGAACAGGAGGTTGTGGAGAGATATGATCGCCTACACCGGCTGGCATATGACAAGTAGAAGATTTTATTATTGTGAATGCAGCAAGTATTATCCCCCCCGCCCCCCCCCCCCCCCCCCCCCCCCCCCCCAACCTAGAAGTGGTGAGATAAAATCTTATTGACACAGTGAGTTATACGAGCATAAACTTTGTGCACCTGGCAGATTGGGCACAACTGGTTCTTGTGACGGAGAACGGAAATAATGAAACAGTAATCTGACAGCCTTTGCTTTCCCATTTAGTGTCTACCATTGGCTAAGCCAAACCACGCAATTTTCTGTTTGTATGACTCACCTTGAATCCACGCCCTTTTCCTGGGAACATAACAACAGATTGGTTTACCAACTGTTTGCAATCCGCCAGTCTACCAGGGGAGCGAATCGCGTTTGTTTACCTGAGTTTCTCACGCGAGCTGATTTGCCAATTATCGGCAATTAGACAGACGCGCGTAGAAATAACGGTTTGTTTGAAGAGATACAGGGGCGATAATATTTTCCCGACCACCTTGATGTTCGTGCGTTTCAGGGGGAGGTAAATGATTAATCTGCGGAAAGGGGATGTAATCAAAGAGAGGCCCGTGCACGGCCAATCTTCGGATGTCGATCAGCATAGCTGAGTAGAATGAACGAAAACCTTTGATCCGGGAAAACGTATTTTCCTGATTTCCCTACTATACAGAAGGTGTGAATTGTAACATCTTCTAGCGACAATAACACCCTGATCTGTATATATACCTTGCTCTCTCTAATTCAATTATTAGAGTAGCTCAGAAATTCTTGGGTAATCTAAACACGCCAGACTAGAACCATTCTTCGCTAAATGTGTTAAATTGTCTCGTGGGGATTTCATTTTCTGATTTGTGGTAATAGAAATTGTGCTTAAGTGTTAAAATGTGTTAAGTTTACCATTTTTATTCACTATAATTCCCTAGCGTTTAAAACTAGTGAAATAACCTAACGCATAGATATTTCTCGCCAGTCGTTCAGAGTAATGTAATTTCAAACACCCCATTTTTCTTACACAAGAAGATACAGCTTAGCTGACTATAGCAATATCTCTGTTTCTATACCATGTAAGAAAAAAGTGGAGGTTCATGCCATAAAGGATAACATGGGCTATAAGTGTGCAAAATTTGAAGGCTATAGCTTTAAAATTGTAGAAAATATCACCGGAACTGTGAATCGCAGGCCCCGTTTTCGTTAAAGTTTAGTTTTTAAAATGTTAAAACACTAATCTGATATCTTTGAACATTGATAACTCATAAACTATTACAGATAAACACATAATTCAAAAAGAATATCGAAGTAAAAAGGCTTATAAATATTTAAAACACAATTATTATATGCAAATCAAAAATAACCTTTTTTGTCTATTTCTGGGTGTATATGCCCCTGACATTACCAGTACCATTATTATTATTTTGGGTCTTCGATTTTTGGACTAGTTCGGTCCTCTTGCTTCATTCAGTGAAGGATTAATGGTGTCTTCTTCGTGGCTACCAGTCCCAAGTTCCTTCTTGAACCAGTTGGGCCCAAGAGACAAAATAACATTAAGATTAAAATCGTAACTGGACTGTATTTTACCCAGAATTATTTATACAAGTTTTCCAGCCCACTGGGCATACGAAAGAACATATATTCCTGACCCGTAGCAACGGAGTGATCTTGAAAACTACGCTGTTTCAAAATCGGCACTCACCATAAGAGCCAGCCGATAGGATTTACGATCATCATCAGTTTTTACATATTATAACATTTGTCTTTGCAACTAGATGCTTAGCAATACAGGAATTACTTTTCTCCTTTTGCAACTGTGAAAGTCCCGAGCACGTCTTGCTTCAGTAACTATTTGCGGTGACACATGATTCATCCAAGAAAAATTAAAACACCAAATTTGGCGTCCACCTTGTAATTATCATTCGATATATAGGCTGGACTGGGGCCATATTTGGCAAACCACCTGACAGTATAGGTTCTGGCTATTGTAATTTTTTCAAGGGATACCAACACCAAAATTAGGTAAGCGAGAGTGTGTGTGGCCACATATGACGGAATGAGCGATAGAGAGAGAGAGTGAATATTTTCCGTTGTTACAATCATTGTACTAACTTCCTTATTTTAGTTCGCTTAATTGAGTACCTTACTGAGTAGTAATTTAGTGGGGAACTTGTTCTTCATATTCTATTCTGTACCCTAGTGCATATCTTTGACCTTTGGGTTATTAACTTCTTTTGGGATCCTTTCTCAACAAGGGGAGGGCACTTATTCGGTTATTTTCATATATCTGTAAACCTGATTTTATTGATTTCTCTATATGTTTGATGTTGTAATAGTTTAATGATAATAAACAACCATAAGAACTTACATTTGTGTGTTGGTCAGACCCATACCCAATTAACCATAGTTTTCACGTTTTGTGTGTCGTGTTGTCACATAATTGCGTGTGGGTGTGTAATAAGTAGAATGTATAATCTAGAACATACAACACTACAAACACAAATTATATGCCCATAGATTTGGTAATTTCCTTTGTCCTATTAAGTCGTATTACCCAAACATTTTTAACCCATCGTTAACCACCGTCGTACTGTAGTTCTTCTCATTTTCGTACATGGGGCTGAACCAGGTATGCCATTTTTGGTTTAGTTATGTTAAATAAATGCAAGCTGAAAGACAAGAAAGTTGTGTAGGCAACACATTTCAGAGACATGACCAAGGTGTTAGCAGAAAAGTAAAGAGAGACAAGTGGAAATGGGTGATGCGTGACAAAACTTCTGCTCCACCGGTCTTAGCAGAATCAAGTGTGGATACATTTGAGTACAATACTGCCATATCATTGTTGTATATTTTTTCATTGCTGCATTTTTGCCCACCTGTTTCATAGTAATGACACATTTATTGTAGTATTAGTCAATTAATACTCAACACCTTATTTATTAACTAATATTCCATCCAACATTTAAAGTTTGTCATAGCACGACTTTTTGTTTTCTTATTCCATTTTCTGCTTTTGATTTTCGTTGATTGTTGACTTAATTGTCTTGATATAATTTTTCGGTTTTTTATTTTCCTTGCTTTATTATTGCTCTGAATCTATGTTGTTATATTTCATATATATATATATATAACGTGTTTGCAGTGTCTATAGTATTTTTCTTTAACCTATCAATATTTCTTGTCCTTGTTGCCTATTTGTAACTGTGGCTGATGAAGGGTGAAACCCGAAACATCCCATGTTTCCTGTGTACCGTTAATTTGTAAAACTGATTCAATGCCGTTTTATTTGTTAATATATACATTTAAAGTTGCTTTGTAAAAATAAATGCTATCTATAATTATATAATTATTAATTAAATGTTGCTAATGTCTTTTTTTTTTTTTTTTTTTTTTTTTTTTTTTCTTAACCAGCGGCACTTGGGCTTTCAGCCCTTCGGCCCAATGACATATCATTGCGAGGCTGGGGAATCTGAGGACTTTCCTTCCAACCCGGTCAGGAGCTTCGCTCCTTCCCATCCACAGAGGGTTTATCACAGGAGCCGTTCAGGCTATTCAGTCAAATTTCCGGCGGTAAACATTTCTTCAAACGCCGACGCCCGGGTTTGAACCATGAACACCTGGTCGCCAGTACAACGCCGAAGCCATTACACCAGCGCGGCTCCCGTTGCTAATGTCAATCACTTATTATGATAGCCCAGAATAATTAAATAGCTACATAAAAATTGTTTCTTTGTTATGGTTCTAAATTCTAAATGCTCAGATTTCACTTCATCCTTTAAAATGTAAATCTTGCTATAGATTTCCTATATATTTTTTAGCTGTTCATTCCAGTTCTATAGCTTCATATGCAAGGAAATTACTTGTTAATATGTTCAAGATTTATTAATTTAATACATAATTTATATAGTTAATGCATTATTCTTGTTGATCAGGCAGATAATCGACATTATTGCACTCCGGAGAACCCATAGGTACTCAGTCTCCCTCAGTAAGTGTGGAAGGGCATGAATGCTAACTGTACCTGGAGCACGCTGGTTGTATACACCAAGGATGCATTCTCTCATATGTCCATCTCTGCTAGTCTTACGTTTAATGCCAAATTCTAGCAATCTTAGCCTTTTTGATTCATTGATTGTAGTATCTCTCTGTAGCAAACAATCAGTAAATACAGTTAACGCATAATTATGCTTACATAATCATTTTTCTTCATGTGCAAATTTTTCTATTGAGTACATCTATATTGTTTTCACGACTCTCGTCTTTCCAGCAAAATTGACTAACATCTGTGTTTAAATTTTTATACAGACTGTAGAAACAGTCTTCATCAAGCTATTTTGTAAGAGTTCAACTGGATTCCATTTCTTTTGGTTGTTGTCATTGTTGTCATAATTCAATTTATATTCAGTAAGGAGAGAAATGGTGACAATAGGCATCCCTGTCGCACTCCAGTTCTTATATCTAACGGTTCTATTAACTGTCTTTTATGAAATATTCTGCATGTCATGTCTTTACATTCTTTCTTCATTAGGTTAATGATCTTCAAGGGGAGTCCATGACACATGGTAATTTATAACATGCACTGTTGACATAGGCTCAGTTACAGGTCTAGGGTAAAACCATGACGACTCTGACATGTGGGTGCGTCTCTGTGTGGACGTATCAATGGTTGCTGGTACACACCAGCTTATCTCCATTTTCACAGATTACAAAGTGCATTTAATAAAACTGATGTAATTGTGTACTGACACACCACATGAATCACACATATAACAGCTATCTCTCCTTCCATATGAAGATAAAAAATTTTAATCCAAACACAAAACTTGAGACAATCTTTTTGTCTCGACATCCAGCAACCAACTCTCTCTTAAACTAATCCCGTTCATTCTGGCCAAAATTTAAAATCAGAACTTATTCACGAATTCCTAATTTTCAGGCATGGTGAACGCATATCCACAACAATCCACCAACCAATGGGATTGCTTTTAACATATATGCCTCTCACAGCAACAACCAAAACTTTAATCAAACTCCCTGTGAACTATGGGAGTTTAACAGATATCAATTATATGTTGTTAAAACCCATTTTTGACATTCCATAATGCCCCATCAGTTTCTAAAGGGATTCCCCTTCACACCATCAAATGCCTTTTTGCAGTTTACACATCCAATGTAAAGAGGTGAATTCATTTTCAAGCTTTGTTCAACAATTAACAGCAGCATCGCTATCTGGTCTACATAGGATGTTTTGTCGAATACCTCCTTGTTCATTTCACAGCTGTATATCTATGAAGTCCTTTAAGCTCTTAAGGATGATCCTGTTCAATATGTTTCCTTATTATGGAACGTACTGACTTCTGTTTTAACCTCTTGTCTGTTACTGTAGTAGATTAGATCCAGAATCCTGTTCACTTTTCAGACGTTTTATGACTTGACTGATTTCTTCCTTGTCTGGTCTTTCACTATTAATTTGTAGCTCCATTTTATATGGCTGAATGTCTAAGGGATTTTGTGGAGCTGGTATTTACATTTTGAGGAACTTATTTGTTGTTGGTTGGTGCATGACACCAAATGATGTTTATCTTTATCTTCCTTTTGGTACAATTAAATTTTGTTAATGTTATTCTCAGTCCCATTGCTTCCCATTCTATAAGTGCTTTTTTTGCGCTTTTTTCCTAATGCACTATTTCTCCAATCTTAAGTTTATTCTTGTCCACCTTATTTGGCAGGGTCCCAGAATGTTGATCTTATAGTCTCTAATTTCTGCTGCCACATGTGCAGTCTTCTTTGTGTGTTTAGACTAAGAAAATTGCATATGCCTAAGAGAGAAAAAAAAGCAATGCGTTTTATATGATGAGGTTACCAGCCCTTTGCACAACCTCATATTAGTCGCCTCTAGAGGTTGCACAATCTCATATTAGTCGCCTCTAGAGGTTGCCTGAGGTATTTTTAGACCTACTCTTTCTTTTATCTCCTCAGAGACCCCCTCCCCCCTTTCCGCCCCGGAACTACACGGGGCAATAGTCTTTTAATGGTGTGTAGAGTAGTTACAAATTTATAATGCCTTTCTGTATCACACAAATCGGGAACACGTGTTACTAGACTTGTTTTAGGTCATATATTATGGAGGATTCTTTTGTCATCTTTTTTTTTATTAGCCTCGTAATTTGTGTCACTTTTCTATATTTGCTCTTATTCATAATTGTCATTTACATTACGGTACCTTTCTTATCTCTTTTGTTGACTTGAGTATAGACGTCATGTTCTTGTATAATAATTTTCTTCTTTAGGAATGACTTCTTTTTTCCTGACAGTTTCAATGCTGAAAAGATATATATATATATTTATACAAAAGACATATGGTTTTGATCAGAGGTCGACAACACACGAGCTTTTGGGATCTACTTTAGTAACACAGAGCCTTCTAAGAATTTACCATATATATATATATATATATATATATATATATATATATATATATTATATATATATATATATATATATATATATATATATATATATATATATATGTGTGTGTGTGTGTGTGTGTGTGTGTGTGTGTGTGTGTGTGTGTGTGTGTGGCGGTAGTGGGAATAATAAACCTTACAAGAAAAGATGTATCTCATACAGTTCACGAATATTGTTTTAGTAGCCAGCTAGAGATTTTTCATTGGAAATATAGAAACATACCTTTGATCCCTGATACATCGCGATGTAAAATGCAGGCGTGAGAGGTCTAGTCCAAAATTTACCAAAGTTTAAAAAGTCTTTCTGTTTCTTTTCTCCCACAGTCGCCTAAAGATCTACCAACTCATCCAGTGGGATCTACTGGTAGATTGTGATCGAATGGTTGCCGACCCCTGATATATAGACTTATATACTCTATACTCTCCTAAGGTAAGGTCATACGGTCATTACCTTTAAGTTCCCTACGGAGCAAGGCCTTTAAAAAACATGCATGCCATCAACTTCTTCTTCTTTGATCCATAGCCGCCAACCGTTAAAGCAGTCAGTGGCCATCACGCCTGGTGGCGTCTTGTAGGGCAGCAACAAATTGATTCCCATTTGCTCGGTCGGCGGCCATTTTTCATACAGTGCCCCAACTCTAGTTCATTCTTTGCATCTCGGCTTCCACAGTTCTCAGCCAAGTTGTTTTAGGTCGGCCAATCTTTGGCTTTCCCTCGGGGGTCCATGGCATAGCTGTTCTTGTGATGGTATCAGGGTCCCTTCTGAGGACGTCGCCAACCCAACTTCAGCGTCTGCCAGCTGTGATGGTGTGCATGTCCTCTTGGTTGCTCCGAGTAAGCAGTTCTTGGTAGCTGATGGTATTTGTAGTAAGATCCCTGATACTCCGATCAAATAAATAAAATAAATAAAATCTTATAACTTAGAAATTCAAATAATATATATAAAAGATAGGGAGTTATGGTTCAACATCATCGCCATCGCCCATAGTCGTGTAGGTTCTAACAAGCAGGAGCGCCAAAGTAAACGTTATACAGAAATGCTAGCTTTTCCCCTCTTTGCCATGCCAATGCTACTAGAAATAAAAAGCCTTTTGACACGAATAAAATGCATCGCTAGTTTCAAACGGAACAACAGAATAAAGAAACGGAGGAAGGGAGAGACGGAAGGAAAATACAACCTTGACACGAGTTGGTTTTTTGAATCTAGTATAGGAAGACATGCGACAGCTGACGTCACGGATTTGCCTACTCTAACACTAAACGCCAATTGAGAAGTTGAGTTTGAAAAAAATACTAAAGGCCTTAGCAACCAGTTGTCAAGGCATATATTTTTCCCCCCAAAAAGTTAGAAGGTAGCTTATTCAGTGTAATTCAGAAATTGGGAAGGGTAGAGAAAGACTAGCACCCAAAACATCGATATACTAAAATAAAGGCACGCACGTTTGAATGTATAACCACTTAGATAGTGAGACTATAGTGACACACACACACACACACACACACACCAGATTTTATTTCCTGCTTGGTTGGCACATGATTTTGAGTTTAACTACTCCTGTATCAAAATAAATAAGATACAGGAAAATAAAATTGTACAAAAGATTTTTAATTCAAAACTTAACCAGTGACTTGTTTAATTACTTGTTCAATTAGTTATAGGTGTATTTGTTGTCATTTTTATTAACATTTCATTGCACATTACCCTAGACACCTAGCCAGATAACATACATACACCATAACATTTAATTAGGATAAAATATATAGCAGATTGAGGTCGTAGGGTGGTAGCAGACAGGTTCCCTGAGAACAAACTTCATCAACTAATATACTCAGGGGCTTGCACAGCTGACCTCACTCTGTATACAATTAATACTTATATTTGTAACATCAAAACCCACCACAGTATTCGGCCAAAAGATTCGGAGAATTTTCTTTAGGCAGATTGTGTGGAAGGAGGACAGTTTCGACATTCCCTTCTCTGTAACTCTCCAGCATTCCGCACCATAGAGAAGCACAGAAAGTACACAGCTCTCATACAGTATTAATTTGGTGTTTGTGCTGTACTGGGAAGACCTCCAAATGTTGCTGAGACTAGCAAAGGATGTTCTCGCTTTATTCATTCTGTTGTTAATGTCCTTGCTTGTTCCGCCGTCAGGTGTTACCATGCATCCTAGGTAAGTAAATGTGTCTGTCTGTTCTAACTTCTGGTTCCTTATTGTTATTGGCTCAGGATTGCCCATATTTAGTGTCATGACCTCTGTCTTCTTCAGATTGATGTTCAGACCAATCTGCTGGCCATACTTAATTCAGTCCATCAGTTTTTTCTTGGATGGGTTGATGTGAATGCGCGAGTAGTGCAATGTCATCTGCATATTCCAGGTCTTCCAGTGTAGAAAACGTTGTCCTTCTAATTCCTCTTGGGCTGCACTCTGTTGTCTGGCGCATCACCCAATCTATGTTGTTGATAAGGGGCATCCCTGTCGTACTCCTGTTTTCACTTCGAAAGTTAGATTACTCAATTCAAAACTGCATGTAAAGTTTGAATAGAGGCTTTTTATGATGGAAACAATGCAGCTGGAAATTCCATAAGCCCTCAGTATTTTCCATAGGCTGTCCCTGTGTATGCTGTCGAAAGCCTTTTCAAAATCAACAAAGTAGCAGCTATCTCTGCCATTCTGAGCACTGCTCTATAATGTTCCTGAGGGTGAATATATGATCTGCACATCTTCTGTTCTTTCGAAATCCCGCTTGTTATTTCCTCAGTTTATAGTCAACTGCTTTTGATATTCTCTGGATGATTATTCTGCTTAGTATTTTACTGGGAACTGAGAGGAGAGTAATTCCTCTTCAGTTGTTGCAGTCTGCAAGGTTGCCATTCTTGGGCAATTTCACAATTATTCCTTTACTCCACTCTGTTGGTGTTGCCTATGTTTCCCAGACTTGTGGAAATAGTGGTTTTAATAGTTCTTCTGCTAGTTCAGGGTCTGCCTTGAATAACTCAGCATTTAGATTGTCGTGACCTGGCACTTTTTAATTTTTTAACCCTGTGATAGATGTGATGATTTCTTCTTTTCGTGGAATGTCTGTATTTACGTCTAAGTCACTTTCAGCCTTACGAACATTTAGCTGAGTCTCTGATGGTTCCTTATTCAGTGTTTCTCGGAAGTGCTCTGCCCATCTTGTTTCCTGCCCCTGTGCTGTGGTGATTTCCTTGCTTGTCTCTTACTAACGTTATCTTATTTGCACCTCGTTTTCCACTGATAGTTTTAGTTATTTTATAAACTGTGCTTTGTTCATTTCTCAGTGCTGCCTCTTCTGCCTGTCTTGCAAGGTCATCCAGAAATGTCCTTTTGTTAGCGCGGGTTTGACGTTTTACTTCCTTCTTCAGCTGACTATACTGTTCATTATATATTGCCTTTAACCTGGGAGACGTAGCTTCTGTTTTCTTTCTTTTCATTTCCTTTCTCTTCGCTGTGGTGTTTAGCGTTTCTGGTGTTATCCAGTCTTGGCTCTTTCTTTCCTGGAATCCCAAGCATGACTTGCTGCTTTCCTTGTAAATTGTTAAGATGGTTTTGAATTTCTGGTCGACATCATCGGTCTCTGTTCTTTCCTGGCTTTTGGCAATCTGATATCGTCTCTTTACGTCGACCACGAAAGCTTTTCTGGTGAGTGGGTCCTTAAGTTTCATGATGGTATATCTTTTCTTTTTGACTGCAACTGGTCCAGCAGCTCTGAGTTTCACCTTCAGTCTTGCTACTACTAGGTGATGATCACTTCCCACATCTGCGACTCTTCGTACTTTCACGTATTGTAATGCATGTCTCCATCTGCCATTGATCATTATGTGATCTATCTGGTTTCTGTCTCGTCCGTTTTGTGATTCCCACGTTAACTTGTGCACTTCCTTGTGTGGAAAAGTGTTCCTCCAATGACCAGGTTGTTAATACTGCAGAAGCTTATTAATTTGACCCCATTCTCATTTACTGTTCCACTGCCGCATTTCCCCATTACTCTTTCGTTATAAGTATTGTGTGTTCCAACTTTCGCATTGAGGTCTCCCATTACTATAATAAGATCGTACCTGGGTGCAGTTTCCATTTCCTTTTGTACCTGTTGATAGAACTCGTCCTTGATCGCTTCATCACTGTCGTTTGTTGGTGCATAGCTTTGTATAATTGTGGTGTTGGTGAATCTCCCTTTCAGTCTTGTTCTTATCAGTCTGTTGTTGATGGGTTTCCATTCCACTAAAGACCTTTCCATTTCTTTCTTCAGGATAATGGCTACACCTTCGTTGTGCTGACCATCCTCTCAACAAGAGTAAAGTACTGTTTACCCTGTAGCTGTTTTTATTCTCCCCGTCCCGGTCCACCTGCTCTCACTTATTCCCAGGATATGAAATTTGTAGTTCCTCGTCTCTGCTGTGATTTGTCACAGCTTTCCTGCCTCATTCATAGTTCTGACGTTCCAAAGTCCAATCCTGGTTTCGTGTTTTGCGGTCAGGGCATACGTTTTCATGCCAATGGCTTCCTTTCGGCTTTCAGCACTGGCAGTCATACGAGCTTGAGACTCCGGATGTTCGTCCCGCATCAAAGTTTTTCCATTTATTGCCGTTTCCGTAACATGTGCGACTTTTTACATAGACAGAGGTGTCAGCACTGTGCTAAAACCATCAACCTGAAGGACCAGGGTACCAGCTTTTGTCTGACCCCTACCCACGCAGACCACTCCAGCTTGGTTGAACCTACCAGGAGTAAAACTTCCACTGGCATAGCTCTGGGGGTTATCAGGGTACACAAGCTGCCATATCGCTACAAGGTATAGGTACCATTGATGCCATCACGGTCAAGGTCTTTCCACATCTTCCTCGTCATTCTTAATTCGGTTTCCACTTGTCTTCCCCGTGTTTTGTGGCCTACCTCTGCCCCTCTTACCCTGGTGATTCCAGAAATTGGACTGCCTAGTAAGGCTGTCAACAGGTTTCATCAACGTCTGCTGTATTCATAGCATAAAAAGGGTACGTACTGTTGGTAGCTTAGTCCTCGTTCTTGAATCTCTAAGGTACGAGAGGTATATGTAAGGAGATCAAAACCAAACACAGAAAGGAGATGGAGACATGCATGAAATGAACAGAGAAGACATGGAAAAACTGTAAGAGGAAGACACAGGACAGGAGGTCTTGGCATAACTTTGTTGAAGGCCTTTGATCTTTAGGGAGGTAGAAGACGGGTAGTGACTAGATTAATCAGTATTTCTTGTTTTCAATAATTTTATCACATCCATATTATCTTCATAATCATCACCCTTTAGGTACCCATGGACCATAGACCATATAAATGTCATCCAATGTTATGCACCAACTAATGACAAAGAAGAGTCGGTGAAAGAAGCATTTTATACTAGACTACAGGAAATTATGGATAAAGTAAAAAGAAGAGACATCACAATTTTGATGGGTGACATGAATGCAAAGATAGGTACAGTCAACACCGGCTTTGAAGAAGTCATGGGAAAACAGGGGCTAGGAATAATGAATGAAAATAGGGAACTATTCTCAAACTTCTGTGCTTCAAATCAACTGGCTATAGGAGGAAGCATGTTTCCACATAAGAGAATACACAAGGCAACATGGATATCACCAGACCATAGAACAGAAAATCAGATTGATCATATATGCATAAACAAGAAGTTTAGATCATCATTGCAGGATGTAAAGGTATATAGAGGAGCAGATGTGGCATTAGATCACCACCTTCTGATAGCCAAAGTAAAAATGAACTCAAGAGATATGCAACAATGCAAAATTATAGACAACAATTTAATGTAGGACATCTAAGAAATCAAGAAACAAGAGACAAATTTGCGGTCACAATATCCAAAAAATTCCAAGTGCTCCAACAGCTGGAAGATGCAGAGAATACAGAATACTATTGGCAGCAAATCAAAACGGTATGAAATGAGACATGTGAAGAAATACTGGGGTAAAGGGAACGACAACAAAAAGCATGGATAACAACAGAAACCATCAATAAGATAAAAGACAGGAAAAACAAGAAAGCAGATATAAACACACGCAAAACCAGAAGTTCCAAAGCCAAGGCTCAAGAAGTGTACACAGAAGCAAACAAAGAAGTAAAAAGAAGTATCAACAGAGACAAGAGGAAGTATATTGAGGAGTTGGCAAGAGAGGCAGAATATGCTGCAGCCAAAGGGAATATGAGAGAACTGTATAACAGCAAAAAGAAGCTAACGGGGAAATACAAGCAAACAAGTTGCTTCATAAAAGACAAGAATGGAAAACTGCTCAGCAATATACAAGAGCAAATGAAGAGGTGGAATATTTTGAGGACCTTCTCAATAGACCAGCTCCACAAAACCCCTTGGACATCCAGCCAGCAGAAGAAGCGCTACAAATTAACGGCGAAAGACCAACGAAGGAAGAAATAAAGAAAGCCATAAAGCTTCTAAGAGATGTAAAAGCGTCTGGACCTGATGGCATTCCAGCAGAGGCCATCAAAGCAGATATCGACACGGCTACAGAGATATTATATAAATTACTTGGTAAAGTCTGGGAAAAGGAAGAGATACCAGCAGAATGGAAGGAAGGATATCTGGTTAATTTGCCTAAGAAGGGAAATTTACAAGAGTGCACAAATTATAGAGGAATAATGTTACTTTCAGTGCCAGGAAAAGTATTAAACAGGATTAACCTTGAAAGATTGAAAGAGTCCATAGACAAGAAACTGAGAGATGAACAAGCAGGTTTTCGACAAAACAGATCCTGTACAGACCAGATAGCCACTTTGAGAATAATAGTTGAACAAAGTCTGGAATGGAATTCACCACTATACATCGGATTTGTGGACTACGAAAAGGCATTTGACAGTATAGACAGAGAATCACTTTGGAAATTGATGAGGCATTATGGAGTTCCCCTGAAGATCATTAATTTAATAAAGAAAACATATGAAGACATGACATGCAGAGTTCTTCATGAAGGACAGCTTACAGAACCGTTTGGGATAAGAACAGGAGTGCGACAGGGATGCCTCTTGTCTCCATTTCTTTTCTTACTAGCAATAGACTGGGTTACGAGAACATCGACAACACACAACAGAAATGGAATCCAGTGGACTCTGACTAAGCAGTTGGATGATCTGGATTTAGCTCTTAGCTCTTCTGTCCCATAACCGTAATCAGATGCAGGACAAATTGAAAACACTCGATGAGAAGTCACAGCAATTGGGTCTGAAAATACACAGGGAAAAGACAAAGATAAAGAGAATAAATGCAGGTAATGATAACAGGGTTGAACTTGAAGAAGCACCAATACAAGATGTAGAATCGTACACATATCTTGGCAGCAATATAGACAAAGTTGGAGGGACAGACAGTGATATCAAAATAAGAATACAAAAAGCAAGAGGAGCTTTCATTGCATTGGGAAATATATGGAGATCAAGAGAAATCGGATCCAACACGAAAATAAGAATCTTCAACTCAAATGTGAAGTCAGTCCTATTGTATGGCTCTGAGACATGGAGAACCACAAAGACAACTACCAAAAAGCTACATACTTTATAAATGGGTGCTTGCATAGAATAAAGGGACTAAAATGGTATGACAAGGTTACCAACGTGGAACTTATGAAAAGAACCAGACAAGTGCCAGTGGAACAAGAAATGAGAAGATGACGATGGCGATGGATAGGACACACACTGAGGAAACCTGTTGATAGCATTACAAGGCAGTCCTTGTTCTGGAATCCACAAGGCAAGAGAGGCAGAGGTAGACCAAGAAGTACATGGAGAAGAGAGCTGGAAACAGAGGTGAAAATGATGAGGAAAACATGGAAAGAACTTGAGATGATTTCACGTGACAAGAGGACTTGGCATGTGTTTGTTGAAGGCCTATGCTCCTTTGGGAGTGGAGGGTTATGAATGAATATTATCTTCATAATCATCACCCTTTAGGTACCCATGGACCATAGACCTTCAAAAAACGTATGCCAATTTTTCCTGTCCTGTGCCATCAGCTCAAGGTCTTTCCACGCCCTTCACGTCTGTCTCCAGTTCTCTTCTCCATGTGTTCCTTGGTCCTCCAACGTATCCGTGGCCCATTTTCAAATACAATGAAAGATGCAGTCAACGCTTAAATAAATTACAAGTGCCCAAGCCTAGGCTTGACGTATTCAAGAAAAGCTTAGCTTACTCTGCTGCTCATCTTTGGAACAATCTTCGATATGATCTAACAAACACGCTCAGTCCATATACCTACAACTGTAGACATTTCGAATATTCTATGAGTGCCGATTACATGCCCGCTACTCTGATTATGTTTCTAAATAAATATATAATATCGTATGTAGGTTTCAAAGATGATTTTTGTACTTTTCAACATATTTTGCTTTCTTCATTATAATTTGATACCGTGAATGTGAGTATGCTATATATATATATATATTTTTTACTTTTACAGCGTTGCATTACTTGAAATTAATTTGTAAAATGCATTTGAGAATAAATGAATTCAGTATAAAAGATGAGAGAAAAGAAGGACAGAATGACAGACGGGCCTGCGTGCCCAATTCTCAGCCATTTTGAAAATAAAGTTCATTGAGTCTCTTAACCTGGGAATCTCAGAACAAGGATTATCTTTATTGTTACCCTAAAGTTTGATGTGAAGCAGAGAGTTACAATAAATTCACATCCAACTTTACCTTTTCTGTCATTCTTTTTGTTGACTTGAGAATACACGTCTGGTTCTTGCTCAACTTTGTTTTTCAGGGAGGGCTTCTTGTCATTTGATATGTTATGGGCTGAACAAAAAAAATTGACATATAAAAAAATATTCTACAGACAGATATACATATAAAGTCATATACAGAATCCGAGACTAATCATATTTTGGGGAAAGTTCTAACCCACATTTTACATTCATCATCATCATCATCATCATAATCATCATCATCATCATCCTTCAGTACAGGCCTTCAACAAACTTATGCCAAAGTTTCCTGTCCTGTGCCATCAGCTCAAGGCGTTTCCATGTCTTTTTTCAGTCCGTCTACTGTTCTATTCTCTATGATCTCCCTCTGCAGATCTTGCTCCAGGGAGTCCAGAACATGACCTGCCTTGTAACGCTATCAACATTATATATTAATGAGCTTTACAACAAAATACCACACACACACACACAGTTTCAAGCAACTGCAATTCTTTTTTTAATTTTTCTAATTTTTATTAATTTTTCCACATCTACGTCATGACCATCTTTCAGTGACCTGTGCAGAAACAACCTGCAACAAATTCACACAAAAATAACAACAATAATCATATAAATCAATGCGAAAAGTTTGTTAAACAAATACAATGACTAGAAATCAACAAAAATTAAACAGATTTATTAAAACCTTAATTGTATTACAGAAACTAAAAAATAAAAAGAAACAACAAATTAAACCAGGCCTAGGCACACTTTAGCACGCTAAGATTTGCTTGTATTTTATTGGTGAGGCTGCGGTCTGCCAAATACATTTTTTCATTGTAACTACTTTGACAGTTTTTCAACTAAATAATAAATTGACATCACATGTCTGTGAAATTTTATTTCTTCCTCATACATGTTACTCCTAACGGAGCATGGGGCTAGCATATAGCAGTTGTTTCTAGAGAACCTGTACTGACTCATGCATTCCGTATAGACCATAGTGTCCACATTGCAGCATTGTCCCCAGGAAGCCTTCATCAAGCATATGCCTTCTACCTACTGCGGTGGTTACTATGACAACTAATTTTACATGATTGGGTTGCCAAGACAACTCTATTTAGGCCGGTCCCAAGCCCGGCTGAAAAAAGGAGGAGGGCGGCCTGCATGGAGGCCGTAAGGAGGCAGCCCGTCCACCATGCAAAGGCTTGACAGGCCAATCACCTGTTTGCCTTAAAACATGATTACACGAAATGCAAGAGAGAAAACCGGACTGATTCTAAAGGCGACGAACTGGAACGGACTACGACTTATGGAACTTGGAAAGTAAGGAGCATAAGTGGGAAGGAAGAAGAGCTGGTGGAAGAGATGAGGACAGCAAAACTACAAATCCTGGCTTTAACGAAAACGAAGAAAAAAGGGACAAGGAGTTATCGATCTCGATGGCGACACGCTGCTTAGCAGTGGTGTCCCCGCATCTGAAAGAGCCAAAGGGGGCGTGGGTTGTATTGTGCCATAAACCAAAAGAATAGTATCAAGGGATGGAACTTTGTCTCGGAACGCATTATAGTCCTAAGACTAAAAGAAGGAGAAACCATAGTCAACCTGGTCATTGTGTATGGGCCAAATGAAGTTGAACGAGCAGAGGTCAAGGAGGAATTCTTCGAGCTGATTCAAAGGACAGTAGACGACTGTCTAGATAAAGTTATACTGCTCAGAGATTTCAATGCCAGAGTTGGAAATTACCATGCTAGATTGGGTGCAGTTATCGGAAGATATGGAGAAGATACTCTTAATGACAATGGAAAGCGACTCTTTAAATTCTGCACTGAGCAAAATCGAATCATTACAAACATAAAGTTCCCCCATAAACGAATACATGCATAGATTAGGTATAAACCAACAAAGAATGAGAAATTAGTGATCGATAATGCCATCATTAGGAATCAAGTATGTCCGGGATGCTAGGGTCTGGAGGGGACCAGAGATAGGAAGTGATCACCACCTGCTAACGATTAAAAGAACAACTGAAAGAGTTGTTCGACCTAGGAATTGCCTAACATCAAGCAAAAAGCTAAGTAAACTAACAGGAGAAATGAGCATAAAGACCTACAAGCTGAGAGAGCCAGAAGTTAAGACCAGATATCAGGGGTTTATTGCTACAGCAGTAAGAAACAAAGAAGAACAACCTGATAACCTGGAAACCCTCTGGCTTAAATTCAAGGACATCATAAAGACAGCTGCAGCAAAAGCACGTGGTGAAGTCCGACTTGGAAAGAAGAGAAAGAGGACACCTTGGTGGACAGAAGAAGTTAAAGAGAAAATAAGAGAGAAGAAAAAGGCATGGAAACAATACTTAGGCGCTAAAAAAAATTAGCAGGAAAAACAGAGAAATATAGAGAATATTTGATACTAAGAACTGAAGCAAAAAACAAGGTGCTAGCAGCAAAACAGAAATCCTGGGAAGAATTTGGGGAAAAGCTAGAAAAAGATGCTGTCACAGAATGGATTGGGGCGACCCCTTCTTCTTCTTAATCTCTGTTTCACTACGGCAGTAATCGGTACATTTGTGGTACGGATTTTATTGCTTGCTTTTAATTGTCGCACCTTCTTTCTTTCTTTCTCTGCTAAGTAGCAGATATTTGATATTGTCAAATCCTTTTGTCACTCCTTGTAGGTGATAATAATGACATTTTTCTTTATGCAGCACAGATTTGTTGAGATTAGAGCAGGGGAAGACCAATGTGGGTTTGCTCAGTTTCGCATGATTCTGTTTTCTCAAGCTGGGCCGGGTGATAGCATTACTCGCCCGTAGGCGGTTTTTGTTTGCTCAGGCAATAGATAACACGAGTGCCCGCCTGTGTGACACATTTGGGACGGACACGTATGATTTAATCATTTCATGTCCACGACATTACTTTGTAAGAAAGTAATAAGTGTTACATCTGACACACGTTGTCGTTGGCGTATGAGTTTAACGACATGTTTGTGAGTTCGTACACAGGGAAATAGGATGTTTACAGCCCATTTTCAGAAAAGTAATGTTTTAAATTTTGCACTAGATGAGTCATGCAAAATATTCAAATCAGATTGGCTGATCATTTGAACTCTACAACAAACAGAGCGGGGAAGGACTGTGAATATAACCTGGCGTGTGTTCAGTGTTCCTTCACTGTGAAAATTTACTCCGAGGAATCGCTTGCCAAGAACATCCAGACTTGCCAGAAGAATTCAGGATTTCCATTTATCAGACCGGACTTTTATTGGAACACCTTGTAAGACTTAATCCAGCCCAGGAAACCCATTTTTATAAGGAACCAGACTCTGAGGAAATTGAACACACAAAGTCAAAGAGGGAGATTTAGTGATAAATTAACGACCCCAAGTACACGTGTAAGGGGCCTAACCCAGTGCCTTAACTTATTCATCTAAGCAAAAACGTCTGTGAGCCAAGATTGGCGTAAGTTGTGATTTTACATTCTATATTTCATTACTAACAAGTGAACTAACATATATGTATGTATTTGTCACGAGAGGTTCAGATGTTATAGAAAGTGATAAGGTATCTTGGATATAAAGGTGTATCAGATGATACCAGGGTAGTGCCAGATAAGGGTCGGGTCTTATCAGTGATACCCCTTTCTCTGAAAAGAGTAAAGGTGTATAGACAACAAAGGTAGGGTCAAACTGTATAAGTTCCCAGAGAAGATGGTAATGTAGTACTCTGAGTCCGTATTTGCTACCTCTCCAGATCCTCCTCTGTTAATATGGTAATTATTATTATTAACTCTGCTAGGGGTAATTATTTAATTAAATTCACCAACAATGAATAAAACTTAACTTAAAGAATTTAAGTAAGTCGGCTGGTAAATATTTACAATTTATTTGTACATTTATTCTTTTCTGTTTGAAAAATTTTAAAAGAACTCATGTTACAAAAGTAAATAAATAATAAAAAAGTTTCAACAAAGTCTTTCTCTGTATTAAGATGTCTATCAATATGGAGACCGTCTTGCTTGGTTGATCTGTCCCTGAATAATTACTAGTGTTATTCTCACAGTCTACTTGAAGATATATACTGCTAAGTTCATCACAAACTGGATCGATTCTAGTTTTGGTGATCAGGAATATGCTACACAGTTGCTTTTGTGGGCAACTTATCTGAGTCACTGAAGATGGCTTTCTCTGATATTGGAGAGAATTGTCGGCTGAAATTTTTCCAACTGGTATACTTTAGATGTCTGGCCCTCTAACATAGACCGGCACTGCATCCGTCGTAACATCAGTAAGAGAAGCCTTTTATATTTGTTGTAGGTTACAGGATAAAACCTGAAACGAAGTTAAACGCAATCGCTGTATTTTCCACCAATATCCCTCTATGACACCGATGGCTGACGATAGACAGTTTCAGTTAAGAGTGCTAGCAGATGCACAAGATATAGTATAGTAGCATCAATCAATTCAGTTTACTGTGATCATAATTTTCTTCTACATCCTTAATTATAATTCGTTTCCCACGATCTGCCTCCATACAATAATTTGGTCGTGAATAAAACTACTAAGTAACATATCAAACTATACAGTAATCCAATTCCTTTCATCCTTCCTTATGTTCATGATATGTGTGTCATTCCATTTAAGAAATACTTCTTTAAACACATTTCCAAACTTACAGACACACTTTGCCATCATTCTCAATATTTTTGAATATTCCGAAGGCTGGCTTTGCCTCTAGAATTACACACAAACCTGTAAGTTTCACCAGCAACACACTGTAAATTTTCTAACACATCTATACACTTCTTATCGTACAGGTGGATTAATCACTATAATTACACATAATTATATATATATATATATATATATATATATATATATATATATATATATATATACATATATATACATATATATACATATACATATATATACATATATATACATATATAATATATATATATATATATATATATATATATATATATATATATATATATATATATATTCGTTTTTACCCTCAGGCATAAACAGACGAGCCGTTAATGGTTGGATAAGATCTGCTTTCAGGTACGGAAGGCAAATCACTTGCAATAACACAGGCTTTCTTTTGCCGCTCGCTGTCGATTCAAATATTGTGACTGACCTGATTATGTTAGACACGCGCTATAAATAATGTGGCCTCGAGCGTCCGAGGTGGTTTCCCCTACTAATGTGTTTCAAGGAACGAAAATACTGGTAAAATTTGCCTATTGTTCGAATCAGGAAAGCTACTTTTTTAATTATCTCCGTTATTCCTGGAGCGATTTTATTCACCAAAAGCTTAAATTATACCCTGAACTATTCTTTATATGTCTATCTAATAATCTTTTAGTCTCCTAAGTGCATTTTATTCTAGGCATACTTTAAACAGCTAAATTAAGGACTAACCTGAAGCTTCAAATGCATTCCACCAGAGGTTTCTCCCGTCCTATTTTAGTATTTGTAAAAGTATTAGTACCTAAGGGTTAGAGCAACTTTCCCAGTATTAAATTGTATACTTCTTCCATGTGGTACTTCTTTAATACTGGTGTAATTAATTGTCTTCCGATACTAGTTTGCACATAATGGACTTCCATTTTCTTTATCCAAAGCTGTAGTAAACAAGGCATAACGGAGCGTTCTGATTGGACTGGGTATCTTGCAGTTCTTACAATGTATGGCGCGCAGTGTGATCAGAGTTACTTAGAATTCGTGTTGTGATACAGACGTCACTTCACGACAGTATTACCATGTGAATTTTAATGTGTGAAAAGTACTAGGAATGTCCAAGTCATTTGAGGCTGGCCACCTCAGCATTTAGAATGATGATTTCATGAACCACCACTGCAAGAGACTGGTGACTGCTTTATTGCTAGTTTCGTAAAGAGAACTAAAAAGCATAAAGTAGTCCCAGGTTCCATATGGAGCAGGGAGGCAAAGATGAAATAAATGATGTATATTCCAAGTATAATATCTACATTTTCAATCAGTGTAAATGTAAACGAAAACAAATTCACTTTAAAATTAAAGGAAGTTTCAAACTTTCAATCAGTGTAAATATAAATGAAAATATATTCAATTTATATTGTGAACACTTTTCAAGCAGTGGGAATGTAAATGTAAACATATTCTATCTGTATTATTAACCTTTTCATTTAAATGTAAAATCAATATATATAACTGTTCAATTTAAATGTAAAGAAAGGTTTCTCACGAGAGCTTAAGTTTAATACTCATCGAGAGTAATTCTGAGTTAAATGGGATGGTGAAATAGACATAGGGGGGCACATAACTATGTGTAGGAAAATGCAATACTTAGGAGAGCGTTTCGCTTCTATTCTTTCATCATAGTTATTGGTGGTACCAGCAGAAAGTACTATCTCTGGAACCAAGTGAAGGTAGAAGTGGACTGACGTTGTGCGAGACGCCATCATAAGAGTGTCTTATACACGCAGGACCAGCTTGGCCATTACTCCTTGACGTTCTGGGAATGAGCGGCACCGTTATCCTTGACCAGCGCCGAGCGAGCGTGAGAAGTGTAACAAGAACCAACCCATCAGAAGGAGCAGAACCGTCATTGGCAGCTAAGTTCAATCTATATACTGGCACTTGAACTTCTCTTTTTTACAATTTACACCCCATCACAACCGCGATGATAACTTTTTCTTGATCCATAACTATTCACATTTTTCAACTGTTAAACCTAAAGTGATTATTAAATTTTGTTATTTGTAATTATACAAATTTAACTTTGATATAATCCTTTTAAAAGTACTGCATGTTTGTCTCAGTCAATTTACTACACACACACTCTAATAAGAGCTAAACCAGTATAATATGAATTCCACTGAGAAACTCAGAGGTGGGGGCTTAACGAGCTAAGATTAACCATTGCTTAATTCTTCATAAAAGTGGTCGGCAGATTCTAGAATTAACGTGCACAGCCAAAGCAGCATTGTTTTCGCTTATCTAAATATCTTGTGAAGACTCCCTTTGTGATAGAAGTGTCATTACCCTTCCAGACAGCTGAGTGAAAAGGCCCTTGAGTATAAGAGTGAGATCCATCTTTGTTTTACAGATCTGGAAAAGGCGTTTGACAGGGTCCACTGGAGCAAAGATTGGGACTCTTTGGCAAGAAAGAACATTCCAGTACCTCTGATTCATGCTATACAGAGCTTCTACAAGTCTTGCAGAAATTATGTGAGTACAGCAAACCATAAGTCAGAAGAGTTCAGGACCACCACTGGTGTAAGACAAGGTGATATCCTGTCACCTTATCTTTTCATACTCCTCATGGACGATGTCATCAAAACATGTAGGGAGAGGACAAGAAAGTATTCAGTGGGGTACTGGAAGATGAGACAGGTCTATAATCCAGAGCTGGCATTTGCTGATATGTTGCCCTGATTGCTAAATCAGAGGCACGTCTCCAATCCAACCTGCAAGTCTGGAATGAAGAGAGGGATGGTCATAAGCAGCTCTAAAACAAAAACCATGGTGATATCACGAGAAGAAAGAAGACACCAGATTAAGCTGGGAGAACAGGTCCTGGAGCAGGTCAACCACTTTAAATACCTCGGAGCTGTCGGAAGGGAGGCATCAAAGAAGAGTTGGCTACCCGAAGAGCAGCAGCTGGGAGATATTTTCGGGCTATAAAACGAAGAATCCTCAGCAAGAGAAGCTGGCAAGAAGACGAAGATGGCTGTATACCGCTCCTCCTATGTCCCACTCTTGACGAATGGATACGAGTCATGGGCAATGACTACAACCCACAAAAGCCAGATCCAAACCTCAGAAATGAGGTATCTGAGGAAGGTGACTGAAGTAATGATCCGCAACCAGACAATACGTCAAAGCCTAAAAACCCAACCCCTGCAGACCCAAGTAGAACAGTCCCAACTAAGATGGTTTGGCCATGTCTGCAGAATGGGGGAAGATCGGCTACCACGAAAAGCATGGGAAACTAAGAGCCAGAAATCCAGACTTTCAGGACGACCCAGAGTCCGCTGGGAGGACAACATTAGACAATCTTTGAAGGACCGAGGACTAGAATGGAACAAGGCCAGGAGAAAGACCACCGATAGGATAGTATGGCGCGCTCTCTTCCAAATCTCTACACCTCAAAGTAGGAACGACTAAGTAAGTAAAAGCTGCCAGCTCTATCAAAACCTCATTTTTAATTTTCTTGGTGCGGAGAGTGACAAAATGACACGAGAAAGTATTTAAGGCTAACAAAATGTTTATTAATGGAAGACCAATAAAAAAAAACTGTGTGTGTGCAGGAAAATAGATATTACATTATTAATAACAAACTGAACGAAACATATAATATTTAAGTAATAATGTTGCTAAAGATGTATTAATACAGACTCCATATGATAGGGATTTGCACTTCATTGCCTCAATGAAGTCCTCAAATTTTGGTACGACAAATATTGTACCTTTAAAAAAAAAAGATTTAATTAAAGAATTCTAATAAAATAATTTTTTTGTTAAATATTAGGCAACCAACCTGCAAGTCTGGAAGGAAGAGCTGGAGAAGAGAGGGATGGTCATAAGCAGCTCTAAAACAAAATCCATGGTGATATCACGAGAAGAAAGAAAACATCAGATTAAGCTGGGAGAACAGGTCCTGGAGCAGGTCGACCACTTTAAATACCTCGGAGCTATTATAGACCGAAAGGGAGGCATCAAAGAAGAGTTGGCCACTCGAAAAGCAGCAGCTGGGAGACTTTTTCAGGCCATAAATCGAGGATTGCTCAGCAAGAGAGAGGTTGGTAAGAAAACGAAGATGGCTGTATACCGCTCCACCTATGTCCCAGTTTTGACATACGGATGCGAGTCATGGGCAATGACTACAACCCATAAAAGCCAGATCCAAACCTCAGAAATGAGGTATCTGAGGAAGGTGACTGAAGTAATGATCCGCAACCAGACAATACGTCAAAGCCTAAAAACCCAACCCCTGCAGACCCAAGTAGAACAGTCCCAACTAAGATGGTTTGACCATGTCTGCAGAATGGGGGAAGATCGGCTACCACGACAAGCATGGGAAACTAAGAGCCAGGAATCCAGACTTTCAGGACGACCCAGAGTCCGCTGGGAGGACAACATTAGACAATCTTTGAAGGACCGAGGACTAGAATGGAACCAGGCCAGGAGAAAGACCACCGATAGGATAGTATGGCGCGCTCTCTTTCAAACCTCTACACCTCGAAGTAGGAACGACTAAGTAAGTAAGTAAGTAAAAGCTGCCAGCCCTATCAAAACCTCATTTTTAATTTTCTTGGTGCGGAGAGTGACAAAATGACACGAGAAAGCATTTAAGGCTAACACAATGTTTATTAATGGAAGACCAATAAAAAAAAAAAAACTGTGTGTGTGCAGGAAAATAGATATTACATTATTAATAACAAACTGAAAGAAACATAATATTTAAATACTCGTACTAATGTTGCAAAAGCTGTATTAATACAGACTCCGTATGATAATGATTTGCACTGCATTGCCTCAATGAAGTCCTCAAATTTTGGTACGACAAATATTGTACCTTAAAAAAAAAAAAAGATTTAATTAAAGAATTCTAATAAATTAATTTTTTTATATATATTAGGTTGTCCACCTAAAACCTCTCAGCAGTATGAACCGTGATCAATGTCTTGCTCCTCCCCCCCTCCCTCCCTCCCCCCTCTCCCCCCAACCACCCTTAAACTAAACTAAAGTAAGTATCTAAAGCCTACAAATCCCTCAAACACTGAAGCGTAAAGGGAGAGAGATGTTAACTGAATATGCATATAAGAATAACAAATTACCTTTTCTGTCGCTCTTTTTGTTGACTTGAGCGTACATTTGGTCTAGTTCCTGTTCATCTGTCTCCTTTGTGGCTTGATTATTTCGTGTGTGTGCTGAATTGATAGAAGGATAGATAGAAGGTTGTCACATGATGATGGTGTGAGGAGGTATGGGTGAAGACTGAAGAGGTCTCTTGTGTCAAAGATATATTATTGTGTATGCTTGTATGTGGTAGGTTTGAATGAATACTGTTAAGATCCAACAACGCATCTGGTGTGCATTATCTAGATTGTAAATTAGCTTCTCAGGCATTAGTGTTGTTAGTGAAAATCTTGTGAGAATGGAGGAGTTTTGGGTTTTCAGAGGAGAATATGAATATGGTGAGTTACCAGCTGGATTTTGAGCAAGCTGGTTGTTTTTCTAGTTCTTCTTCTTCTTTTCTTCTTCCTCGTTCGTCCCGAAAAGGACGGTGGTTGCGTTGTGTCTGTTTATGCCGTAGCTGTGATATCTGCACCTTTCGGTCGACACATCCGACTTTAGCACGGCATTTTTTGGGACCAAGTTTGCCTTCCCTCTGCGATCCCTACTCGCTCTGCCAGACTGCAGTGATGCAGCCTGTTTCCAGGACCACCACGTGGAGGTGGAGTAGGGTCTTGGTCAGCTCTGGTTCGCTGACCCTGATGCAAGCAGTCAAGCTATGGGTCGCTGATTGCATTCTCTATTGCTACATCTTTGGGTCCCGTTTTTCTAGTTCTAAACGAATAAGGAATATAAAAGAATTGTATTACAAATATGATAACTCATTTGTTTAATTACATGATAGCTTCAGCATTTCATATGTGCCTTCTTCACACATCCAATATTATGACAGAACTAGCAACAACCCGCCAAAATTGGCAGGTTTTTAATTATAGTGTATTGTTTCTGTTACACGTATTACATTGCTGCTTCTTTTATAGTCTTGCTTGCTCGCTGTGAATGACGCGATCGTCTCTTCCTTTTAGCCATTTTATCATTTTGATCCATAATAAAAAGTCTGCAATACTTTAAATTTAAAATGTTGTCATGAAGAAACAATTAAAAAACTTACATTTTAAGGTTATTTTTAAGAAAAATGATGAGTTAAATCCGTATCCCGAATGACACTGGACAGAAGAGTATCTTGATTGTCTGTTGATTTAATGTACACCGTCACACTTTTTCTATTTTCGCGACAGTACATATAAGGGGAAACAATACAATTATTCTCTAACTTTCAACCACAGTTGCATCCCCTTAGCTGTGCTCGAAAGTTAATGTACTCTCTCGAAAAATAGAGAAAAAAAAGTGCGCAAATGACGGTGTGCAAAGTGTGACAAGACCAACCGACCGAAGTACCTTACGGCGGGAATTATGGTATTTGATAACATGCCCCAACACCACACCGTGTCACC
Source organism: Oreohelix idahoensis (assembly GCA_024509875.1). NCBI lineage: Eukaryota > Metazoa > Mollusca > Gastropoda > Stylommatophora > Oreohelicidae > Oreohelix > Oreohelix idahoensis. Next base: position 172,941 of record JAMPIV010021686.1, read on the forward strand.
AGAGAAGGTCGACGTGTGTCAAAGATAAACAGACTTGTGGGATACAGTTGGTATTGACAGATGAAGCATAGATTTACTCATTTCAATAAATCAAGAACAAAGATGTAATACTTTCATCTCCTATTCTAGAACATTCTTCTTTATCATTATACAATTTCTTCTTATGTTTGCACATACATAATCATTATTAACTTTCAGCTCCCCAAAGAGCATAGTCATCAACAAATTCCAACCAAACATTTCTCTGTCCAGTGCCATCTGTTCCACATGTTTCCACGTTTTCTTTACCCCTTGCATGTTTGACTCCATTTCCCGTCTCAATTGTGTGTGTGTGTGTTTTTTTTTTTTTTTTGGTCTCTTTCTGCTTCTCCTATCCGGGGCAAAGCAAGAATTTCCTTGTCATGCTATCATGAGGTTTACTCAGTGTGTGTCTTATCCAACACCAGCTTCATCTTCTGATCTCTTGTTCCACTGGCACTTGTCTGGTTCTTGTCATCAGTTCTACATTAGTCATCTTGTCCTACTATTGTAGTCCTTCTATTGAAGGACTGAAACAAGCACACATTTATAAAATCTTCTTCCATCATGGATGGCCAAGCTTAATTAATTATTTAAGTTATTTGTTTTCTTCAAGTTGTTGTGAAGTGTTTAGATGGAATAGCCGACCTCATGCATCATTAGTTGCCTCCCACGATTGCATAGTATGGTGCACTTTAACCATTCTCTGCATCCGTGTCAGCCATTGTAACACACATTGGCAGCCATTTTTAAACTGTTACAGTGGTGCCACCTGTTACTGAAACAGGTTGGTAATGCTATACAATGCAGAAGAGTGTTTGAGGAATCCTGCTAAATTTAAAAATTGCACACCAGTGCAGTATTTACATACATAAAAAATAGGAGGCATTACTTTTTGACCTTCCCTCATATATATATATATATATATATATATATATATATATATATATATATATATATATATATATATATATATATATATATATATATATATATATATATATATATATATATATATATATATATATATATATATATATATATTGAATACCAGCATTCCCGCCGTTATTATAATGGATCAAAATGATAAGCTGGCTAAAAGGAAGAGACCATCGCGTCATTCACAGCGAGCAAGCGAGACTATAGAAGAAGCAGCAATATATTACATGTAATGGAGTCAATACACTATAATTAAAAACCTGCCAATTTTGGCGGGTTGTTGATAGTATATACGAGTATATATATATATACTGTTCAGTAAAAGAAACGCAACTTTTTTGGTGTTACTTTTATAAAAGATATTCGCTGATTGGACATCAGTCAACCTATCGACTGTGTCCACCTGGTCATTAACTTCTCGTGGTTACCTGAATTGTACTCACCTCATGATTCGTGAGGTCATGAAAGAGGTCAAGGTCAAAACAACATTTTTGACAATAACTCGTGACAGGTTCATGAGAATCCCGTGAAATTTACTGAACACAAAACTCTCTGACCATATTATTGAATGCCTATAAGCCTATAATAGACTGACGCTCCTCGAATAAATTTAGTTGAAAATTCAATGCGCAAGTATGGCTCATCTCACTACAGAACAACGGCTCATCATCATTGGACGTTTACAGACTGGACAGTCACAAAGTGTAGTGGCCAGACAATTTAATGGGGTTAGAAGCACCATTAGTCGCCTTTGGAGGCGATTTCAAGAAACTGGCTCAGTGGCAGACCAGCCGCGCAGTGGAAGACCCAGAGTCACAACTCCTTCCGAAGACCGCTTCATTTGGCTGCGTCACCTCAGGAATCGACTTGCATCTGCGTCCTCCACAGTCCAGTCAATGTCAGCAACTCGTCGAATTTCAGATCAAACGTTCAGGAACCGGCTGCACGACTCTGGTCTTTGGGCTAGAAGACCCTACAGAGGTTCTGTTCTTACGGACCGGCATCGTTGGAGATGACTGGAGACGTGTTTGGTTTAGTGATAAATCATTTTTTGTGCTCCAGCGACACGATAGACGGAGAAGAGTTTACCGCAGAGTCCATGAGCGCTACGCCCAGAACAGCATTGATGAGGCTCCTCCACATGGTGGTGGAGGTGTACTGATGTGGAGGGCGATCAACTTCATGGGAGGAAGTGACCTGGTGCAAATTGAAGGACGCCTGAATGCCCAACGATACGTCGCTGAAATTCTTCGTCCTTACGTCCTTCCACTTCTGGCTGCACGAGGGTCCATTTTTCAGCAGGATAACGCTCGACCTCATGTGGCACAACTCACCACCCAGTTCCTCGCTGACAACAACGTCCAGACCCTTCCGTGGCCAGCCATGTCATCAGACATGAACTCCATAGAACACTTATGGGATGAACTCGACAGACGACTCCGCCAGCGAGACGTGGCTCCAGCCAATCTCCGACAGTTGTCTCTTGCACTGCGGGAAGAGTGGGCAGCCATCCCACAACAACAGATCCAACGGCTAATCGGATTCATGTCAAGGAGATGTCGTTCTCTGATAGAGGCCAGAGGAGGCCATACACCTTACTGAAACGGAGGCCTCAGTCGCAAAGAATAAAAGTCCAAACCAAATTTAATGAACATTTGATTGTTAAAATCTGAAAGTTTCTTCATGCCAAGATTGAAACATTAATTCCGTAAAATAAAATTTTGGTACAAGTTTGAAATTTGGTGTCCATTACCACTGCAATAATATTGCGTTTCTTTTTTTTTTTTTTTTTTTTTTTGAACAGTATATATGGTAATTTCCTAATACTCGTGCTTTTTTGTTCCGCACAGAATATGTTTAGTTATGAGTTGTTTCGTAGCATTTACAGTTAGGATTAGGGTTGGGGTTGGAGTTAGGGTTAACCTTAAACCTAACCCCAACCGTAATCCTAACCCTAACCCTAACCCGAAACAACACATAATTACACATATTCTGTGCGGAGCAACAAAGCACGAGTATTAGGAAATTACCAATGTGTGTGTGTACATTCACATATATTTATTTAGTTATGTAAATAAAAATGTACTTATTTATAAATAATGCATAACTAACCTGCTGCATTTGCTGCCATGTTCGTGTTAGCATATACATTGTCATCTGCATCATTCCTGTTTGGAGTATTTGTCCATTCCGTCCGTGTCTGGTCAGTGCCTGTAAGCAAGACTACAGAGACGGGGATATGTTATTTCTTATGCTGTTGTAATTATTATTATTATTTTTTAAAATAACTGTGTAGTTGTTGTAGAAATTACATACTACCAGGTGTTATTAGTGTCTTTCAAAATAATTGTGGAAGTATTTGTTGAGATGACTGTGATGAATTTACCGTGATACAACGTTAAAATATCTCCAATTATAAAGATAAAATGTAAGGATAAAAATAATGCGTAAGATACTAGGAGACATGCTCGCCCATGCCCGCATTTCCTACCGCCATTTAAACTAACTAGTTAGACGTGCAGACGAAACGGTTTGCCCTTTGTAGACGGGAGGGAAACGGAGATATAAAAAAGGAAAAATATGACTGAACACGTGTTGGAATCGAGAAAGGCTAAAAGACGCAATTGGTAGTAGAAGAAAAAAAAAAAAAATTCACGTCACTAGTTGACACAATGTAAGGAAATGGACAGAAAAGTCCTTAGCTCTTATTCGAAACAGTCATTTCTTGGATATTTTACGATACTTGGTCGTTTTATTTGAATTCAGCGGCAAATGCCGTAGAGAAGGTTCGCGAACAAATTTCAAAAAAATAAACTTGAGAAAAAATATGTTTTTCTTAATAATAAAGTTATGAATATAAAACCTAGCTAGTTTGATAGCCCATCTTAAGCAGAGAACTAATATACTTTAAATTATACAGACGGATAGATAACAAGGAAGATATTGACAAAAGACTGTGTTGTTCATATCAGACTAGCGACTGTACTGTTCATTAAAGTTTCAAATTTTCGTCCTTGAGACATGAAAATGCAAAAATCAAGCTGTAATGAACGAGAGGGGGAAGGTGGAGAATTGTGGCTAAAAATAACTTAGGACGCAGATTTGTGTAGGGTATTGCATGTAGTTGGTCCTAGAAACAAGTGTGTTTTTGTGAAAACCCAAGTAGAGACAGACGGACCAACAGACAATAATACATACTTGACTGAGATCTGACTGAAATTTGACTTTTGGTTGTAGATTTGAAAAAGTTAAGGGGGAAGTCTGTGATTGGACAAATGTAATCATATTAGCGGGATAGAGACACGCATTTTTGCCATTTGATATAATTCTGTCCAGGGACACAGTTAGCTTTTGCCAGTGGTGTTTTCCCAGAAGATATTACATACATTTTAGTGGGACGCCATACTATAGCCAGCAGCTCAGCTGAGTTTTGCTAGTAATAACTGTGTTCTCAATTCTGAATTCTGGTAAGAATGAAAGCATTTATCTTGTATATTTTAATATTTTGAGTGATTGATACTGCCATATCATATAAAATGATTACGACAAGTAAGTGCTCGCTCTAGGTCCCCAGCCCAAGTTCAGGGTTTAGAGACAAACAAAATATAAGGTCGCCTAACTAAGACTACGGAAGGCGGATCTATTATTGAGATCAGTGGAAACATATCACCTATCTTATTGAATAAAAGGAAACTATTGAACATATCTCAGATGCAATGCAGTCTTGGGGAACTAGTACTATATGAAAACAACTGGGTAAGATGTGCTATGTGGTCAGAGAGATCTGACCCATTCTGTGTAATGTTGATGTGTTGTGCTGTGTTTGAGAGTGGTGCAGTAAATAGAGTACTGACACATGGCACAAATTTTGTTTCAGAATTGTGAGTTTCTGTTGTGGCACTAGGGTAGTGCCACATAATTAATCAAGAATACACAGGCAGATGTGTGTGCCGCCTAACATTTGTGTCGGTGCAGCCTAGCATTGTATTCCAGCTACCGAGAGGAGTGGGCCACCGGATCCAGTATCAGATCTTCACAGACAAGATGAGTGACTAGTGGCCTGCTGAAGATTCACCAGAACTCTTAACTATTTATAAATATTTCCCCATCACAAATATACTGAATTCTTGGGAAATAGAACATTTACTACAGTCTATAAGTCAATGGACAAAGCTTGTTGTAGTCACAGAGTGGGTGTGATGACACCACCCCAACAGCACATCCAGTAATAGTTCTCCCAGAGACATTATAAATATTATTAATATTAACCAGTCTTATAAACTACCTATGTACACAAATTCCATTTTATTATGCCATATATTTATGCATTCCATTTATAACTTCATAACATTTCATATGTTCTGACCAAAATAAAACATTGGTTCAGAAATAATAAATTTAGAAAAAATTTTAATATCAAAACTAAAACAGTCTGAGTTAGTTCAGTGTGTTATAAATTTTATTAATATTATTAGACTTATTAATTATCTGTGTGTGTTTGTATATTCTATTACAACACATTACATTTCAGTACCCTAGACTTTTAACGTAGCTACATTCATAATAGAAAAAAAGATATGTTTGAGGTCGTAAGTGGTAGTAAGAAGGGCCTTCTGTAATTCACATAAACATTTATCTCAGGAGCCTTCACAGCTGACCTCATACATTACACTAGGTAACATACCCACCATACAATACCATAAAAAACCACTACAAATATTGGGGCCTTGTCCAGGGATATTTAGTTTATCATAGATATTAGAATCTCCTGGTGGGAGAATTAAACCAGTGGGGACAGATTGTAAAAATTTAAAAAAGTGTCCCTTAAAATAAAAAGGGGAAAAATAAAAGTTGGTGAATCTTCACAGCCAGTGGTAATTAGTTAATTAATTAATTAATTAGAATTACCTTGGTCATTAATTAATTAGAATTACCTTGGTCATTAATTAATTAGAATTACCTTAGTCATTAATTAATTAGAATTACCTTGGCCATTATATATAATTAGAATTACCTTAGTTATTATATAATTAGATTTACCTTTCTCATTGTTGTTTTGTATGATGGCTGACCTGGCAAAATTTAGATCGGCTGCTGTGCTAACGGCGAAGGAAATGAATATGGAGGGCCAGGTTTTAATTCAGTATGTAACTTCTGAATGTGACAAGTATATTGAAAGGGAAGATAGGAGGTTAGCTGAAGAGAAGAGGTTACAAATTGAGGCTGATAAAGAACTTAAGAGGTTGCAGATTGAGGCTGACAAAGAGGCAAAAGCATTAGAGGCAGAAGAAAAACGACAGCAAAGGGAGTCAGAAGAAAAAAGATTGACTGCCGAAAGGGAGTCAGAAGAAAAAAAGGTTGACTGCCGAAAGGGAGGCAGAAGAAAAAAGATTGCCGGCCGAAAGGGAAGCAGAAGATAGAAGCTTGCAAAGGGAGCACGAATTACGACTAAGGGAGCTGGAATTACAAGGCCATGCTCCTGAAAATGGTGCCAGCCTTTTTGCCTCAGATGCTACGCCTAGTCAGGGAGCCTCAACCTCAGCTATGGGGTTTCATTTAGACCATTTTGTTGAGAAAGACGATGACATCGAGGGGTACCTCAGTAGATTTGAATTATTAGCTACTACATATGGGTTAGAGAGAGAGAGGTGGAGTCTAAAGTTATCCCAGGGACTAAGAGGTACTTCTTATGAAGTCTCTGCTAAAATGAATAGAGAAGACCAAGACAATTATGACATGCTAAAGCAGGCTTTGTTATTGAGATACGAAAAAAAGGTGAATTTTATTGTAAGAAGTTTAGAAATGCCAAGCTGTTGTCTGGGGAGACATACCACCAATTCTCTGCCAGACTGGAAACCTATTTGGAGAAATGGACTGCTCTGGGGAAGACCCAAGATCTTAAAGAGATGATCATGATAGAGCAATTAAGAGAGTCCATGGCTCCAGACTTGAGAAAATTTCTCATGGAACAAGGTGCAGAGAGGTTGGGGGAGGTTTTAAATGTCGCTGAGAGGTATCAGGCAGCCCAGGCAGAGGTAAGTGGCACTAAAAAGAAGCACATAGAAAATTTTAAAGCTCCACAGCAATTTAATAAATTTGATAACAGAGAACCAGGTAATAAAGGCAGGACAAACTTTGATAGGCCAAGAAATGACTATCGTGACAGAAACTCACAGTTCAATGACCAAAAATATAATGAAAGAAAACCGTTTAACCAAGGAAAAAGATGGTGCAAATGGTGTAAGAAAGACAACCATAACACCGAATTTTGTAGAAGGAAACCTTCAAACATTGCTACAATGAAGTCGGGGACTCAAAGATTAAAGGTTAATCCTAATGGACAGCAGGAACCTTATCACCCCCCAGTTTGTGAGGATGTTATTTGTAATGGGGTCACCATAAGGTGCCTTTATGATACAGGTTTGGATTATGATTCAGTTGTGAAGTCTAGCCTAGTGGACCCAAGTCAGTATCCCACAGAAACAGTGGAAATACAAGGGGCGACTAAGGACATACCACTCATGACACTTCCCATCGCAAGGATAACGGTGAAAACTCGCTATGTGGAAGGAGAAATCAGAGCAGCAGTGATAGATGAACCAATCTACCCTCTGATATTGGGGTGTAGGTACGTCTTCTTGGGGAATCCCGAGAGACCTGTGATCATGGTGACAGTGCAGACCAGGTCACAGACAAAGGAGGAAGAAGGTGAACCTATAAATGCTCATCCAGAGGAGATGAGGAAGGCGCAGGCTGAGGATAGGACACTCAAGCCATGTTTTAAAAAATTGCCCAAATGCCACACACCTCCAAGCAAGAGAGAAAACTTTATGAAGAACAAACTATTATACAGGAAGGCCGGAACTGGAACAAATGGTCACAACCAGCTGGTTCTTCCCACTTCATATAGGGATAAAGTGATGGAACTCGGGCATGCGATTCCCTTCAGTGGTCACATGGGGATCAGCGCCACAGGACAGCGTATAGCTTGTCATTACTTCTGGCCAGGGATAACGGAGGATATAAAAAGATATGTCAAATCCTGTCCAGAATGTCAAAGGGTAGCTCCAAAGCATTGGACTGCTCCTGCAACTCTAGGGGAAATGCCCATAGTGGGAACACCTTTTGAGAGGGTTGCAGTGGATATTGTGGGACCTCTCACTCGGACCAAGAGGAGGAACAGTTACATCCTTACTCTGGTGGACACTTGTTCTATGTGGGGAGAGGCGGTAGCCCTGCCATCAATTGATTCAAAACATGTAGCAGAGGCACTACTTACAATATTCACAAGATTAGGATTCCCGCATCAAATCTTGACTGATAATGGCTCACAGTTCAAGGGGAAACTAACGGAAGAAGTTTTTAAGCTATTTCAAGCCAGACACTTTCATTGTAGTCCGTACCATCCACAAGGGAACGGCCAGGTAGAGAGGTTCAATGGGACTCTCCTTTCTATCCTGAGGAAGCTGGCACACGAAAAACCGGATCTGTGGGATCAATTTCTGCCCGCCGCGTTGTTTGCGTATCGGGAGGTACCACATAGTTCAACCGGGATGGCTCCCGCAACTCTGCTATTTGGGAGGCCAATAAAAGGTCCATTGGAAACATTATTAAGGACCTGGACAGATGAGAAAGCAGAAGAGACTGTTACCTCATCGTATCAATATGTGAACGAACTGACCACTCGTCTGAAAGCTGGATGGAAACTGGCAAATGATAATTTGAGACAAGCCAGGAAGAAACATGCAGCATATTTTAATAGAAAGGCAAAGGACAGAGAACTAGCTGTGGGAGAGAAGGTGCTTCTTCTACTACCCGGCAGCCAGAATAAATTACAAATTGGATGGCAAGGTCCATATACGGTTCTAGAGAAGGTGTCTAGAACAAACTATAAAATTGACAAAAAGGGGAAGGAGAAAGTTTATCATGTAAACCTGTTAAAGAAGTATCTGGACAGACCACTCCAGGAAAGCACCCCCTTACTGACCTTGGCTATCGCAACTCGAATGCAAAAGGAACCTCTCACCTCACATGAATACCCATTACATCTTTGTGAAACAGCCGCACAGGTAAAAGTCAGTAAGCACCTGACTAAAAATCAGAGGGAGAGAGTTCAACAGGTTCTGGAGGAACATACAGATGTATTAACAGATAAACCAGGACATACAAATTTGCTACAGTATGACATGAGACTGGTAGACTCAAACCCAATCTGTATGAGGGCCTATTCTATTCCGTTTGCGAAGGAGAAGGCATTGAAAGAAGAAATAGATTATTTGTTGAAGGAGGGGATTATTTCACACAGTGAATCATCTTTTAGCTCCAGTGTAGTTCTGTTGAGGAAACCGTCTGGGGAACATAGACTGTGCATAGATTACAGGAAACTGAATGCTGTCACAGAAGGACAAGTGGATCCATTACCAGACACAAAACAGTTATTTGCCAGATTAAACAAGGCAAAATACTTTTCAAAGGTGGATCTTAGTAAAGGCTATTACCAGATTCCAGTGAAGCCTGAAGTGAGACCTTATTTAGCTTTTAGCACATCGGAAGGACATTATGAATTCAACATGCTACCATTCGGATTGAAAAATGCTCCGAGTGTATTTTCAAGGATGATGCGCAAATTGTTGGATCCCCTGAATAACCCATGTATCACGAATTTCATGGATGATATTCTCGTCGCCACAGAGACATTTGAAGAACACATTAACTCCCTAAAAATGTTATTTGATAGGCTTAGAGAGGCGAATTTAACTGCTAGACCAACAAAATGTTGTATTGGATGCAAAGAGTTGGAATTCTTGGGGCACACTGTATATCAGGGTAACATGACCCCTGACCCCAAGAACTTGGAAAAACTGCAGAGAGCACCTAGACCACAAACAAAAAAGGACGTGCGATCATTCGTGTCGTTATGTGGATTTTACCAAAAATATATCAAAAATTTTAACTCTATTTGTGCTCCTCTGACTGATCTGACTCGCAAGGGACATCCAGATAAAATAGTTTGGACTGCGCAATGTGAATTGGCTTTCCAAGAGTTAAAGGAAAAACTCACTAGCAAGCCTATTCTCAAATTGCCTGATTTGACACAGGACTTTGTGGTGAGAACAGATGCAAGTAATGTAGGCCTCGGGGCGGCTCTGTTGCAACGGTCATCTTCACCCGATGGGGAACTGAACCCAGTCGCTTATGCAAGCCGCAAATTGAATAAAGCGGAGCAAGGATATTCCACAAGCGAAAAGGAATGTTTAGCGTTAATCTGGGCAATAAAAAAGTTCCAAATCTATCTGTATGGTAGGACTTTTGTGGTCCAGACGGATCATCAGCCCCTAGTGTTCTTATCTCAGGCTAAGCATGAAAATGCAAGATTGTTGAGATGGTCTTTATTATTGCAACCTTATCAGTTTAGTATTGAGTATATCCCGGGGTCATTGAATGTTGGTGCAGATTTCCTCAGTCGGCACCCCTGTGATCAAAATTAGAGTAGTGGTAGGCGTGAGGAGTAATTTTATCTATGTGTATCACTGGTTTTGGAACTTGCCGTAGTGCATGTTCTCAGGTGGGGAGATGTGTGATGAATTTACCGTGATACAACGTTAAAATATCTCCAATTATAAAGAATGGGAGAAGATCGGCTACCACGACAAGCATGGGAAACAAAGAGCCAGGGATCCAGACCTCCAGGACGACCCAGAGTCCGCTGGGAGGACAACATTAGACAATATTTGAAGGACCGAGGACTAGAATGGAACCAGGCCAGGAAGAAGACAGCTGATAGAATGGTCTGGCGCTCTCTCTTCCAAACCTCTACACCTCACGGTAGAAGGGGAACGACTAAGTAAGTAAGTATAAAGATAAAATGTAGGGATAAAAATAATGCGTAAGATACTAGGAGACATGCTCGCCCATGCCCGCATTTCCTACCGCCATTTAAACTAACTAGTTAGACGTGCAGACGTAACGGTTTGCCCTTTGTAGACGGGAGGGAAACGGAGACATAAAAAAGGAAAAATATGACTGAACACGTGTTGGAATCGAGAAAGGCTAAAAGACGCAATTGGTAGAAGAAGAAGAAAAAAAAAAATTCACGTCACTAGTTGACACAATGTAAGGAAATGGACAGAAAAGACCTTAGCTCTTATTCGAAACAGTCATTTCTTGGACAATGACGTACTGTGAGTTGGAAATGTGTTTTTAATAATGTACGATTATTTGTTCCGATGAGAAGAAACTCTGTGCCTTGATAAAAAGGCCCGAGACGCTCGTCTGATGGTGGGACCACTTCTGATGATCAGATTCCCTCCAATTGTAGGTCTATGTATAGCGTTTTCTATCAAGAGACTTTATAGTAGGAGTTTTAATTATTGTTGTTTTTTAATAATCGTAGTAATATTCGTTGAGATTGTGTACTGCTTGTTAAAATTGTTATTATAAAAGATTGCTGGAATTTGGCATCAAACATAGACTAGAAGAGATGAACATTTGAGAGGAAGCATCTGGCATGTATACAACAGGAACAACTAGCATTCATACCCTTTGACATTTTCTGAGGGAGACTGAGCGCCTGTGGGTTTGCCTGGAGTACAATGATGTTGATAAACCACTAGTGGTGATGTGTGAATACTGGTGTGATAAACCACTAGTGGTGATGTGTGAGGACTGAGGTGATAAACCGCTAGTGGTGATGTGTGAATACTGGTGTGATAAACAACTAGTGGCGATGTGTGAGGACTAAGGTGATAAACCGCTAGTGGTTATGTACGAAGATTGAGATGATAAACCATTAGTGGTGATGTGTGAAAACTGAGATGATAAACCATTAGTGGTGATGTGTGAAGATTGAGATGATACACCATTAGCATCACCACTAGAAGGAAGTTTATCACCTCAATCTTCACACATTACCACAAGAGGTTTATCACCTCAATCTTCTCACATCACCACCAGAGGTTTATCACCAAAGACTTCACACATCACCACTAAAGGTTTATCACCTCAATCTTCACACATAACCACTAGAGGTTTATCACCTCAAGCTTCACACATCACCACTAGAGGTTAATCACCTCAATCTTAAGACATCACCACTAGAGGTTAATCACCTCAATATTCATACATCACCACTAGAGGTTTATCACCTCAATCTTCTCACACTACCACTAGAGGTTTATCACCTCAATCTTCACACGTTACCACTAGAGGTTTATCACCTCAATCTTCACACATCACCACTAGAGGTTTATCACCTCAATCTTCACACATCACCACTGGAGGTTTATCACCTCAATCTTCTCATATTACCTCTAGAAGTTTATCACCTCAATATTCATACATCACCAATAGAGGTTTATCACCTCAATCTTCTCACATTACCACTAGATGTTTATCACCTCAATCTTCACACGTTACCACTAGAGGTTTATCACCTCAATCTTCACACATCACCACTAGAGGTTTATCACCTCAATCTTCACACATCACCACTGGAGGTTTATCACCTCAATCTTCTCATATTACCTCTAGAAGTTTATCAACTCAATCTTCACACATTACCACTATAGGTATATCACCTCAATCGTCTCACATTACCACTAGAAGTTAATCACCTCAATCTTCACACATCACCACTAGAGGTTTATCACCTCAATATTCATACATCACCACTAGAGGTTTATCACCTCAATCTTCTCACATTACCACTAGAGGTTTATCACCTCAATCTTCACGCATCACCATTAGAGGCTTATCACCTCAATATTCATACATCACCAATAGAGGTTTATCACCTCAATCTTCTCACATTACCACTAGAGGTTTATCACCTCAATCTTCACACGTTACCACTAGAGGTTTATCACCTCAATCTTCACACATTACAACTAGAGGTGTATCACCTCAATCTTCACACATTACAATTAGAGGTGTATCACCTCAATCTTCTCACATTACCACTAGAGGTTTATCACCTCAATCTTCACACATTACCACTAGAGGTTTATCATCTCAATGTTCAAACATTACTACTAGAGGTTTATCACCTCAAACTTCACACATCACCACTAGAGGTTTATCACCTCAATCTTCTCATATAACAACTAGAAGTTTATCACCTCAATCTTCACACATCACCACTAGACGTTTATCACCTCAATCTTCACACATCACCACTAGAGGTTTATCACCCCAATCTCCACCCACCACCACCTGAGCTTGTCTTCTGCATATCATAATCACCTGATTTACCTGGCTTCTCTGTTAAAGATCGTCTACGTCGTCTCAAGACAAATACGACAGCTGCAGCAATTAGAATGACCAGAATCAGACCAATAATTACAGGTACCACATAGGTCATCACAATCTGGCTATCAGCACTAAAGGGTGATTCATAACCCTCCACTCCCAAAGGAGCATAGGCCTTCAACAAAAACATGCCAAGTCCTCCTGTCACGTGCCATCATCTCAAGTTCTTTCCACGTTCTCCTCATCATTTTCACCTCTATTTCTAGCTCTCTTCTCCATGTGCTGCTTGGTCTAACTCTGCCTCTCTTGCCCTGGGGGTTCCAGAACAAGGACTGCCTTGTAATGCTTTCTTCTCATCTCTTGTTCCACTGGCACTTGTCTAGTTCTTGTCCTCAGTTCCACGTTGGTAACCTTGTCATACCATTTTAATCCCTCTATTCTACACAAGCCCCCATTTATTAACGTCTGTAGCTTTTTGGTTGTTGTCTTTGTTGTTCTCCATGTCTCAGAGCCATACAATAGGACTGACTTCACATTTGAGTTGAAGATTCTTATTTTCGTGTTGGATCCGATTTCTCTTGATCTCCATATATTTCCCAATGCAATGAAAGCTCCTCTTGCATTTTGTATTCTTAGTTTGATATCACTGTCTGTACCTCCAACTTTGTCTATATTGCTGCCAAGATATGTGTACGATTCTACATCTTGTATTGGTGTTTCTTCAAGTTCAACCCTGGTATCATTACCTGCATTTATTCTCATTAATTTTGTCTTTTCCCTGTGTATTTTCATACCCAATTGCTGTGACCTCTCATCGAGTGTTTTCAATTTGTCCTGCATTTGATTACGGTTATGGGACAGAAAAGCCAAGTCATCAGCAAAATCCAGATCATCCAACTGCTTAGTCAGAGTCCACTGGATTCCATTTCTGTTGTGTGTTGTCAATGATCTCATAACCCAGTCTATTGCTAGTAAGAAAAGAAATGGAGACAAGAGGCATCCCTGTCGCACTCCTGTTCTTATCCCAAACGGTTCTGTAAGCTGTCCTAGTAAAGAACTCTGCATGTCATGTCTTCATATGTTTTCTTTATTAAATTAATGATCTTCAGGGGAACTCCATAATGCCTCATCAATTTCTGAAGTGATTCTCTGTCTACACTGTCAAATGCCTTTTCGTAGTCCACAAATCCGATGTATAGTGGTGAATTCCATTCCAGACTTTGTTCAACTATTATTCTCAAAGTGGCTATCTGGTCTGTACAGGATCTGTTTTGTCGAAAACCTGCTAGTTCATCTGTCAGTTTCTTGTCTATGGACTCTTTTAATCTCTCAAGGATAATCCTGTTTAATACTTTTCCTGGCACTGATAGTAACATTATTCCTCTATAATTTGTGCACTCTTGTAAATTTCCTTTCTTAGGCAACAACCAGATATCCTTCCTTCCATTCTGCTGGTATCTCTTCCGTTTCCCAGACTTTACCAAGTAATTTATATAACATCTTTGAAGCCGTGTCGATATCTGCTTTGATGGCCTCTGCTGGAATGCTATCAGGTCCAGGCGCTTTTCCATCTCTTAGAAGCTTTATGTCTTTCTTTATTTCTTCCTTCGTTGGTCTTTCACTGTTAATTTGTAGCTCTTCTTCTGCTGGCTGGATGTCCGGGGGGTTTTGTGGAGCTGGTCTATTGAGAAGGTCCTCACAATATTCTGTCCACCTCTTCATTTGCTCTTGTATATTGCTGAGCAGTTTTCCATTCTTGTCTTTTATGAGGCAACTTGTTTGCTTGTATTTCCCTGTTAGCTTCTTTGTGCTGCTATACAGTTCTCTCATATTTCTTTTAGCTGCAGCATCTTCTGCCTCTCTTGCCAACTCCTCAATATACTTCCTCTTGTCTCTTTTGATACTTCTTTTTACTTCTTTGTTTGCTTCTGTGTACACTTCTTGAGCCTTGGCTTTGGAGCTTCTAGTTTTGCTTGTGTTTAACTCTGCTTTCTTGTTTTTTCTGTCTTTTATCTTATTGATGGTTTCTGTTGTTATCCATGCTTTTTGTTGTCGTTCCCTTTACCCCAGTATTTCTTCACATGTCACATTCCATACAGTTTTGATTTGCTGCCAATAGTCTTCTGTATTCTTACATCTTCCAGCTACTGGAGCACTTGAAATTCGTTGGATATTGTGACCGCAAATTTGTCTCTTGTTTCTTGATTTCTTAGATGTCCTACATTAAATTGTTGTCTATAATTTTACATTGTTGCATATCTCTTGAGATTCATTTTTACTTTGGCTATCAGAAGGTGATGATCTGATGCCACATCTGCTCCTCTATATACCTTTACATCCTGCACTGGTGATCTAAACTTCTTGTTTATGCATATTTGATCAGTCTGTTTTTCTGTTCTATGGTCTGGTGATATCCATGTTGCCTTGTGTATTCTCTTATGTGGAAACATGCTTCCTCATATAGCCAGTTGATTTGAAGCATATCACCACTAGAGGTTTATCACCTCAATCTTCACACCACCACTAGAGGTTTATCACCTCAATCTTCTCATATTACCATTAGAGGTTTATCACCTCAATATTCACACATTACCACTAGAGTTTTATCACCTCAATCTTCCCACATTACCATTAGAGGTTTATCAACTCAATCTTCTCATATTACCACTAGAGGTTTATCACCTCAATATTCACACATTACCACTAGAGGTTTATCACCTCAATCTTCTCACATTACCACTAGAGGTTAATCACCTCGATCTTCACAGATCACCACTAGAGGTTTATTACCTCAATATTCATACATCACCACTAGAGGTTTATCACCTCAATCTTCTCACATTACCACTATAGGTTTATCACCTCAATCTTCACACAATACCACTGGAGGTTTATCATCTCAATCTTCATACATTACCACTAGCGGTTTATCACCTCAATCTTCAAACATCACCACTAGAGGTTTATCACCTCAATCTTCACACATCATCACCATAGGTTTATCACCTCAATCTTCACACATTACCACTAGAGGTTTATCACCTCAATCTTCACACATCACCAATAGAGGTTTATCACCTCAATCTTCTCATATAACCACTAGAAGTTTATCACCTCAATCTTCACACATCACAACTAGAGGTTTATCACCTCAATCTTCCCACATCACCACTAGAGATTTATCACCTAAATCTTCACACATCACCACTAGAGGTTTATCACCTCAATCGTCACACATCACCACTAGAGGTTTATCACCCCAACCTCCACCCACCACCACTTGAGCTTTTGTTTTCTTCAGCATGTCATTATCAGCAGATGTACCTGGTTTCTCTGTTAAAGATCGTCTACGTCGTCTCAAAACAAATACGACAGCTGCAGCAATTAGAATGACCAGAATCAGACCAATAATTACAGGTACCACAATGGTCATCACAATCTGGCTATCAGCACTAAAGGGTGATGCTGGAAAGAAAATATTGCATTTTCTTGTTTATTTATTGCCACATAATCTGACGTTGTTGTAACAGATAAATCATTTGGGAAGACTTATGTAAATTTGGTCATTACAGTAACATAAATCAGACTGAACCAGGAAGTCGCATATACTAATCCTTAATGCCAGTGAAACAACGGCTCCAAAATATAAATTTTTGAGAACAATAACGTTATGAAAAACATTAATTACCGAAAAAAAAACTAATTAGATGATTTCTGAATCTACATGAAATGTCAATTAATGAACTCAATTCATAAAAAAGATACTAGTGAGAATTAATGAGGGCAGTATCTATCAGAATGAGAAAACAATGCGAATTAATGTGGATATTATTTGTAAGAATGGGTACAATATGAGAATTACGTGGACAATATCTGAAAAAAAGAAGTGAAAATATGAAGTAATGAGTCTGATATCCAAAAAAAGTAAATGCGAATTATGACTGGAATAAAATGTTTATTTAATAGAATTGATGTCATGGGGACAGTGGGGGGTGTGATGTTTGCCTGCAATTCAGAATTTAATCACAGCTTGGCCTCTAGCAAAGCACCAGGAAGCGACGGAATTCCTCCTGATTTAATCAAATGCTGTACAAGCACATAGTTGCACCCCTGCATATAGTGATGTGTCGGTGCTGGAAACAAGTAACTATCCCTCAAGACATGCGAAATGCCAAAATTGTAACATTATATAAAAACTACTGGGAATAAAAGCGATTGCAAGAACTATAAAGGCATCTCTCTTCTTAGTATTGTTGATAAGGTTTTCACCAGTTATCTTAGTGCTACTACACAAGTTAACTAAGCAAATATATCCACAGTCACAGTGTGAATTCCGAGTTTGCAGACAGACATGATCCGTTCCTTCCGCCAACTTCAGAAAAAGTTAAGAGATCAGAAAAGTCTTTATATATCACCCTCATTGACCATACAAAGTCTTTTGGTTAGTAGGGATACTCTTCAAAATCCTCATAAAAATTAGATGCCCCACTCAACTGCTAGAAATGATAAAGGTATTCCGAAAAAAGCATGAAGGGAACAGCCCAGTATGCTGGAAACACATTACAGCCCTTTGAGATATCCAATATCATCAAACATGGCTGCATCTTGACTCCGACCTTCTTCAGAATCTTCTTTGCTAATTCTTGAATCATGCATTCCGGGATGCAACTGAAGGAATATGGCTTAAAACTAGGTCAGATGACTGCCCTGTTTAATCTCACAAGGCTGAAGGTAAAAATGAAAATCAGAAGGGTCAATATAAAGGACTCGTTTGCAGATGATGCAATCATCATTCAAAGTCAACAGGAGCTACAGCGCTTGACGAATCGCTACCCTGAAGCGTGCAAGTACTTTGGTTTCATAATAAGTGTCCGAGCGAGGACATTTGAAGAGTGTCGTCGACCAGGGACTGGCAGCTCCAGATCCGACCCAGCTCTAATGGGTACCTCCGAAATCGGCGAGTATCTACCTGAATGGCAAGGGACACCTGCCTCTGTACAAGAAAAAAAGGGATACTCACGTAAAAATCAGTCTCAGGTTAGACATACTAACCTGAGATTTCGCCTCGAGTAATAGCGGGGGTACGCAAAAAAATAATAATAATAATAAGTGTAAAGAAAACATATGTGCTGGGCCATGTTGTGGATCTTGCACCAGCTATTACTATTGATCGCTATGAATTGGCAGTGATTCACCTCTTTGTGACGATACGGTTGTGAGCACTCAAATCCACTCTGGCAGGACTGCATTACATTCCTGTGCGAGTGATATTTTCTTATTTTTCTCTCCCCTGTCATTATTAGGTGGCATATTTTAAGCACGATTATTTTACTCTCTATGCTGAATCTAGTAGGGGAAAGTCTCTAACACTCCACTCCCCTACGGAAGTATTTGCTATGGGACGGTCTTTATCTTGTTTACTGTGATGATATACATTGATACACCTATAAAATTTGTAGTATTTATAAGTCAAAGTAATGTAGGGATAATAATGGTGAAGTTGTAACATTTCGTTTTCGCCCACGCCAGCAATCGTATGGATTTTGGCAGGCCGTCTTGTAGAATAAATAGTACTATCGTTTTCTAATGCCTTGGAAAACTATTTATAACATTTTGATACGAAAGGTTTATTCGTCCAGAAGAAATGCGAAAAAGATAGAGAGAGAGAGAGAGAGAGAGAGAGAGAGAGAGAGAGAGAGAGAGAGAGAGAGAGAGAGAGAGAGAGAGAGACGGAAAAATGATACTTTTGGCACGTGTTGGTTTGAACAACAAAATTGTCAGCGAGCGAGCGATATCGCTAGCGGCAGATTTAAAAATACAACAAAAAGCCAACATTTGTTCGTTTGATAGTCACGCAGCTTGACATATATAACCACACACACAGCGCAGTGTCTGCCAAGTAGCGGATTTTTCTGACGTAACCCACTTGTTGTTTCGGTTTGAACAACGAAGGAAGGGGAAAGATGGTGGATTTATATAAAAGTAGAAATTGCCAAATAATATGGAAAATATATGGAAATCTTTATTACTAGGATTGGGACAATAAAACTTAGTTATTTTGATAGAATATGATCTTCTGATTAATAATATGTTTTATTCTCCAAAAACGCCCAATTAATAGTAGAGATATTGACAAAATACTATCTTGGTTCGTACAGACTGACAAGCAGACCCTCGTTTTTGCATTCACTATCGGTGACAATTTTTTGCACGCGTTGTTGAAAAGAAGCAGAAGAGGGAGGGTCAAAGTCCAAAGGGGGAAATCTAGGAGTAAGTGGGAGGCAGAATTTGTTAGTCCAAAAGCAAGTCTATTTTTAACTTGTAACGCCAAAAGCGGATGGACAGACCGACAGAGGTACACCAAATTTGGGCTGTAATTTTGGCTTTATTTTCAAATTGAAGTCAGAATTGGGAATCGTCCGATCCCATTGGCCAGCTTAGCTAATATTGAGAAAAAAAGTTGAAGGCTCGACGCCATTTGAATTATTACTGTCCATTGAACAGGACGATTGAAAGTCTGTGAAGTGTGACTTGCCTTATTAAATATATATTAAAGTAAAAGGCGTCATAGTCCAGCCAGTGGCACGTCTGAAGTTGTGCCAAATCAACGTACCTGTGTGTTTTCATTGAATTTATGGTAAGACAGAAATTATTAATATTTTATTTAAAAATGTGAGTGTGAGATACTGCCATATGACAAATATTACGACTGTAAGTACATAGACTAGGTCCCTAGCCGACTTCTGCAGGACCTAGAGGTTGATCCACCATATAACAAGCTACAAGAGATGTGGAACTAAAATATTTTATAGGTTGTCACCATGGATCATCTCACCTATCATATTTAATAGAAAAAGATCATTGAGAATGGCAGAGGTGTTGCAGCCATTAGGGGAGAGGAATGTGAAACTGGTACTACTTGTTACATCATTTATGCGGATGAGCTGGGTTGTTCAGAGAGAGCTGACCCATGTCTGTTATTTTAAATATATTATATTATTGTTTGTAAAATTGGTGGATTAGATATTATGTTAAGACAGAACATAATTTTCGTGTTGCAGCGTTTCTTTGTCTGGCACTGTGCTAGTGCCAGATGTTCTGAAGTGAACGACTGTATGTTTCTCTAGTGGTACAAGCTTTCTACCACTGGAGTAGGAATATTGATACACGCTGTCTATCATATTCCCTCAGAACAAGTAAGGCAGTGGCCGTTGGCCGGAAAGACAACTATCTTCTATCTTCAAGGGCCAGATAAGTACAACAAACCTGGCCGGAGGAAAATTCATCAACTATTCCACCAGATAATAACTGAACTATATTAGGAATAAAGACTTTTCCACCAATAAACATGTATAAAGAGAAAAGTAACTTTAGGAAGACAGACCGGGTATGATGTGAACACCTCGACCCGCCATCCAGTGCTAGTTTAACAGTAGTATTAGAAATTTATCAACACCATTATTAGCTTTTTTAAATCTGTGTTTGGACAAATTGTCCCTTTTGTTTAATTGAAATACCTATATGTATATAAATTGATTTCCTTTGAGTCTGAACGTCCTGACCAGAAGAATACTAGGTTCAGGACAAAATAAAATTGTAAAAAATTGTTTAATACCAAACTTTAAAGCACGGTGTTAGTTCAGTTGATCATAGAATTTAATAGTTGTTTGTGTGTGTGTGTGTTTAAGTATTAAAGTACCATCACACCACATGTTCATAACCCTAGACATTAGACGTAGCCATCAGACATACTAGTCTAAAATAAGTATGAGTGAGATCGTAGGGTGGTAGCAGAAAGGCTCCCTGAAAACACACCTCATCAATTGTTATACTCAGGGGGCTTCACAGCTTGACCTCACTCAGTTACACTATAAATATAACACCAACATTCAAAACATCTAAAACCACCACATATACCACTCCTCAGACTTTTTTACGTTCCGCGAGGTGAACTGGGGTATTATCGTAACAATACCCAGTCATTATCACCGGTAAGAGAGCGAGATTCTTATCGTGAAAAGATGGTCACGCCTGATCAACATCTATAGAAGTCAATATTGTCTGTCTGAGATAGCCGTCTGAGGTGGACAGATTACACAGGTGGTAGATGCGTTTATCGTTTCACAGGACCATCCCTCTGTGTGATTATCACGATAATCTGTCTGGAGAGACAATATTGGCGATAGGTGGCATCTGGACATCAAATGAGTTCACAGATGGTGTTTATGAGTTGTGCACAGAATGCCAGCGGAAGTCTGACGCAACGATATGACATCACTGTAAGAGGTTATGCTTGGATATTAAATTTAATATTTTGAAACACGTGAGGGTATTTTTTTTTAAATTTGAAACGTCCCTACCCAAGTAGTGCTGAACGAGATTCGATTGGACTGGTTCATTGCGAGGAGCTGAAAAATACAATGTATTTTATTGGCACACTAGTCGGAAGTGCAATCTGTGATTTGCACTAAGAACTGAGAATATAGTGTGATGAAAACACAGACACAGATCACACAGACAGACTGCAGTGCACAAGTCATATCAGCGACTCCTAAAAGCCAGAAAGAAAAAGGAGACATTGGACTTAGAAATTCCACAACTATAAGTAACAGATCAAGTATTTTGGACCTCATAAGTAAACCCGCATTTTTAATAAAAGACTGGAAACTTAAAAGGGCCAGGACTTTAATTAACAAGATTGGAATACTAGGAATTTGATCACAAGTCATAGAGGAATTAAACAAAATATGTCCCAAGCCAGGATTTCGCAGAACAACCGCCGTCAGAGGAATTAACTCTAATTTCCAGACCTAAGTTATTTCGCAGTATCTAATACAGAGCATGTGTCCAGTCTAAATCTGTGCAAGGAGATTGTGTATTCCCAAAATTTTGGGGTAAGTGTAAACAATTTAGGTTTTTACTAAATGTAAATTGGCAACCTCAACAGGTATATTTCTTGCTAAGTATAATTGTTTCTCACTAGTCGTAGAGAGTGTGGAGAAGGCTTTCGTCATCACAGAATTGATGAACCACGACTGCAGGACTCATCTGGAATTAAGTTTTTTTGTCACAGGCAACAGCAAAACACGGATATTGATAGCGCCCGGATCCAACCTCTGTGAGGAAAAATTTAATTTACATTCCCCCCCCCCTTCCCCCCCCCCCCAATTTAATCCTTATTTTAACTTGTTGAACTAACTGACTATTAAATTTGTTGTATGTTATTTTAAACTAAACAAATAATTGTTTATTCAGTCATTAGAAGTATGAAAGCACACGTATGAGCAAGACTATTTAATACTTACTTACTTACTTCCACACACACACACACACACACACATATATATATATATATATATATATATATATATATATATATAATATATATATATATTTAGATATATATATATATATATATATATATATATATATATATATATATATATATATATATATATATATATATATATATACTTACTTACTTACTTAGTCGTTTCCCTTCTACCGTGAGGTGTAGAGGTTATATATATATATATATATATATATATATATATATATATATATATATATATATATATATATTATATATATATATATATATATATATATATATATATATATATAATTACTTATAAGAAGGCATTCGTTGGATTACACCAACTGGGGACTTAACGGGCCAGTACTATTGCTTACATCCTTCACAAAAGGCGACGGACCAGATATAATGAGTTAACAATTGTTCAGCCCAATGCAACATTGTTCGTGACTTTTGGAAATATCGCGTGAAAGCTCCCTTAAGGTAGAAGTGTTATTAATCTTCTATCTACTGTACATCTCAGCCAAGAGTAATCTTGCGCGCAGTTTGATGCCTTGGAAGCCAATATTAGATACTCTTGAGTTTTGGTCACTGTTGGACCACTACTGCAAAGCAGGGGAGGCAATCCGTGACACTCTTCACATTCCTGTGGTTCACCATCAATGACAAACTCTCTCTGGTCACATAAATTGAAAGTCGCATCGGCAAAGCTTCGGTCATCTTTGCCGCATCACAACGAGTGTCTGGTGAAACCCCAATCTCACAATAAAGACCAAAGTTGCGGTATATGATGCCTGTATTACCAGCATAATGGCAGCAAGTCATGGACAACCTATGCTAAGCAAGAAAAAAGGTTCAACACCTTCCATCAACAATGTCTACGTCACATCCTTGGTATTATAGTGAAGAACAAAATGACCAATGTCGAGGTGCCATTACGTACTGGCCTTCAAAGCACATATACTCTGCTTAGACAGTGCAGATTAAACTGGCTTTGCCATGTTTGCCGCATGGACGATGGTCACACCCCCAATAATATTTTCTGCGGACATCTGCCAGATGGCAAAAGAATAGATGGGCGATTGCAGCTGAGATTCAAATATGTGTGCAAGGGAAACACAAAACACTGGACATAAATCAAGCATCCTGCACAGAGCTGCCGACTGCACCAAGTGGAGATGCTCTCTACAGTGCTACCTTAGATTGGGTAAAAATAAGCTTTCACAACAAGTATAAGGAGAAAAGACATACGTAGTGGCGTTAAACAAGGCCGCATTCTGGCTTCAACTCTCTTCGGAATCTTATTTGCTTACTCTTGAAACATGCATTCAGGCCACTGAAGGAATATGCCTTCACACTAGGTCAGATGGCCGACTGTTTAACCTTGCAAGGCTGAAGGCAAAAACAAAAATCAGAAGGGTCACTATAAGAGACTTGTTATTCGCGGATGATGTTGCACTCGTCACTCTCAACAGGAGCTTCAGAGCTTAATGAATCGCTTCACACTAGCATGGACTTTGGCCTCACAATAAGTCTAAAGAAAACAAATGTGCTGAGTCAGGATGTGGATGTTGCACCAGTTAAAACTATCGATAACTATGAATTGGCAGTGGTGCACCCCTTCACATACCTGTGGTCTACCATCAACGACAAACTCTCTCTGGACACAGAAATTGACAGCCGCATTGGCAAAGCTGCAGCTACCTTTGCCCTCTCACAGCGTGTGTTTGAGAAACTCAAACCTCACAACAAAGACCAAAGTTGCGGTATATAACGCCTGCGTCACCAGCACACTTCCATATGGCAGCAAGACATGGACAACTTATGCTAAGCAAGAAAGAAGGCTCAGTACCTTCCATCAACGGTGTCTACGCCACACCTTCGGTATTTCGTGGAAAAATAAAGTGACAAATATCGAGGTGTTGTCACATGCTGGCCTTCAAAGCATGTATTCACTGCATAGACAGCGACGACTATGCTGGCTTGGTAATGTCCGCCGCATGGAAGATGGTAGCATCCCGAAAGATATCTTCTACAGACAATTGGCAGATGGCAAAAGAACAGTTGAGCGACCGTAACTGAGATTCAAAGATGTGTGCAAGAGAGACATGAGAGCATTGGACATAAATCTAGCAACCTGGAAGGATGAAGCTGCCGATCGCATCAAGTGGCAATGCTATCTACGGCGTCACCTCAGATTGGGCGGAAAGAAGCTCACACAACAAGCAGAAGAGAGGAGAAAACGCCGAAAGGAACATCAGGAAAATAAGCTGCTGATGGCTGTCACCTAAGGGTGCATTCTCATAGTCGGTTAATACTGAAGGGGCAATGATTATTATTATTATTATTAAGATAAAAGAACAAATCGAAAGAAAAATCATGCGAAATGCAACAATGTGTTATCACTTAAGGCGCATCATCCCTGTAGTCACTTACGACTGAAAGAAGCTACTATATATATATATATATATATATATATATATATATATATATATATAATATATATATATATATATATAATTATATATATATATATATATATATATATAGATATATATATATATATATATATACAAGGAGGAGTCAAAAAAATAAAAAAATAACTTTAATATGGCAATAACAAGTCCAAATCACGTAGTAGATAGTTGTGCTACAGATATGTTATACCCTCCCACTTAAGGTACCAGTGCGCGCAGGCCCGTCGTTCTGATGGGAAGTATGACGTCAGCAAACCATTGCCAAGATGGTCGCCCCTTTGAAGCATGCACGAGAGAAGTGCAGCGTGCAGTTATCCGTTTTTTGGGTAGTGGGGGTGAGAAGTCAGACATTCATCGGAGAATGAAGAGGCAGTATAGGAACGCATGTGTGTCGCTTCAGCAGGTTTATGAGTAGCACAGGTAGTTTATAAGTGGGGTGTCAACTGTGACTGATGCAGTTCGCTCTGGCCGGCTTCACACTGCGACTACGCCTGACGCTTTTGCTGTAATGGAACGATTGATACGGAAAAACCGGCAGGTAACAATCAACGAGGTGGCTGGAGAATTGAAGATCAGTCATGGCTCGGAGCACCACATCATTCACGACTTGCTGCAGTACCACAAAGCCTCCGCTAGGTGGGTTCCAAAACAACTCACCCCCGAACTGAAAGAACGTTGCATGGATGTTTGTGAAACACTGTTACGACATTATGAAGCTGAAGGAGATGGCTTTCTACACCGTATAGTCACTGGTGACGAAAGCTGGGTCAACTACTTCGAGCCAGAGACTAAGCGAGCCAGCATGGAGTGGCGACATTCAGCATCGCCGAAAGCAAAGAAGTTCCGTACAACGTAGTCGGCCTGCAAATTGATGCTCACGCACTTCTGAGACTGTAAAGGTCCAATCCTGGAACATTACATGCCCAGGGGACTCACTATCAACAGCGAATCATACTGTGATCTGCTTCAGAACCACTTGAAACCTGTAATCAGGTCAAAACGTCGCGGCTTGCTCAGTTCTGGTGTGTTGTTACGGCATGATAACGCGCAGCCCACACCGCTCGTGCGACAGTAACGAAAATCACGAATCTGTGTTTGGAGTATCTTCCACATCCTGCATATTCACCGGACCTCGCATGTGTTTGTACCACTCAAGGAGGCACTCGGTGGCAAGAAGTTCAGTACGGACGATGAGGTGAAAGAGACGGTGCATTTGTGGCTACGCAGTCAGTCAGAAGAGTTTTTTTTTCTCGCGGAATCCAGGCATTAGTGAAGCGCTGGCACACCTGCATTGAACGTAGTGGGGACTATGTTGAAAAGTGATTAAGTGCTTTCATTCTTATTTGTGCATTTTCTGTTAATAAAAAAATATTAAGGTTACTTTTTGACTCCTCCTCGTGTGTGTGTGTGTATATATATATATATATATATATATATATATATATATATATATATATATATATATATATATATATATATATATGGGTGTATATATTGCAGTCAGATAAGTAAGAGTCGCTGGGACCATCTAAAATATCTCTATTTAATCGAAGTTCTGCCTGTCCGAATGTTGCTCAAAGATGGACATACACATCAGAATAAGATGTAAAGCATGAAGCAATTATTTTAACCATTCAGAAACAAGTAGTGTCATTTTAAATTATTCGTCTTTTAAATTTTCCAAAAACAATTTAGCAAAAGCCTAAAATGTAGTGTCAAGTTAATAGCTAGTAGAACGCGTTAAAATGTTCGAATAACGTTTTCGCTTAGTATTTTTGTATGTTCTAATTGGGATTCTAATTGAGCAATATCTAGTGCAGAGAATGTAAGCCGATATAAGAGTTACTGTCTCTGACTTTTCCTTCTTTCTTTCTTTCCAGTGTCTGCCAAATATTGGTTTAAGTTTATTATTTACTATTCACGTGCTTCGGGTTTCACTGCTTGTTTATCTTTAGACATCAGCTGCGTAGTCTCATTACTGTCAAAGTTTAACGCAAGCCCTTGTCTTACATAACAAGATGAACCAGTGTTCGCTCAATCATCCAGATGAGTACGTGCTTGCTGGTTTAATGAATGTTAGCGTTGTAATTTACTGACGGAAACTCGTTTATGACATGTTTTTTTATTCCTTTTAGGTGATAGACTCAGTGAGAGTTAGTGAAAGGTAATAGAATTTCCACACACGTGAGATGATAGATTTTGATATAGTGGCTGTCTCTGAAAGCGAAAAGAATTCTTCTCTCTCTCACCTATCTTCTACAACAGTTGTTACAGCGTCAGACAGACTACACCAATATACATATTACGTATATTTCTATCACTCACAGGCACGCACATACACGTGACGACAGGTAAACACACAGACGTGGGAAAACTATAACAATGATATATATATTATCTAGAACGAGCTGACCAAACACTATTATTAAGTTCAAGAGCGATTTTAATATCAGGAAAAATCGGCTCACAACATCAAAGAAAGTACATCAAGGAAAATACATATACACATAGTCATAAAAAATTCAAGGAAATGTTGCAAGGATGATAGCCCCGTTATAGTGTTAACTCTAGGTTTAGCCCGGCCCCGTTAAGAGAACAGATGATGGCGCCCGAGTCACAGATACATAGGGTTTGAGTCTAAGAGTTTTCTTTGTTTTATCTCGTAATTATATGCACAGAGTTTGAAAAAAAAAATCTGATTTAACCTAAGACAAAAACACAAGAACTCTAGCCTTAGCAACAAATTATGCAGATTGAAAAAAAAACAAATAGGACAGCAACAGGGTGTCAAAGATATAATAGTGAAAATATCACTCAAACCAGCGTACACTCATTCATTCCGCCATGGCCTCTCATACAGGTACTCACGACTTTGCTCGCTGCCTCTTGGAACACACTGATTTTAGATTTTCACACAGACTCAAAAAAATGCAGTCTTCTGCCAAGAAGTCCCCAGTTCCAAAAGACGTATTTAACTCGGAGTCTCCGGGAACGACTACTTGGGTGTGCAAATTTGTTCAAATGTCTGATTAAGTCACCTAACAATTATTCCGGGCGCGGGAGTTAGCAGAGCACAGTGTCAATAGCGTAGGTTTCTAGAAATGATGAATGTCAGGTCGGTGCCTTCCCTCAGTATAGGATTCACTTTAGTCACACCACAGATTTGTCCACAAAATATATATATATATATATAGTCGGGAAATGTTAGTTAATACTAGAAGTATTTCGCGCCACCAGGCAGAAAGATTACGTAGAGTTTTTCTAGAAGAAATTAAGATCTGGCTCCAAGGTCCAGTATTTATCATTACAGTCTTTGAAAACCCGTTATTGGGATATAGTATTTCTGGCTAACTCGGGTTGCATATGCACTGTTTAGACCAGTGGTACTTAAGAAAACCCACGTGGTTCAAAATAAGGACTGTCTATTTCTTCACAAGTATGGAAACTACTACTAGGTGCTGGTAAAGTTAGGGTCACCCCAAAACTTTCACTGTGTGGAGGAAAAATAACACATATAATATAATAAACAGAATCTGTACTGGTTTATAACTTACATTTAAACTTGCAAGCAGAGAGCTTTGCTTATCATTTAAACTTCCCGTGACGTAAGTTATATTTAAAAATCAGCAATCCTCATGAATTAGGAACACGTGCGTATTCCGTCACCATTCATGAGGCTCGATTCTAGAGTTTATACGTTAGTTTAGAAAAATACACTCGACTGAGTATTAGCGGTTAAATTAAATTCATAAATAGCTACAATTGCCGTTATAAGCTAGAAATTTTAATTTTATTCTGCTTTCCACTGAATGCTTCCCTAGAAAATATAATAGCCTACCACTTTATTTCTCTTCTGCGCTAAAGAAATAGATTAAAATGAATTAAGCGATTAAACACTTTAACACTCACAAAATCTATATATCTATCATATTAATTACCTCAACCACAGAATTACAGGTAGTCGCACAACTTAAGAATAAAAATGCTGAAAATATTTCTGGAAGTCTAGAAGTTCGACAAATTGCCGAAACAAACTGAGATCTTCGCTAACAGCTATTCTGTTTACGAGCAACCTATCTACTGTGAGTCTATGAGCGAGAATGAAATTAAAGTTTCAAACTTGGCCAATATCTTTAAAATCGGACACAGGATCCTAATCTTATTTCGCCAAGCGAAATAGTCTCCCTGTCCGTATAACACCTTCGTCCGCTTATCGCGTGACGTAACAGCCATCAGTGGCCGAGGGCTTGCATGAGTTGCAAATCTCAGACCACCGTCTGCAGTGCGGAGTGGATTTTCACGCTAAGCCGGGTTTTCCTGACGAAAAACCTCATGCGTTTACTGAAATGCAGACTCTCTGTCTACTTTCCATGTCCCCGGGTGAATTTTCACGCCCCAGGCCAGAGACCCTCAGACGAATGTCTAGCGAATGCTGTAAATTCACGCCTATCGTCCGACCAGCGCGACTGACATGTACGCAATACCACCCAGGTGCGATTCTCAGTTTTAGAGAAAGGAAAACAGGTAAAGTTTGCGAATTATATGAAAATAATATTCGCAAAACGAATGGATGAAAAATATACAGGAAAAAGGAAATACAGAGATAATAAAAGAGAGAATTCGGGGGAAAGAATAGGAAGAAGATGTAGGAAATTAAATGAATATAAACCCTACGTGACAGAGCCTCCCCCCTTTAAGATATGGAAGCACTCCATGTCTACGTTATGGAGTTTAATTTCCTATAACCGTAGCTTCGGGGTGTCTGTCTTCTTCCCTCTCCTCTTCCCCCTCCATCTCTGTCCAATTCCTACTCAAGTCCACTCCTCAAAGTTTCCTTCCCCTGGAATGTCTCATATGCGCGCTTGAAAGAGCGTCGCCGCTTCTGACATTTTTGAAAGATTTCCTGTGATAGCGGTGGAATATCCCTGCCACTATCGTCATCTTCGTCAGTTTTGGCGATCGTCAGGAGATGGTCGGAGGTTGGCACTGGTTTTTCCAAGTATCTCTTTAAGAGATTTAAATGGAAAACCTTCTCCTTTCCTTCAATAGAGATCTGGTAGTTAGCCTTAGAAATCTTTTTCAGGACGGTAAACGGCCCTTGCCATCCGATCTTCAGTTGGTTGTTCTCGGTAGGGAGCAACACCAAAACTTTCTCTCCTGCTTCCAATTCTCTCTCTTCCGCGACTTTCCTGTATCGGTTAGCGTGCTTGGTGCGTGCTCGCTTAAAGTTAGTCGTTGCTAGGTCCCACCCTAGTTTCAACCGTTCCTTTAAAACCGACACATATTTACTGGCTGAGACAACTGTCTCATCAGCCTTCTCGTCTGTCAGAGACTGAAGTAAGGCTTCAAGCGGGCCCTTAATGGGTCTGCCGAATAAGAGTGTAGCTGGCGGAAATCCTGTGGAAGTATGAGGAGATTCTCTGTAGCCAAATAATGCTGCAGGAATACAGAGATCCCAATCTTCAGGTTTCACTTGTGCCAGCTTACTTAGCATCATGGTGAGGTTTCCATTAGCACGTTCCACGAGCCCATTTCCGGCCGGAGTATATGGCTTAGTGTGGATGTGCTGGGTCCTCAAGATCTTAACGATCTCATCCATCAACAGGTTTCGGTATGGAGATCCATTATCCGTCAACACTTGCTGAGGGAATCCCAACCGAGTGAAAATCTGCACGAGGGCTTCTGCGACATGCTTGGCATCTGCGCATGTTAGCGGGATAGCTTCTGCCCATAAAGTGCATGTATCGACTAAGGTCAGGATGAACCTGTTCCTTCTTTTAGTCCTTTCGAAAGGCCCTAAAATGTCGATCACAACCCGTTCGAATGGTGTTCCCATTATTGGCATTTCACCCATGTGGACTGGGGGTGTCCGTTGCTTGGGTGGTACACGTTGGCACTGGGCACAGGATTTGACGTACCTGATAATATCAGTATTCACTCCTGGCCACCAATAATGAGTGGTTATACGTTGGTTTGTGGCGTTCTGTCCCATATGTCCGCTAAAGGGAAGAGAGTGCCCCATTTCTAGGATTTGGCTTCTGTACTGTTTCGGTACTAGGAGCTGGTTGTAACCTTGGTCAGGCTTGCCCGTTCTCCGATAAAGTACGCCATCCTCAGAAAAAATGTCCCCGTGCTGTTTGGGTTCCTTCGCCATGGGCAGTTTCCTAAAGCAGGGTGCCAAAGTAGGATCCTTTTGTTGCGCTTCTTTAAGTTCCATAGGTAACAAATTAGGCGCAGGCTCCCGTTCCTTCTTGGTTTGCCCTCTTGTAGTTACTGCTGCCACAATCGGCTCTTCCGGTTTCCCAATACACACGTATCTCCCGCCAAGTATGACTGGGTAGATGGGATCATCCATAACAGCTGCTTTGATCACACCTCTGACAAAGTCAGAGTGTATCTCCACCAATGCGATGGGAAGCGCTGTAGGTGCATCACTCTTACGAACTCCACAAAGTTTGACGGTCTCTCCTGTCTCTTGACCGGGTTTAACCAGCTTTCTGGCAACAATGCAATCATAAGAAAGCCCCGTGTCAAATAAGCAAGAAGTTTGAGAACAGTTCAAAGTAACAATACCTCGCGTTGAGGGTCTATCCCCAACAGGTTGGGAACCACTGTCAATAATTCCGCCTTGCGAGACTGTCAATAAGCATCCGATGCGTTTTGGCTCGGTGTACTCGGTCTGATCATATGTCCCGTGCTCAGGGGTTCTCCCTTTGCCACCTTGTCCTTTCTGGCTGCGCTGCCATGTAGGGCGGTCGGGTTGATCAGGCTGTTTGGGGTGGTTGGGGTACTTGTTCTTGTAGAACTTGGATTTTTCAGGAGGGGGGTTTTGAGGTCCAGTTTCTCTGTGGTTATTTTGGTTAGAAGCCTGAGAAGATTGCTCTAGGTTATGTTTTCGAAAATGCTCCTCTGTCGGTTTCCGCTTTGTGGCCGGTAGTTCAGCCAGCGCATTGTGATAACGCTCAGACTTTTCCAAAATGTCTTCAAGTTTTTCTGCCCCCTGCTCAGCGAGAAATCTCCGGGTATCAGCAGACAAAGTGTTCTTTATTTGTTCTGTTAAAACAAATTCCTCAAGACCTTCATAGGTAGAGGGGAGCTGTGAGAGCTCTAGGCACTTTGTCAGATAACCCTTCAAACGAGACGAGAACTGCTGAAAAGTTTCAGAATTCTCTTTCCGGCTGTTGCGAAACAGTTGCAAAAATTTGCGAGCGTTCATTTCAAAGCGCTCCAGTAACGCTTTCTTCAACAGATCATAGTTGTCTTGTTGGCTGCTTTCCAGTTTGGCGTAAACATCATACGCCGAACTTTTCAAAGCCTGGGAAAGCTTCATGTTCCAACGCGACCTCTCTAAACCGTACAGAGTTGCAATTTTCTCAAATTTCTCTAGCCATGTGTCAATCTTCTCATTGGGACAAGGGAAAGATTCTAACGGAAAAGACATAGCAGTGAGATGAGTAGATTGAGTACTAGCAGGATCAGTTAAGGAAGAATGCGGAGAAGACTCTCCGTTGCTGGAGGTAGAGGCAGCACCACGACTTTGGACTTCTAGAGTTTTAAGAGCCAACTCATGCTGTCTCTCTTCCCTCTCCTTCTCATGCTGTCTCTCCTTCTCTCTTTCCTCTCTGTCCTCCCTCTCCTTCTCATGCTGTCTCTCCTTCTCTCTTTCTCTCTCCCTGCGGATTTCCATTTCCTCGTCCATCTTCTTCTGCTCTTTAGCTTCAGCTGCTTTCCTCTCCGCATCATATCTCTCCAGTTCGTCTCTGACAAAAGCTTTCGCTTCCTCTCCTTCCAGTCCCTCCTCTCTCGCTTCGTCCCTGAGAAGTTGTCTAAGCTTTGCCCTCTCGGCCATATTATGTCAGTGACTGAGACTAGTGGAGAACGAAAATAGGAAAAAGGATACACTGGTTCCTACCACTTACGAGAAAAAAAATTACCAAAAATCAAAAGATGATATCCTTAACCCTGGGATACCTCCTCCAAATTAAAATCTAACTATCGCTGCTATTATGCACGCCCGTAAACAGATCGCTAGTCTAGGGGGTAATATTTTTTTTAAAAGATACACAGTCACAAGACATCACACTCTTACTCTATATCAGAATACAGAATCTTAAGTTCAAAATCCAGATAGACGAGTCCACATTTGTCGTACTCGTCTTCCTATTCTAAGTTCAAAAATCCTACGGACGAGAACCCATTTGTCGTTTCGCCTTAGGATTTTGGGTTCAATTCCCGGTAACGAGCGACCATTTGTCGTAGATTTTCGATAGGAGAATTAAGACTAGGTTTGGTCCCTTCTGAATAGGTTTGAATAGGTGATAGACTCAGTGAGAGTTAGTGAAAGGTAATAGAATTTCCACACACGTGAGATGATAGATTTTGATATAGTGGCTGTCTCTGAAAGCGAAAAGAATTCTTCTCTCTCTCACCTATCTTCTACAACAGTTGTTACAGCGTCAGACAGACTACACCAATATACATATTACGTATATTTCTATCACTCACAGGCACGCACATACACGTGACGACCGGTAAACACACAGACGTGGGAAAACTATAACAATGATATATATATTATCTAGAACGAGCTGACCAAACACTATTATTAAGTTCAAGAGCGATTTTAATATCAGGAAAAATCGGCTCACAACATCAAAGAAAGTACATCAAGGAAAATACATATACACATAGTCATAAAAATTCAAGGAAATGTTGCAAGGATGATAGCCCCGTTATAGTGTTAACTCTAGGTTTAGCCCGGCCCCGTTAAGAGAACAGATGATGGCGCCCGAGTCACAGATACATAGGGTTTGAGTCTAAGAGTTTTCTTTGTTTTATCTCGTAATTATATGCACAGAGTTTGAAAAAAATCTGATTTAACCTAAGACAAAAACACAAGAACTCTAGCCTTAGCAACAAATTATGCAGATTGAAAAAAAACAAATAGGACAGCAACAGGGTGTCAAAGATATAATAGTGAAAATATCACTCAAACCAGCGTACACTCATTCATTCCGCCATGGCCTCTCATACAGGTACTCACGACTTTGCTCGCTGCCTCTTGGAACACACTGATTTTAGATTTTCACACAGACTCAAAAAAATGCAGTCTTCTGCCAAGAAGTCCCCAGTTCCAAAAGACGTATTTAACTCGGAGTCTCCGGGAACGACTACTTGGGTGTGCAAATTTGTTCAAATGTCTGATTAAGTCACCTAATAGTTATTCCAGGCGCGGGAGTTAGCAGAGCACAGTGTCAATAGCGTAGGTTTCTAGAAATGATGAATGTCAGGTCGGTGCCTTCCCTCAGTATAGGATTCACTTTAGTCACACCACAGATTTGTCCACAAAAAATATATATATATATAGTCGGGAAATGTTAGTTAATACTTGAAGTATTTCGCGCCACGAGGCAGAAAGATTACGTAGAGTTTTTTTCTAGAAGAAATTAAGATCTGGCTCCAAGGTCCAGTATTTATCATTACAGTCTTTGAAAACCCGTTATTGGGAGATAGTATTTCTGGTTAACTCGGGTTGCATATGCACTGTTAGTCCAGTGGTACTTAAGAAACCCACGTGGTTCAAAATAAGGACTGTCTATTTCTTCACAAGTATGGAAACTACTACTAGGTGCTGGTAAAGTTAGGGTCACCCCAAAACTTTCACTGTGTGGAGGAAAAATAACACATATAATATAATAAACAGAATCTGTACTGGTTATAACTTACATTTAAACTTGCAAGCAGAGAGCTTTGCTTATCATTTAAACTTCCCGTGACGTAAGTTATATTTAAAAATCAGCAATTCTCATGAATTAGGAACACGTGCGTATTCCGTCACCATTCATGAGGCTCGATTCTAGAGTTTATACGTTAGTTTAGAAAAATACACTCGACTGAGTATTAGCGGTTAAATTAAATTCATAAATAGCTACACTTGCCGTTATAAGCTAGAGATTTTAATTTTATTCTGCTTTCCACTGAATGCTTCCCTAGAAAATATAATAGCCTACCACTTTATTTCTCTTCTGCGCTAAAGAAATAGATTAAAATGAATTAAGCGATTTAACACTTTAACACTCACAAAATCTATATATCTATCATATTAATTACCTCAACCACAGAATTACAGGTAGTCGCACAACTTAAGAATAAAAATGCTGAAAATATTTCTGGAAGTCTAGAAGTTCGACAAATTGCCGAAACAAACTGAGATCTTCGCTAACAGCTATTCTGTTTACGAGCAACCTATCTACTGTGAGTCTATGAGCGAGAATGAGATAAAGTTTCAAACTTGGCCAATATCTTTAAAATCGGACACAGGATCCTAATCTTATTTCGCCAAGCGAAATAGTCTCCCCTGTCCGTATAACACCTTCGTCCGCTTATCGCGTGACGTAACAGCCATCAGTGGCCGAGGGCTTGCATAAGTTGCAAATCTCAGACCACCGTCTGCAGTGCGGAGTGGATTTTCACGCTAAGCCGGGTTTTTCCTGACGAAAAACCTCATGCGTTTACTGAAATGCAGACTCTCTGTCTACTTTCCATGTCCCTCGGGTGAATTTTCACGCCCCAGGCCAGAGACCCTCAGACGAATGTCTAGCGAATGCTGTAAATTCACGCCTATCGTCCGACCAGCGCGACTGACATGTACGCAATACCACCCAGGTGCGATTCTCAGTTTTAGAGAAAGGAAAAATGGTAAAGTTTGCGAATTATATGAAAATAATATTCGCAAAACGAATAGATGAAAAATATACAGGAAAAAGGAAATACAGAGATAATAAAAGAGAGAATTCGGGTGAAAGAATAGGAAGAAGATGTAGGAAATTAAATGAATATAAACCCTACGTGACAACATAATACATGGATATGTAGTACTATAACGTAGGCGATGAAGGCAGAACTTCTACTTATACGAGTACAAATTTGAGTTGGGACAGAAAAATTACTTCGACTTATCTGAAAATTTTAGTTATCAGAATTCTACTTAACCAGAGTATTTTAACAAAGCCAGTGAAGAAATTTCACCCGTGTGTTACCGGGGCCCGAAAGGGGAGCAAAGAATAGTAACACTATACCCTACCATGCATGTCGTAAAAAGCGACTAAGGAGGGTTGGGCATGGGCCGGTTACCCCGTCCCGTAAAAAAACATTTTACCAAAAAACTTCAACAGACATGGACAAGTCAAAAACAGAATATAAATTAACTCAGCCGCCCAAGACAGAAGAAGGTGCTCTGGAAAGGAGGCGATGAAGCACCCGAAAGCCGAAAGGAGTCTGGATTGCCGACTAACCTTTTTTTCGTCTAGGAAAATCTCCAGGATTGGCACCTGGAATGTTCGCACTCTATATGAACACTGGAAAACTGCACATGTAGCAGCATAAATGAAAAACTACAGGATTGATATCCTGGGTCTCTGCGAGACACGGCGGAAGTGCATAGAGAGGAGGAGATTGATCACAGGAGAAATGGTGTTGTCCTCAGGACATGAGGAAGAAAGAGCCCACCACAGTGGAAGAAAAAATTAAAACTCAAGAAATTTACAACAGTATATAGCTATAGACAACAGTATACTGTGGGATATCTAAGAAATCAGGAAATAAGACAAAAATGTTCAATCACAGCATCCAACAAATACCAAGTACTCCAACAGCTGGAAGATGAAGCAGATACGGAAGACCACTGGCACCAAGTAAAAAATATGTGGAACGAGACAAGAGAAGCAGTACTGAGAAAATGAGAACATCAGCAAAAAGCATGGATAACAACAGAAACCATTAGCAAGATAGAAGACAGGAAAAACAAGAAAGCAGATTTAAACAGAAGCAAAACCAGAAGCTCCAAAGCCAAGGCTCATGAAGTGTACATAGAAGCAAACAAAGAAGTAAGAAGAAACATCAAAAGAGACTAGAGGAAGTTTATTGAAAAGTTGGCAAGGGAAGCAGAGGGAGATGCAGTCAACGGAAATATGAGGGACGTGTACAACAACACAGAGAAGCTAACAGGGAAATATAAGCAAGCAAATGGTCTCATAAAAGATAAGAATGGAAAATTGTTTAGTATTATACAAGAACAAATGAAGAGATGGACAGAACACTTTGAGGAACTTCTTAATAGACCAGCCCCATCTAATCCCCCAGACATCCAGCCAGCAAAAGAGAAGCTACAAATCAGCTGTGAACGACCAAGTAGAGAAGAAATAAAGAAAGCCATAAAGCTTCTGAAAGATAGAAAAGCAGCTGGTCCAGAGAGCATTCCAGCAGAGGCCATCAAAACAGATATTGATACCTCTACAGAGATATTATATAAACTACTTGGCAAAGTCTGGGAGAGAGAGAAAATACCAGCAGAATGGAAGGAAGGTTATCTGGTCAAGTTGCCTAAGAAGGGAAATTTACAAGAGTGCACAAATTATAGAGGAATAATGTCACCACCAGTGCCAGGACAATTATTAAACAGAATCATCCTTGAGAGATTAAAAGAGTCCATAGACACGCAACTGAGAGATGAACAAGCAGGTTTTCGACAAAACAGATCCTGTACAGACCAGATAGCCACATTGAGAATAATAGTTGAACAAAGTTTGGAATGGAATTCACCGCTATACATCGGATTCGTGGACTATGAAAAGGCATTTGACAGTGTAGACAGAGAATCACTTTGGAAATTGATGAAGCATTATGGAGTTCCCATGAAGATCATTAACTTAATAAAGAAGTCCTGTGAAGACATGACATGCAGAGTTCTTCATGAAGGACAACTTACAGAACTGTTTAGGATTAAAACAGGAGTGAGACAGGGATACCTCGTCTTCAATTCTTTTCTTACTAGCAATAGATTGGGTTATGAAAACATCGACATCACACAACAGAAATAGAATCCAGTGGAATCTGACTAAATAGCTTGATGATCTGGATTTTGCAGATGACTTGGCTCTACTGTCCCATAAACCATAATCCAATGCAAGACAAAATGAAAATTATCGATGAGAGGTCACAACAAGTGGGCCTGAAAATACACAGGAAAAAGACAACGATTATGAGAATAAATGCAAGAAATGATAACAAGGTTGAACTTGAAGAAACACCACTAAAAGATGTAGAATGGTACACATATCTTGGCAGTAATATAGACAAAGTTGGAGGGGCAGACAGTGATATCAAAATAAGAATTCAAAAAGCAAGAGGAGCTTTCATTGCATTGGGAAACATATGGAGAACAAGAGAAATCAAATCCAACACGAAAATAGAACCTTCAACTCAAATGTCAAGTCAGTCCTATTGTATGGCTCTGAGACATGGCAAGCAACAAAAACAACAACTAAAAAGCTACAGACTTTTATAAACGGGTGCTTGCTTAGAATAGAAGGACTGAAATGGTATGAAAAAGTCACAAATGTGGAATTGATGACAAGAACCAGACAAGTGCCAGTGGAACAAGAGTTGAGAAGAAGACGCTGGCGATGGATAGGACACACATTGAGGAAACCTGTTGATAGCATTACAAGGCAGTCCTTGTTCTGGAATCCGCAGGGAAAGAGAGGCAGAGGTAGACCAAAAACACAGGGAGAAGAAAACTGGATACAGAGGTGAAAATGATGAAGAAAACAAGGAGAGAACTTGGCGGGACCTTAGGACATGGCATGTGTTTGTTGAAGGTCTATGCTCCTTGGGGAGCTAAAGGGTACTGAACGAAGACATTTGGCCGGGACCTTCAGAAATTCTTCTACTGAAGCGAAATTCGATTTAAGCGAGTTCCGCTTCAGTGGACTGCAATGTACGTGTGTATGTGTGGGTGTGTATATATATATATATATATATATATATATATATATATATATATATATATATATATATATATATATATATGTGTATATATATATATATATATATATATATATATATATATATATATATATACAGTACTTTGCAAAAAAAATGGCAGTCATATTGCTCAGCTAAATAAGCTGAAATCTAATTAAATATGCATGTTCTGCCCCAAATTTGCACTCCACTTAATTGAGCAAACACTACCAAAAGTAAAAAAAAATTAGCGGAGAGTAACGTCCCTTATTAATAGAGCAGACGACAATTTCTAATGCTAGTGGCAGAAAATGGATACAAAGTCAAAGTGTATGTTAATTTCACAGCTTTGGAATGAAGGAAATCAAACATGTTCCAACATTTCTAAAACCTTGAACATTCCTGAGCGGACTGTCTACAGAGTTGTGAGTAAATTAAAAGCAGGTAATGGAATCAAGCGAAAAGAAGGTAGTGGGAGGCCAAGAATTTTGGTCACAAAGGACCATCGGTGTCTCGCCCTAATCGTTAGTGCTGGGCCAATGAAGAGTGTAGAAAACATACGGCAGCGCATGATCGAGTTGGGAAGCACAGAGGTATCTAATGCTATTGTCAACCGGGAGCTACACAGGATGAATTACACAAAAAAGCGGGTAATTTCGTCACCATTGCTCACAGAGACTCACAAACAGATGCGCTTGAACTGGTGCCACGAACACCAAAATTTGTCATGGGACAATGTGATTTTTTCAGATGAATGTTCTCTTTGGTCTTATCCTGCTCAAATAAATATTTGGACGAAAGGCTCTGTAACGCCTGTGTACCAGCGACCGAAACATACCTAGAAATTCCATCTTTGGGGAGGGGTGTCAGCAAGAGGTGCCACTCCACTGTGTGTTTTCACAGGAATTCTCACGAAAGAAAGGTACATCGACATACTAGAGGGACACCTTCTACCATTTATGCAGGTCATGTACCCCGATGGGTGCACATTTCAACATGACAATGACCCAAATCATACAGCTCATACCCCCAAAGCATGGCTGCAAGAGAAGAATGTGATAGTGCTGAAGTGGCCCAGCAACAGTCCCGATCAAAACCCAATTGAAAACGTTTGGGCACTACTCAAGAATCATTTAAAAAAGAGTGGACTCAGAGACGTTGAACAATTGAAGAAGGTAGCTGAAAAATACTGGGACAGTCTGACTCTCAATTACCTACAAACATTTGTGGGAAGTATGCCTCGCCGCATCCAGGCTTGCCTTGCTGGAGAAGGCAACATTATATTGTACTGAAACCACTGTTAATAAATAGGGGAGATACCAATCTTCCTCTGGACATACAGTTTTTATTATTATTTGCTTCTATGAGTGTGCTGCGTTGCGAAAATATGACTGCCATTTTTTTTGCAAAGTACTGTATATATATATATATATATATATATATATATTTATATATATATATATATATATATATATATATATATATATATATATATATATATATATATATATATATATATATATATATATATATATATATATATATATATATACATAGTAAAGGTAGTCCCATAGCAGGTATTGCCGTAGAGAAGTAAGGTGTTAGAGACTTCATAATACTAGGTGCAGCATCGAGAGGTGGGGTGACCAGTTCCCTTCCTCGCTGCCCTTTGGTTCCCTAACTCAAGAGGTACCCATTTACAGCTGGGTAGAATGGAGCGTGACGACACCGGGAATCGAACCCAGCACCTGTGCAACGAGAGACCAGCGCTATAACCACTGTCAATTGGACGATATATAAATATATATAAATATATATATATATATATATATATATATATATATATATATATATATATATATATATATATATATATATATATATATATATATATATATATATATATATATATATATATACAGTTTAGTACATAGCAATCCGTCTAGCCAAAGGAACATCAACTAATTGTTATGGTAATTCATTTCGCCAAAATTTTAGGTAATTTTATCCTGTCATATGATCTTCTAAAATAATAGGACCAATCAAAATGTAATCAGTGATACTGCACCACACATTAATTGAAACGACATTGAAAATTTGTTTCCACAGTAACATGTGGAATTTTGTAAGACCATCGATGAGCGTTACGTGTGTTGTTGATTCCGTTACGGGTGAAAGTAGATTCATCAGCGAATAATATTAATGGAATCAATTGACGATTAGTATAACCAATGACAAAATTCTAGTTGCATGGCACTGTCCCCTTGGTGGAGATTTTTCATACAATGAAAGTAAGATGGATACAAGCCGTCTTCAGGTAATGTTCGCCAAACTCTTGTTCGTGAAACACTTCGAGTTCTAGTAGCAAGGCCACACCCTGCTATTTGAACAATGTTTTCCTGTTCATCTACATTTTATTGACATGCTCGTTCAGATGAAACATGAACGCTTGGAAGTGTACTAAATTCAAGCATTTGTCGACAGCCTTGTAAAACATACTTCGATCCAGAATTCTGCGGTTATGAAACCGTTGACGGCATTCTTCAACAGCAGCAGTGGCACTACCATCGCAGAAACCATAAACATACAGCATATCTGAATATTCTACATTTGTGAAGATGTGCTGCATTTTTAACAACACGTCTGCAATGTTACTGCCAACAGTCACAACAGCCAATTAACACTTAACATCGTATCACATGTTTCCGACAGTTGTTCATGGAAGGGAAGGAAAGTACTGCGCGACAAATTCAAACAGCTCCATCTAGGAAACCGTTCGGAATGGAACACATGTTA
This sequence comes from Oreohelix idahoensis, assembly GCA_024509875.1. NCBI lineage: Eukaryota > Metazoa > Mollusca > Gastropoda > Stylommatophora > Oreohelicidae > Oreohelix > Oreohelix idahoensis. The sequence continues at coordinate 214,536 of JAMPIV010021686.1, forward strand.
ATATGAACTTTTTTCCCTTAAAGTGACCGATTCTATGACCTCCCAAAGTATTGACCTTTGCTGCTGAGACAACCTGTATATATACATTTAAAAAAATGTATATGGTGAAGCCTGGCTAAGTGGAAGATGCTGGGCCCATTTAAAATACATCTACTTATCAGAAAGTCTGTTCATCAGAAGGGTCCTGAAAGTTGGACATTTTGTGGACAGATTGAGAAACAAAGCAAAGTTTTTATTCTAACTTTTTATATTCCACAGTTTCATTTTTTAATACATACCTGATGTGGACACATTAACTTGTATATGTGAGCAATCTTCAACTCCATGACCATTTTTCACCTGTATACCAAATATGTACATGGTGCTCTCTGATAACCCTGGTATGTTATATCTCATGACATCGTTCACATCTTCTACTGTCACTAAGATCGTGGGTCCAGTAGCTGAGGAAGATGGCATACTGGGAACGTCATACTGTAAGACTGTAAAAGTTTGTGGTAGACCTCCATCAAAGCCAGGTTTCCATGACAAAGTGATAGAATTGGGGTTTGTCTCAACTACTGTAATATTTTCAGGGCAACTTGGAGGACCTTTGTTCAAAGAAAGGTAAAACATTACAATTAAGCACAACTGATAGTAGACTGTGTTACATGGACAACTGATAGTAGACTGTGTTACATGGACAACTGATAGTAGACTGTGTTACATGGACAACTGATAGTAGACTGTGTTACATGGACAACTGATAGTAGACTGTGTTACATGGATAACTGATAGTAGACTGTGTTACATGGATAACTTATAGTAGACTGTGTTACATGGATAACTGATAGTAGACTGTGTTACATGGACAACTGATAGTAGACTGTGTTACATTATAACTTATAGTAGACTGTGTTACATGGACAACTGATAGTAGACTGTGTTACATGGATAACTTATAGTAGACTGTGTTGCATGGATAACTGATAGTAGACTGTGTTACATGGACAACTGATAGTAGACTGTGTTACATGGACAACTGATAGTAGACTGTGTTACATGGATAACTTATAGTAGACTGTGTTGCATGGATAACTGATAGTAGACTGTGTTACATGGACAACTGATAGTAGACTGTGTTACATGGACAACTGATAGTAGACTGTGTTACATGGACAACTGATAGTAGACTGTGTTACATGGATAACTTATAGTAGACTGTGTTACATGGATAACTGATAGTAGACTGTGTTACATGGACAACTGATAGTAGACTGTGTTACATTATAACTTATAGTAGACTGTGTTACATGGACAACTGATAGTAGACTGTGTTACATGGATAACTTATAGTAGACTGTGTTGCATGGATAACTGATAGTAGACTGTGTTACATGGACAACTGATAGTAGACTGTGTTACATTATAACTTATAGTAGACTGTGTTGCATGGATAACTGATAGTAGACTGTGTTACATGGACAACTGATAGTAGACTGTGTTACATGGATAACTTATAGTAGACTGTGTTACATGGATAACTGATAGTAGACTGTGTTACATGGACAACTGATAGTAGACTGTGTTACATGGATAACTTATAGTAGACTGTGTTGCATGGATAACTGATAGTAGACTGTGTTACATGGACAACTGATAGTAGACTGTGTTACATTATAACTTATAGTAGACTGTGTTACATGGACAACTGATAGTAGACTGTGTTACATGGATAACTTATAGTAGACTGTGTTGCATGGATAACTGATAGTAGACTGTGTTACATGGACAACTGATAGTAGACTGTGTTACATGGACAACTGATAGTAGACTGTGTTACATGGACAACCTACAGTAGATTGTGTTACATGGAGAACTTATAGTAGATTGTGTTACATGGACAAACAAAAGCATATTACAATAAATGTAACGATAATAAATGATATAACCAACAGCTCCATGTATGTGGTAGATGGTTGAAATAGACGTGCTACAAAGAAAAGGAAGAAACACGTATAAAACAAAAAATTCTAAATGCTCAGTCCTAAAATTCTTGTGGTGAGAAGGTAGAGACCCAGTGTAAGCTTGCCAGCTTATTTGAGTGGGCACATTCTGTACTGATCTCGGTAAGCCTCCTTAAGTATTTGTTAGTTATTTAGTTTTTTTCGTGGATACTAGCCGTAGTACGATAAGTTCATTATAGTGAGTTCTAGACATTATTAAAGTTCCGCCATCGCTCTACTACACCCAGAAGCTAGAGCTAGTTCTTGTAAAGGAAGTTGACGTTGTATGCTTATTACGGGGTTTTATTTTGAAGCCTAATGGTTGTGTACTTTAAGATGCTTCATGAAAGTTTTGAGAATCCCTCTTATGCACAGGGTATATATATATATATAGTGTTTCATTAAAGGAATAATTGTTTGTCCATCCTAATGTGTTCTGCGGCTTTATTTCCTGTCGAAATTGGTGTTCCATTGTGTCCAGCACCTTGTTATGATGTCCGAATTTCTTTTTCTTTCTTGTTGCTTTTTTTGTTTGATTCCCTGTCGTTATTTACTTCAGAGTTCACTTTTATTTTGTCTTGATGGTTTCAATTTTGTCCTTAATTTCTGTCCGTTTTGATGTTCCTTCCTTAGTATGTCTTTCTGTGGTTTTGCTCCAAGTGTTTCCCTCCCCTGACTGCAATCTGGTCATCGTTGGCATTGTGTTGGACTTATTTGCTCTTATTTTGCTACAAAAATTGTGTTGTATACGAGTTGTCTTTACTCTTTTTTTTTAAATATCGTCTAATTGTTCTATCGTTCTTTTATACCTATCACCGATGACATACAATTAGTATTTATGCTCTGTCTAATGCTAAATTAACACAAGATAAGTTATTCATATTTTTTTTAAATACATAAATTGTAAATTATGTTTAGATATCAATAGTTAAAAGCTGACTAGTCCTACTACTAAGCTAGTATCGTTGAATTAAGGAGGTCCACTACTATGAAAACTGGATTTTACGTACAAAATATAGATTTTTTACTTTTGAGCTTATTTTATTAAATAATCATCGAGGAATCGATTGAGCAAGGTTTTATAACATAAAAAATGCATTTGATGTATCAAAAAGCATATTGTCGGCACCATCCCCATGCTATGATTTTCAAATTTGTGCCGAAAATGCACGATTTCTCACTAAAACTATCAAACAGAGGAGTCTCAAATTTGGCATGTATGTAGTACACATCTATATCTTTAAAAAAAACACATCTGCATTTTTGATATTTTGGTAATTTTCTTTTATAAATTTTTTAAAAATATTTAAAAAAATATTTTTTCACACAAATATAGTTTTTTTTTTTTAAATCATTAAAAATGTAATTTAAAACTTATAAAAATAATCATGAGTAGTACACATCTATATCTTTAAAGTAACACATCTGCATTTTTGATATTTTGGTAATTTTCTTTTATAAATTAAAAAAAATATTTAAAAAAATATTTTTTCATACAAATATAGTTTTTTTTTTTTTAAATCATTAAAAATAGAATTTTAAACTTATTAAAATAATCATGAGTAAAATTGTTTTAATTTTCAGTCACAACATGTGGGTGCAATTTGATAAAGTTTGGTCAATGGGGAAACAAGATTTTTGTTCTTGAAAATTGGTGAAAAACCCAATATAGCGGTTGTTTTTTTTTTTTTTTTGGTTACCAGGGTAGAAGGAAAGAAGAAAAATTAGGCAAGACAAAGGCGAGAGGAGAAGCTGCAGGAAGCTGAAGGAGGGGCAGCATATAGTGCTGGACAATTTTAAACACATTCAGCCCCCCAGAATGGAGTATATTGGACAAGACAAGTCACTCGATGACTAAAATGCATTTTTCTCAAAACTAACATTTTATTAACAAAAAATGTTTTTTTTTACAAACTATCCAATAGATCAGTCTGAAATTTGGCATGCATGTAGTACACGTATATACCTTTAAATTATCACATGCTTTTCTTGATATTTTAGTAATTTGCTTTGATATTTTTTTTTAAATATTTTTTTTTTCATTTTTTTCATACAAATAAGGTGCATTTTTTTTAAATCATTAAAAATAGAATTTTAAACTTATCAAAAAAAAGCATGTGACAAATTGTTTTAATTGTCAGTCACAACATGTGTGTGCAATTTGATAAAGTTTGGTCAATGGGAAACATAAGTTTTTTGCTCTTGAAAGTTGGTGAAAAACCCAATATGGCGGTGGTTTTTTTTTGGTTACCATGTAGAAGGAAAGAAGAAAAATTAGGCAAGATAAAGGCAAGAGGAGCAGCTGCAGGAAGCTGAAGGAGGTGCAGCATATAGTGCTGGACAATTTTAAACACATTCAGCCTCCCAGAATGGAGTATATTGGACAAGACAAGTAACTCGGTGACCAAAATGCATTTTTCTCAAAACTAACATTTTATTAACAAAAAATGTTATTTTTTACAAACTATCTAATAGATCAGTCTGAAATTTGGCATGCATGTAGTACACATATGTACCTTTAAATTATCACATGCTTTTTTTTGATATTTTAGTAATTTGCTTTGATATATTTTTTCAAATATTTTTTTTTCATTTTTTTCATACAAATAAAGTGTAATTTTGTTTAAAAATCATTAAAAATAGAATTTTAAACTTATCAAAAAAAGCATGTGACAAATTGTTTTAATTGTCAGTCACAACATGTGTGTGCAATTTGATAAAGTTTGGTCAATGGGAAACATAAGTTTTTAGCTCTCGAAAAGTGGTGAAAATCCAATATGGCGGATGTTTTTTTTTGTTACCATGGTAACCACATGTTTTTTATCAAAATAAACTGTGGAATTTGGTTCATGAACATACACTGTGTCTATTGAGCACATAAAAAGTTTGAAAATGTTATTAGAACAAAAGTTAGTTTTCACTGTAGGGAAACCCCTTAAATTTAATTTTGTTCACGCGCGGCTCAACGATGAAAGATGCCTGTATTACACAAAGAGAAACAAGATGTCTACTGCATTTCACAAATGAAGACCCCACGTGGAAGGCCTACCTGGGCTTATTTATTCTATTTCACTAATATTTTTTATTTATACTAATACTCTTATCAATTATTAACTAACGTTGAAAGCGAATTAAATAATACTAGAGGTAATTAACAATATTTAGTTTAAATATGTTAGAGAAGAAACAAAATCACTATCTGAAATACGTCTTGTGTAGCTTACTGAACGCCTTCATTGGATTTGGACAATACGTCTGGACTCTTCCCAATAAAACGAAAGCGAGAATTTAGAAGCAGAAGCGAATCAATTATACAGTAGGAATAAGCCCCAAGTGTTAGGAACATCTGCATACAGAGTGCAGAAAACAACTCGTAACTGTTACCCATAGAATTCTCCTAGCGACAAGCTACCAAAGAATTAGCGTAAAAGAGTAAAGATTATTACGCATAGAGAGTCCCAGAATTTCCCTGGCATCAAAGCACAGAGAAATCTAGGTGACCATCATTTCAACAGCGCAAGTGTCTCAAACGCAACCCAAAGTATCTCTTACGCCAAGTAGCCACGTAACATGAAAGAACTCCAGAAACATTTCCCCGTGTTTCGTGAAAAAAAAGAGCCGCCATTATATGGCGTAATAGGTTCTATCCGTCGACACACGAAAGGCAAGAGCTTTCCCTGGAGTCAAAGACTTGGGACCTTTTTGTCGCACCCCTCTCAAAACCGAGTGTCGTGTTTCTGACTCGTGGTCAAAGAACTTCTAAGCAGAAAAGAAGAAAATACCGCTCTGGATGCCTCAGTTATCTCCTATCAACATTGAGATAAACAGGGGAGAGAACCTATGGGATGTAAGAATGACAAGTCAATTACCCTGCTTATATCCACAGAAAGACGAAAAGCAATAAAATGGACGGGCCAAAAATCAGAAAGACATAGGAGGGATGGTAGCTCCATCTAAGTGCCCACAATTTATAACCCATTTCGTCACAAACGTACAGTAGTTTGTGTTACATGAACAAGGTATGGTAGATTGTGTTACATGGGCAACTTATGGTAGAATGTGTTACATAAACAACTTATAGTAGACTGTGTTACATGAACAACTTATAGTAGACTGTAACATGATCAACTTATAGTAGACAGTGTAACATGAACAACTCATAGTAGACCGTGTTACATGGACAACTTATAGCAGACCTTGTTACATGAACAACTTATAGTAGACTGTGTTACATGAACAACTTATAGTAGACAATTACAGATAATCTGTCTGGAAATACGATATGGGCGGAAGGTAGCATCTGGACATCATAATAGTTCACAGATTTGTGAGTTGGCAGAAATATTACGGCTTTTTATATAGAAGTCACGCGTTGGAATATAAAATTTAATATTTTAAACACGTGGTTGATATTTTGAATTAAAACACCCCAACCCCATGCTAAAGAGCTTACCATTGGTTTGATTTGAGAGCCGGAATATACTTTGGTTCTCACTGGCAAAATTGCCGAAAAGTACAATCTGGGATGTGAACTGATAATGAGAGATATAATCTAGCGAAATCAGAGACACAGATCAGAGACTGCATCGCATCGTCAAATGAGCAAACTCCCAGAAGCCAGTGAGACGTCGGACTTAGAGTTCCATAATTATAAGTGACAAATCGAGTATTTGGGCAACTTAGGAACTTACAAGTAAATCCGCATATTTAAATACAAGACTGGAAACTTAAGGGACCAGGACTTTAAATATCATCGTATGTATGATCATTTTTTGACTGAAATGTGTATTATGTTTTTTTACAGTCAAAGGGACATAACCCGAGTTATTGAGACTACAATTTTTTAGGAGTTTGCCTTCTCTTGTATAGAGACACGTTCGGTCTATAATTTCTTGAACGAAGCGTGACCATATCTCCTTATTTGGTAGTATCAGTCAACTGTTGTAGATGTCTGAAACCTGTCTTAACGCTTCTGTTCATGACCATAAAAGGCGCGACTGTGTAAGACTTTTATCTCGAATGTTCTTAGAATCGCTTTGTGTGAATTGATACTCACGTAGATGAGTTCTGCGCATGTCAAAAAACTGGGAGTTCGTTCTGTGTGTTCCGCCCAGCTGGGCAGTTTAGAAATGGTCTGAGTAGCGAGCGGACGCAACCTGCGTCTTGTGATTTTCTGAGGGAAATACGTTGTCTTTGTGAGTTAGTTAACTAACTAGACTATTTCCCAGTATTATTCAAGCCTGCCTGGAGGCATATGTTCGTGGTTGATTTCCGAAGAAAGGTAATTCCTCTTGTATCGAACTTTTTGCTATCATCTAGAAGTTCGTCATTTTTGTCGCTCCTTGCTCGCCTGTGTGATTCAATATGGAGAGGTACTTTGACTAGGATTTTCGCCACCGGTATCTTTATACCTGAACTAGTTATATATATATATGGGTCGCTCTAGACCAACAAGACTATTGTCTGTGTTCCAGGATTCGTTATATCAGAGATCACGTCCAAGTCAGATGGTTAGACTTAGAAACGTTATAAAGGTCGGTATGACCTGTATGCCCAGTATGCTATTCACGTGCAGACAGTAAACGGACTTATTGTATACATCTGATCTGCTAGCATCAGAAAGGGAGCATTTATTATTGTCTATGAACATTGAAGATCTGCAGCTGACACTGTTGCAGAAGTTATATATATTATTTATACAGCTTCACGAACCAGAACTTTATGATATCTGTTTACAATACAACTATTGAGTATTGAATCCTACATGACTATCAGTTAATATGATTTTGAATGCTGCATTCGTTATACTATGCTGGTGATGACATAAATATCATGACTGTTTTGTGGCGTGCAATAAATGGTATAAAACTAAAGCGAAGTTACCATTTCTATGACTCTACACGTCATGTTGCCTGTGGTGTACCCTGTGAACTGTTCTACTGCAACACACACAGCAACATTCTAAATCAGAGAAGACACCTACATCTTGCACTTTAATACCAGGTGTCGATAGGGGTGGCAAGTTATCATTCAGCTCAAATCCACCCTTATCATTTTTGGTGGCCGGTATGGGGATGTGCCTGACAAAAACAACGATGAGGTTGTCAGAGCAGCCACCCCTATCGACACGGATATCGTCTTAAATTTAAAACATGTTACCAGAAAGGAGTTGAATTCTCTGATTTTAGCATGTCTTACTTTTTTACGATGGGTTGTGTTGCAGACAGAAAGAACAGTTCACAGGGACTTACTACTTAGAGATAAGGTTATGTCTTCTGTTAATGAAGCTTTTCTTCATGAGCGTAAGCCTAAAAACATAAAAGAAATGGAAGAATACTGTAGCCAGTATGTTACTGCGCATCCTCACATAACCATTAGCAACTCTAAAGTAAAAGAAGGTCTGCCAGTTGCTTCGGCAGCACCTTATGGCCCAAATTTTATGCGTAAATTTCAGGGTAGCCAGCAAAATTTCAATAAAAAGAGTAACCGTAATTATGCCCAGAATCATAGTAATCAATTCCAGGGTGATTCTTCTTCCCAGAACTGGAGACAACCTAATACTACACGTTATTCTACTCCGGTTAACTTTAGAAATTTCCACAAAGGTAATCGGCATAGAGGGAAATATTTTTTGCAGAGACCTCAATACCAAGATAATAGAGGTTCTCAACAGCATAGAGATAGTAATGACAGTTATGGAAACTGGAACTCAAACCAGGATAAAAATTACAGTAGGGACTTTAATGATAATTGCAGAGGCAATAATGGTCGCGGTAGATCGCAACATAAGAGAAAAAGATATCAACAGACAAACTCTGTTCAACAAGAATCTCAGGGAGCAGATAAACAGGTTAATAATGATAAAGACCATAATGCTATCGGATGCTCATCTTTTGATTTTGGTAGGGCAAATAAATGTATCCAATGCAGTACTTTATTTGATCCGAAGACCGTTAGTACTCTAAGCTGTGGTCATCCTTTGCCCGCTCTTCCTGCTAATGTTGCTCATGATGGGAGAGGTTCTCTTATATTACATAAGGGGCTTGGTAGATCCATCCTGTGCTACAGGAAAGGTCATCAAATGTGTCACATTTGGTGGCACGTTGGAAAAGTATCCTACTGCTATAATACATATTGCTACTCCTTTCTTCACGGGAGAGGTCCACGCGTGTCTACTTCCAAACCCTATTGCGGACCTTATTATTGGTCGTATTCACGGAGTTAGGGAATGTACCCCACAGCAGATTGCTGTTTGGGAAGAGCAAAACATTGAAGCTACCAATGCGGTGGTCACAAGAGCACATGCTCTGGATCCACCTCAAACTTCATTAACTAATAATGATGAAGTAAATGACCAAGATAGTCACTTGACTATTACACGTGACTCATTTATCAAATTGCAAGAAGAAGATCCTTCTTTACAAAAATTCTTCATTCTAGCAAAAAAAGGTGATCCTAATCAAAATACTAATAGAAAGTCTTGGATTTCTATGAAGAACGGCGTACTTGTACGTATAGTACAAGACTCGACTACGTCCACTCATTCACAAATTCTTGTGCCTAAGAGCATGAGATTGCAAATATTGCAACATGCTCATGACTCGCAATGTGCTGGACATATGGGTTTTTCCCGTACAAAGTCGAGGGTTCTTGCGGCTTTCTTTTGGCCATTTGTGAGCAAGGACATACGAATGTACTGTCGCTCTTGCAAAGTATGTCAGGAGGTCAAATCTAAAGGACCACGACATGCTGCGCCTATCCAGGCTGCTGACATTCCTATTCGCCCTTTTCAAAAAATGGCAATAGATATTATCGGTCCTTTTAGAATTAAGTCGGCTAGAGGACATCAATTTATTCTTACATGTGTCGATATGTGCACACGTTGGCCAGAGGCAATACCTCTCAAGAGCATCTCAACTGCTGATATCGCAGACGCTCTTTGGCTGATATTTTCTCGCTTGGGTTTTCCCGGAGAAATATTGTCAGACCATGGCACTCAACTTATATCAGACACTATGTCACAGGTAATGTCTATGCTACACATTAAAAGATCTCTCTCAGCAGTATCTATCACCCAATGTCTAATGGGTTAGTCGAACGTTTAAATAGGACTCTGAAAACTTTACTTGGTAAGATAACTGAGGATCATCCTCAGGATTGGGACAGGGTTTTACCCGCGGCTCTCTTTGCGTATAGAGAGGTCCCCAATGAACATACAGGGTTTTCCCCTTTTGAACTTGTCTTTGGCGCGCAACCGCGCGGCCCTATGTCTTTACTTCACGATCTAATCACTGCCGATAATATTAGCGATGAAACTCAATCTTCTTATGAGTACGTCATTGCTCTTAGGCAAAAGATCATCGTAGCAACTTCGTCTTCCGAATTTGCTAAAGAAAAGGCAAGGCAGTTTGCAAATAAGAATAGATGTCTACGACAACTTTGTCCAGGTGACAAAGCTCTCGTTCTACTTCCTTCAAGGGAGAACAGACTTCTAATTGCATGGAAAGGTCCATATGCAATAGTCTCCAAAATTTCTGATGTCGACTATGTTGTCGATATTGATGGAAAGCATAAAACTTTCCACATAAATATGCTCACGGAATTTTATGAAAGACCTGACTATTTGCAGCCTATTTTCCAGGCTACGGACAATTCTCAAGCACCTCATGGTCAGTACTCATCTCTGTCAGTTATACAGGATGAGGAAACTACTTTTTCTGATGTCAATCTTCCTCTTTCTATGGTCCCACTTTATTCTACGGAATCTTGGAAAAACGTGACCGTTTCTCCAAATCTTTCCGCTGAGGAACATCGACAAGTTTCTTCGATGTTGCAAACATTTCAGGATGTTCTTACAGACATCCGGGACACACACATGTCATTGAACATGACATTGTGCTAACTGATCATAATCCTATCAGAGTCAGACCCTATCCAATACCTATCCATTTCCAGTCTCAAGTCGAAAAAGAATTGGATGAAATGATACGTTTGGAAATCATTGAACCATCCACTTCAGCATACTCTTCGTCTATGGTTATTGTTCGAAAGAAGGATAATAACATTCGCATTTGCGTAGATTATCGCAAATTGAACCAAGTTACGAAGTTCGATGCTGAACCTATGCCTTCATTAGAAGAGCTACTCAATAAACTTTCTAATTCTAGATTCTTTACCAAACTAGATTTGTCTAAAGGTTATTGGCAAGTCCCGCTAACTGAACGTGCCAAACCTTTTACAGCTTTTTCTACACCTAGGGGTTTATTCCAATGGAATTTCATGCCTTTCGGTCTTATTAACGCCCCTGCTACATTCGTACGCATGATGCGGCGAATTCTCGCATATCGTACAGATGTCATAGCATACCTAGATGATATCTGTCTATTCAGTGATTCCTGGGAAGATCACTATTTGGGTTTATACGAATTACTGTCTACTCTTCGCGAGTATAACTTGACTGCAAAACCCTCTAAAGCCTTTATAGGATTTAGTGAGATTTCTTTCCTAGGTCATCGTGTTGGTCGTGGTCTTTTAAAGACAGAGGACCACAATGTTTCAAAAAATACTTAACATTTCGGTCCCTAAGACGAAGAAACAAGTAAGGAGTCTATTAGGTTTGATCCAATTCTACGGACGATTCATTCCGAATCTGTCCTCCATTATGGCACCGCTTTCTACTTTATTGAAGAAAGGGTCGCCTAATCTGATCCGCTGGTCTAAAGAATGTCAATCCTCATTGGACCAGGTTAAAGCCCTATTCTTAGGTTACCTACTATTGAGAAGACTTTTGTTCTTCGAAGTGACGCCTCGTCAACTGGGATTGGGGCAGCACTAATGCAGGAGTATTCTGATACTCTGCATCCGGTGATGTATATCTCTAGGAAATTAAATGCTGCAGAAAAGAATTACTCGGTTTTAGACCGTGAGTTATTGGCTATGGTATGGTCTATTCTGAAGTTACAAAGATTTCTTCTAGGCGCACATTTCATTGTGGAAACCGACCAGAAAGCGCTTACTGCTATTCAGAGCAAAAACTTGAAGAGCTCGAGGTCCACTCGTTATGCCATAGCTCTTCAACCATTTCATTTCTCGGTTCGAGCTATCCGTGGTTCGGACAATGTAATGGCAGACATTCTGTCCAGATGCCCACACGATTCCACATGATTCTTCTGTCATATATATATATTTCCTGATATACAGTCCAATATTATAATGACATGTTAGTAGATTTTTTCTCTTTTTTTTTTCGAGGGAAATTTATAACATTGTACCATGTAATTATCTAAGAAGGCTTAGTTAGTGATATACGGGCCAAAAGATCACTCGGCCACATTTAAATAATATATTTGCATAATTGTATTAAGAGATTTACCAGTTGTCTTTAAGATTTGTGTTATTGATATTTTCGCAGCACATCATTGAAGTCTGCGAGATTATGTCCATTGTGGAACTTTGAGGATATCAAGTCCTGTCCTAGATTGGGAGCGGATGATGTCCACATCTTCTATTGCTTGTTTATGTCAACAAAGAACAACATTGTATTACTTATTAATTACTGATGCATTATATAATGTAAATAAAATAGTGCGGTATATTAATATATTACACCGCTGATTGCACAACACATTATATGATATCATAATAATCTGTTTAATATCATCTATTGGTATGAGAATAAGTTGGTTGTCATTATGATGTTGCCATTGTTGTGGCGTGTGTTGGTGGCGCCTTCCTGGAATATATAAGCGGATACTTAGATACATTTTTTCTCTAAGGACCTGGGATATGATCTCAGTTTCGCTCCATGTGTTGAGCTAGTTTGTTAGGTATATATCCGCGCATCATACGTGCGTTAGGAGCCTAGATTTTTCCGGCTCCAGGATTTAAAAAAAAAAAATGTTTCATTTTTTTTTTCCCGGGAGGGTGCGGTAATGTTACGCACAAATAATTACTTTTTCCAAAGTCTTTGTATGATCATTTTTTTGTATGTATGATCATTTTTTGACTGAAATGTGTATTATGTTTTTTACAGTCAAAGGGACATAACCCGAGTTATTGAGACTACAATTTTTTAGGAGTTTGCCTTCTCTTGTATAGAGACACGTTCGGTCTATAATTTCTTGAACGAAGCGTGACCATATCTCCTTATTTGGTAGTATCAGTCAACTGTTGTAGATGTCTGAAACCTGTCTTAACGCTTCTGTTCATGTCCATAAAAGGCGCGACTGTGTAAGACTTTTATCTCGAATGTTCTTAAAACTGCTTTGTGTGAATTGATACTCACGTAGATGAGTTCTGCGCATGTCAAAAACTGGGAGTTCGTTCTGTGTGTTTCTGCCAGCTGGGGAGTTTAGAATGGTCTGAGTAGCGAGCAGGGACGCAACCTGCGTCTTGTGATTGTCTGAGAGAAATACATTGTCTTTGTGAGTTAGTTAGCTCCCTAGACTATTTCGCCGTATTATTCAAGCCTGCCTGGAGGCATATGTTCGTGGTTGATTTCCGAAAAAAGGTAATTCCTCTTGTATCGAACTTTTTGCTATCATCTAGAAGTTCGTCATTTTGTCGCTCCTTGCTCGCCTGTGTGATTCAAAATGGAGAGGTACTTTGACTAGGTTTTTCGCCACCGGTATCTTTATACCTGAACTAGTTATATATATATATATATATATATATGGGTCGCTCTAGACCAACAAGACTATTGTCTGTGTTCCAGGATTCGTTATATCAGAGATCACGTCCAAGTCAGATGGTTAGACTTAGAAACGTTATAAAGGTCGGTTTGACCTGTATGCCCAGTATGCTATTCACGTGCAGACAGTAAACGGACTTATTGTATACATCTGATCTGCTAGCATCAGAAAGGGAGCATTTATTATTGTCTATGAACATTGAAGATCTGCAGCTGACACTGTTGCAGAAGTTATATATATTATTTATACAGCTTCACAAACCAGAACTTTATGATATCTGTTTACAATACAACTATTGAGTATTGAATCCTACATGACTATCAGTTAATATGATTTTGAATGCTGCATTCGTTATACTATGCTGGTGATGACATAAATATCATGACTGTTTTGTGGCGTGCAATAAATGGTATAAAACTAAAGCGAAGTTACCATTTCTATGACTCTACACGTCATGTTGCCTGTGGTGTACCCTGTGATCTGTTCTACTGCAACACACACAGCAACATTCTAAATCAGAGAAGACACCTACATCTTGCACTTTAATACCAGGTGTCGATAGGGGTGGCAAGTTATCATTTCAGCTCAAATCCACCCTTATCACCCGTCATAAGAGAATATTTCCAGACCAAGTGATTCACAGAACACCCGTCATAAGAGGAATTTCTCAGGCCAAGTGATTCGAGAGCATATAACCTGAATTGCTCGTGTCCATTCTAACCTGTGCGAGGAGATTGTAGATTCCGAAATTTTGGGGGTAGGTGTAATATTTATTTAACAAATGTGAATTTGACGTGTTTCTTGCTTAAGTCGTTATATATGAGGCTGGCAACCTCAACATATGAAAATAGTTTGTTCATGAACCACTACAGCAAGCGCTGGTAATTGTTTCTAGCTAGTCGTGCGGAAAACCGACAGCAAAGGTGACTCCAGACTCCGAATGGAGCAGTAATGAATGATGATTATATCACATATGCCGGAAGTGTATAATATCATTTTCTGAGATCTATGTACTTTGTTAATTGTAATTCAGGCACGCCCTTATTCGCGCTGTCCAGACACATTTTCCAAGTTTAATACCCAGAAGAGTATTGGTGATTTTTAATCATCTTCTTTGAGCTACGCTGTGTACTCAAGAATTTAATTCTCCTGAGAGATTAACATTGGTGGGTGGATAGCGAGAAATGCGTCTGCTAAGCTTCCAACTCAGTGTACTTAGCAGAGGCATTTGTTCTTTCTATTTCGTCAAAAAAGTTCGTGGTTAGAAGCTATCAGACTGTTTGAAGTACTAACGTTACTACGCCGCTAGTGTGAGAGAAGAGCATCAACACTGACCGCATACATTTGACGAGTTATGCGGAGAAGTGGACTCATCACCAAAAAGAAGTGACGGAAACCACGGCGAAAGGACTCACCTAGATCAGTTAAGTCCTGAATAAAAGGCATCAGCAAAACGGACTTTTATCGCTCCCTGTTAAGTCTCTATGAAGACGCTTTCATCTAAAATTTCAACAAACTTTCCATATTTATTTTAACATGTTAAAGACTTATTCACTATTAAATTTATTGCATGGTATTTTAAAACTAAACAGACATAGTTGATTCAGTTATTACATGTATGAAAGCAAACGTAAAAGCACGACTAATATATATATATATAGACAAATATTTACCTCTAAACAGAGCTATACCGTTATAAGAGGAAATTCGCTGAATTAATTCAGCTGGAGGCTTGACCGGGCTAAAAACCATTACTTAAATCCTCCACAAAAGGAGACGGATCCGATATAAGTTAACAATTGTTCAGCCCAATGCAACATTGTTCTTGACTTCTGAAAATATCTTGTGAAAACTAACTTAAGGTAGAAGCGTCATTACCCTTCTATTTACATATCTGCCAAGAGTAATCTTGTGCGAAGGTAGACATTTCTGACAACCCATTTAGATACTCTTGAGTTTTGGCCTCTGTTGGACCACTACTGCAAAGCAGGGGAGGCAATCCGTGACAGCTTCATAGCAAAATGTGCGAAAGACAGTTTGTTTCATTACCTCTATTCGTAAATGATTAAGCAAATCAAAGATTTGTCCTCTTGGATAATATGAAGTAATTTCTAGTTATATACTTCACCTACACCTAGATTGTTAGATCATCATTACAGACTTACATGAGCACACACTTTCATGCGCAATATGTTTAACATTTATTATATGCGCCTCATGTCATATATCATTACCAGATAATTAAAAACAGAGGGATCAGTAGTGAGGAATAAGATAAGTGAAAGTCAACCATTGATATTCGATGTGAAACGTATAAAGCCACTTTGTGTGTCATCAGTCCAGCAGAAGTCTGAGTCTACACATTACGTGTTTCGCGTCTAACCGGAAAGAAGCTTGCAAAGCATATGTCCGGACAGAAGAATTCCCAAGATAGGACATCTTACAATTTCTAAGTTACAAGGAAGATTTTTCTCGCCTGCGTTTGTAAACGTTGTTGGCGCAGCATTTTATTCACCTGCGTATCAAGTGTTCACAAGTTGATTCCATTTACATATATCAAGTTCAACTCACTCGAAAGCATAATTGTATGAATCAGTAGTACATACTCACAAGATGATGAGTCTATATACCAAGATCGCTTAGCCACAAGCTGATTCGTCAAAATATCAAGCGCCGCAAATCACCAAGTTTATCTAGGCACTACGTCAGTTCATGAAGTGAATTCATCTACTTTCATCTTATTTTGCTCTGTCTTTATCAAGATCTAAGGGCAGAAGCTAGAGTCGTGGGAAAATAGAACACTTTCCACAATTTATTAAAAAACACTATCTAGTGGAGAGCATTCACATTCTCTTCTTGTCTTTATATCGAATAGGTCTCTTTCTTCATACGAGCCAATTTTGTCTATCCATACCTGCTTACCTGACTGTCCATCCATAGCGGCTTACCTGACTGTCCATCGATAGATGCTTACCTGACTGTCTATCCATATCTGCTTACCTGACTGTCCATCGATAGCTGCTTACCTGACTGTCCAACCATAGCTGCTTACCTGACTGTCCATCAAATTTGTCATCTAAATATCCATTCATTAATCAAATATCTGTTTGTCGATTTCCTCCCATTAATCTATTTCTGTCTGTCATTGTGTCTGCCAATTTGTATCACTATATTCCTGTTTTTATATTTGTCTTACTGTCAAATCTATTCCAAACCACTTGAGCCTAGACTTTCATACATTATATCACAAACTTTTACCAAGAAAATACCAATTATACAAACAACTAGTGTATCCGTGATGTCACATACCTCGTGGAACTAGCTCAAATTTCAAATGTGGGGAATTAGATCCACATTTGTCTTCTGAACACAGCCAGTACAATCCTAGGTCATCATAAGTAATCGAATACATCGTCATATTTATCTCACCCTGTCCTTTTGATTCATTTGTGAAAATGAAGGAAACGTTATATCTGGATTTGTTCACAGCGTTACCTGTACTGTTGACTGAAACTGAAGTGAACAAAGAAGGCCATCATTGATTATTACAATAATAATAATACACATTTTCAAAATTCAAGTGTCAGTTGTGCTGATAAATGAATCGTAGATAAAATTATGAATATGGAAAAAAGAATAAGAATAAAACAAGTAATGTTGAGACCTAATGCACTCAAATGTAGAAAATAAATGTTCAAAATATTCAATAGCATATAATAAAAATTAATGGCCATTATACATATATACTGAAGCACATTAAAAATGCACCGCTATTATATATACTGATGCAGAGAAGCTGGAAAAAAAAGTGTGGGAATGGATTTTCCCCGTGTTTGTCATGAGGTAGAGAGCGAATGGCTGCTGGAATGGAAAGTACATGATTCAACCCACGGGTTTGTGTACAGACTACATGAAAACAATGAAAGTTACACGTGCAACACGATTCCCAACAGCTATGACCCTGAAAATGTGTACGCGTTGTGGTAGTATACTCGGTATAAAAAGGCCGTTGAGACAAAACACCCAGTACATGTGCTTGAAATGCCACGACTATCTGAAAACGACCGCCAACGAGCCATTGGTATGTTGGAGACCGGAATGAGCTCGCGGGCCATTGCCAGAAAGATGAATTGCCACCACAGCACTATTGTACGTCTCAATGAACGTTACGGAACCACTGGCAGTGCCCGGGATAGACTTCGGAGTGGCCAACCACGAGTTACTACCGCTGCGCAAGATCGTCATATTGTGCTGAGTCACCTAAGGAATCGTTCTCTCCCGGCAAGTCAAACAGCAAGAGCAATAGTGGGTAGACGTGGGCAAGTCTCTCGAATGACAGTCATATGACGACTCAGAGATACAGGCCTTACTGCAAGACGACCTTATGTTGAGCCACACTTGAGTCACAGACATCGTCAGCAGCGCCTGCAATGGGCAGAGCAACATGTCAGATGAACTAGACTGCAGTGGAATGCTGTCCTATTCACAGACGAGAGCAGATTCAACATATCCTTTGCTGATGGACGTATGCGGATTTGGCGACGGTGTGGACAGCGCTTTGCAGATTGCTGTGTTCGTCAGCACAACCGATTTGGAGGTGGCAGTATTCACATTTGGGGAGGATTCAGTTTTCGCCATCGCTTGCCTCTTCACGTCTTCCGTGGAAATGTTAATGCTGTGACATATCGAGATGAGGTTCTGGATGCATTGGTTGCTCCTGCGTTCACAAATTATCCAGACTTGCAGCTTCTCCAGCAGGATAACGCACGTGCGCACACCGCATGCATTACGCAGCAATACTTACAGCAGCAGAACATTGTGACGATTGATTGGCCTGCCCTATCTCCAGACATGTCCCATATAGAACATCTGTAGGACGAGCTTGGACGCAGAGTCTACAGGCAAGGTTCTCCTGCTAATCTGCAACAGCTCGAAGCTGCTCTTACACGTGAATGGGACTTGATTCCCCGGAATTTCCTTCAGAGACTTGTGCGTTCCATGCGGAGCCGCTGCCAAGCTTGTTTGCAAACACACGGTGGACATACCAGATACTGAGGATAGTGTGAATGAATTTTTTTATTGGTTGCATTTTTTGGTTTTCTCCCTTGCCTGCACAGAATGCAATGAATTTCATAACAATCAAATGTACAAATTAATGACCAGCATGGATTCATAGGAAAATGAATAAAGATTCCAAATATGTAAACTTGTAAACACTTATATTTACATTTCACACTCTGTTCCTGGATTATACATGTGGTGCGTTTTTAATGTGTTTTAGTGTATATATATATATATATATATATATATATATATATATATATATATATATATATATATATATATATATATATATATATATATATATATATATATCGGAGCCGCGCTGGTGTAATGGTTACAACGTTGCGCTAGCGACCAGGTTTTCAAGGTTCAAGCCCGGGCGCTGTCGTTTGAAGGAGTGTCATCGACCGGAATTTTGACTGAATAACCTGAACGGTTCCTGCAGATAAACCTTTGTAGACCGGGTTGGAAGGAAAGTCCACTGGCTCCCCAGCCTCGCAATGACATGTCATTGGGCCAAAAGGGCTGGAAAGCTCGAGTGCCGCTGGTCAGAGAAAAAAAAAAAAAAAATATATATATATATATATATATATATATATATATATATATATACATATACATATATATAAGCTCTACTGCTAACACTTCCATCTCATGTAAGTGGCTTTAAAATTATTAACTATTAAATTAATAACTTTCTTCATAATGCATTATATTCACTGTCATATCTTCCATTTTATGTTTATGAATAACTCTTCTCATAATAGAGGTTGATTGAAATAACAGCCCCTTCAGTCATAACTGGCTGTGGGAATGCTCCCAGGAGGTAACAGCCTTCAGCTGATTTTTTTTCCTTTCTTTTTTCCTCTTCTCTTCTGCTTGCCGTAAAAATTTTTTTTTTTAGCCCAGTCTGAGGTGGCGCCACAGCGAGCATCACCACTTGGTGCGATCTGCAGTTTTATCCTCTCAGGTTGCTGGATTTACGTCCAGTGCCCTCATGTCTTTCTTGCACACATCTTTGAACCTTAGTTGCGGTCGTCCAACTGTTTTTTTGCCATCTGCCAGTTGTCCGTAGAAGATATCTTTCGAGATGCGACTATCTTCCGTGATGTGGACATGGCCCAGCCAGCGTAGTCTGCGCTGTCTAAGCAGTGTATAAATACTGTGAAGGCCAGCACGTGACAACACCTCGACATTTGTCACTTTGTCTTTCCACGAGATGCCGAGGATGTGGCATATACACCGTAAATGGAAGGTATTGAGCTTTCTTTCTTGCTTAGCATAGGTCGTCCAGATCTCGCTGCCATATAGTATCTGCTGGTGACGCAGGCGTTATATACTGCAGCTTTGGTCTTCGTTGTAAGTTTAGAGTTTCCCCAAACACGTGTTGTGAGGCGGGCAAAGATGGCTGCAGCTTTGCGAATATGGCTTTCAATTTATGTCTCCAGAGAGTTTGTCGTTGACGGTAGACCCCGGGTAAGTAAAGTGCTGCACAACTGCCAATACACAGTTATCGACAGTGATAACTGGTGCAACATCCACATCATGAATCAGCACAATTGTTTTCTTTAGGCTTATTGTGGGGTTTATTGATAACTTTCCTCATAATACATAATGTTAATTGATACAACATATCTAGTTACATACCTTCCATGTCATTGTGATGAAATCAGTTGTGCACTTTTCATAACTTTTATTCTCTCCGGCAGTATTAATTCATTTCTTCATTTTCCGAACCGATCGTCCTATTATTTGGCATATTTTATGCACTTACATTTTTGTTCTGACCACTCCCTAGACTTGTTTACGTTTCGCCAGGTGAATCGTAATAATACCAGGCTAAGACAGGTCAGCGGTTAATACTTTTATCACTTAAGTCGTGTTAAGCCAGATTGGCTGTCTAAGAAAGCAGACTGCATCGCAACGTCAAATTAGCAACTCATAGAAGCCAGAGAGACATTGGGCTAGTATTCCAGAATTAAAAGTGACAGATCAAAGTATTTGGGCATCTTTATAACTGTCGTACGGTAGGTTAATTGGTTTATTGGGCCCAGTCTAAGCAAAGAGTAGAGGTTGACTGATACACGAGAAATGTATAGAAAATAGATTTCACAGGTGATAGGTTGAGGGAAAGATATGTCTCTGAAGTGAGTAGGTTACTCTCATCCAGCCTATCCGTACAACTATGCTTTATTATGAGACAGTCTTTGCCTCCCTGTCAAATGAAAGAACAGGTTATTCTACACACACAACAATATTTGACGACACACAAACGTGAAAAAAATTAAGGATAAATGGGTATGGGTCTGACCAACACACAAAGTTATGTTTTCTTGTTGTTTATTATCACTAAACTGTTTTACAACATCGTTACCCAAAGAATATCAAGAAAAGCATTTACATATAGAGGAAAATAAAGAAGGATGTTGCGCCTTCACCGTATAAAGGAAAAATAACCCAAAGAAAATATTTACCCAAAGGTTGAAGGTTAGCACTAAGTTTACAGAATAACAATATTGGTACAATAAAAGACCAAGTAAAGTAAACAGAATCAAATCAAACCACCAAAGATTAATAGATAGTTTCCAGCAACAATAAAGTTAACACCCGCTCTCTCATTCATGTGGCCACCTCTCACACTCTTACCTAATTTGTATTTCTTCCCTTGGGTCTGTGTTTTCCCTTCGTACATTTATTCCATGAACATAATCCCTACTGGTTCTATTGACTAATAAATCATCCCCGCTGTCGAGGATACAAATTGGCCCCAGTTCATCCCACACACAAAAACACTAATGAGGTGAACCCCGAATAAGTTTACTTCCACGATAAATCCTGGTGACGATATGGACGATATGAGCCATAAAGGGGTGTCTTCACTGTTCTAAAAAACTAGCACTGTTCCCCTGATGGGTGCACAGGGGAATGTGATTCTAGATACAGGAACTACAACTGAATAATTTCGTTGCGACAACTCTTGCATTGTTGAGGGCGGGCGGGGAAAACAGTCCTGTTTCCCGCTCAGCTGGAACGTCTATTTGTGTGTATATATATATAGGGTTTACTACAAATATTTAATATATGAGGGTCCTTGGTGTTTACCGTTTTAAGAGAGGGAAACACTTCTAGAAAATCTGGAAAAATCCGGTTGTTACAAATGATAATGATGGATTTTCTATCGGCCGACTCTTTGTCAGAGTGCCAGTCCATGCACAGCGTATATTTTAGTACTCCACTTGGATTACAGCTGTCAGGTGTTGAGGAAAAATAATAATAATGTTTCAGGTATACGCTACTGTTGGCTGATAAAATATACTACTGGACAAAAGTTAAGGGCCACCATTCAGTTTAGACAAGGTTTATATAATTGATTCATCATCTCATCTCAACCCGTAACCCGTCATGGGTCGTAGGGGTGCCATGGTGGAAGCATCAGCAGACAGGGTCCTCCACTGCTCTCTATCCTCAGCAATGCGTACAAGTGTGGAAAAAACCGTGTCCTGCCCATTCTTTGATGTTATCAGCCCAGGATTTTCTTTGCCTTCCTCTTCTCCGTTTACCTTCGACTGTTCCCTGGAGGATCATTTTCGAAAGGGAGTCATGACGAGTTACATGCCCAAACCAGGCAAGCTTTCGACGTTTCACTATTGACAAAAGTGGTTCTTGGTGGCCTGCATAGGTGTTTATCTTCTCTCTAACATAGACATTTATTTTGTGCTCTTTATAGCAAATGCGCAAAATTCTTCTATAACATTTATGCTCGAAAGCCTGAATCCTTCGCTCCGTATCTGCAGTGAGTGTCCAGCTCTCACACCCATATAAGAGAATAGATAATACAAGTGATTTGTATAATTTGATCTTCACAGGAAAACTGATGTTACTTTTCCAGATCACATTCAGTCTTGTCATGGCTGCTGAGGCCATCTCAAGTCTTGTCTTGATTTCTTTACTTGATCTCCCATCACTACATATAGTGGACCCGAGATATTTAAAGGTGTTAATAATTGATTAGCAAACTGTAAAGACAAGTGAAAATGTCATTAAAACTGAGCTCAGAGAAATGTGTATACATTTCTGTGTGCACTAGGTTACCTTTTTTTTTTAAATGTCCAAAAACTGGGTCACTTTAACCCGCACGTGAAAACTGCCATTGTTGCTGCAAAAACTCGTGGTTTTTGCAACACGCCCCACTAGTTCAAAAGGTGAAAAAGTGAGCTGAATTTGACTGCACGTGGAAAATGATCATCGGTAAAGAGTGTTCACCGTTGGTATGCAATAAATCAGTATGACAAGTGGTCGAAATGATCACTGCATTAGCCATGCCTCCAAGGAGAAGTCTCAGCACTGTAGACCGTGGTCGAGCCATGGCATGGATTCAGGATGGTCAATCTGTTCGTCATGTTGCAAGGCGTTTAGCAGTGTCCCACACTACCATTCAGAGACTTCTTGAGAGATTTCAAGCTACCGGACATTTGGAAAATCGACCCTGCTCAGGAAGAATTATATAAACCTTGTCTAAACTGAATGGCGGCCCTTAACTTTTGTCCAGTAGTATAGTATCCTGGATTTGGTAAGTCCAGTAAAATAAGTTATAGTCATACAGTATCTCTGCTTGTATACACTTATGGGGGGGGGGGGGGGGGGGTACGGACCGCAAGGTGAAACAAAAAAAAAATGGACAACCCTGGTTCGTTCTCTTGGATGGTCTGTATTCGTTTGTATAAGAAACATTTAGATGTAGTAGAAAAATGCTACCACTTCATATGTAACATATAAACAGTTATGTGTAAACGGGGACATCGATAGTCTTCACCTCCGCTCTGTCAAATCCTGACGTTTTAAAGATACAAGGTGTTCTTCTCTATGCCTTACACACAGGACACCGCTAGCACGCGGAGGTGGGTCAGACTGAGCCGATGCCAAGAAGATTCCCCCCGCCACCTTACTTCGCAATTGCTGGCTGGGTCACTGCACTGTCTGTTATTTATTATTTATTTCTCACATGTTGCGCCTGTTACAAATTATCAAGGAATATCATTTAGTCAAAACTAGTAAATTGTCACGGTATCTTTAATTTGTTGTATGCATTTAAAAAAAATGACGATGCAATAATAATAATGGATAAAATGAAATATAAAAACATTTAATTTATTTCCCTCCTCCTGCAGATTCGTTTTAACACGTCTCAAGACTCGAGTCATGGTTAGCGTTTGGCTGTAATGACACAAATTACCGTCTCGTCTCAGCTAGGTAACGGTACGGGAATATGTACTACATTTTAACGTTTGAATATCTGAGTTAAAATCGCTAAGGTTATTTTACTTAATACGGCTTATTACTACAAAAAAAAGATCTAAGTAAAGTATTTAACGGTATGTAAAAGTATTTAAATGTTTGACTTTAAATGCTATCACTGTAAAACACTTCTAACACGTAGCACTATTTACCAGAAATTCCACAATGAAAAAATCTGTCCACGGATCACTTTTTAACCAGTAATCCTAAAGACATGGTTTAAGGTGTGGGCTAGATTTTCTCAAATTTGAGTGACAACTGATAATAGATGGGTTATAAAATCACACACCACACACACACAACACATAAATATATAGATAATATATATATAGTATATATGTACTTATATGCTTATATATAATTAAATGTGAGAGTTTCATCTCGGAAATGGCGTTATTTCGCATTACTGTGTGAGACCAAAAATTCAGACGCGAAAGATGAAAGTTCAAAGGCCTAAGTCTTTGTCTTTCCAGCGGTTCTCGTCTAGAGTGGTGACCGATATCAAAGACTGTCGCTCTCCTAGCGGTTTTACCTGTAGAATGCCCGTGTTGCCAGATCAAAGAAACTAAGGATTTCTATACTTTCCCTGGACAATATCGAAGAGTCAGTTCCGCCTTTCCCCCGTGCCGTCTTTCTGCCGAGTATTATATGATTTCCACTCGCGTGAGTGGAAAGGAGTAAAATAAAGCGTGATTTGTTTCCTGTTATGACTGACAGGTCCACGAAGATGGTAAAAACACAGTTATCCCATGTTTACAGAAAAGAGAGCGGGGACAAAATGATACACTGCAAAAATATACAGTTGGTATAATGCATGTTTAGCTAGCAAATCAGAGAGCAGCTAGAAGGTTACAATAAGTTGTCAGATTACTGTAGGCTCTTTTCCAGTCCACGTCACAATAACTTAAAAAGAGAACCCGCTATTTTAAATACAAAGACTGGAAACTTAAGGAACCAGAGCACCCGTCATAAGAGGAATACTAAAATTTCCCAGATCAAGTGTTTGAAGCATCTAATCAAAGTTGCTGTGTCCATTCTACTGTGCCAGGAGATTGTATATCTCATTTGGGGTAAGTTGTGAACATATAGTTTAATATGTTAATTGTGATATGTCTGTACTTGATAAGTGGTTATACCAGTCATAGGAGGCTGGCAACCTCAACATATGAAAATAATATGTTCATAAACAACTCCGCCTACGCCGGTCCCAAGCTATGCTGAAAAAGGAGGAAGGCGGCCTGCATGGAGGCCGTAAGGAGGCAGCCCATCAACCACGCAAAGGCACAACAGGCCAATCACCTGTTTGCTTTAAATCATGATTACGAAAACTACAAGAGAGAAAACCGGACTGATTCTAAAGGCGACCAACTGGAACGGAATACGACTTATGGAACTTGGAACACAAGAAGTATAAATGGGAAAGAAGGGAGCTGGTGGAAGAGATGAGGAATGCAAAACTAGAAATCCTTGCTATAACGTAAAGAAAGAAAAAATGAGTCATGGATCTCGATGGCAACACGCTGCTCTACAGAGGTGTACCCACATCTGAAATAGCTAAAGGGGGCGTGGGTTGAATTGTTTCCCAAAACCAAAAAGATAGTATCAAGGGATGGAACTTTGTCTCGGGGCGCATTATGGTTGTAAAACTAAAAGAAGGAGAAACCATAGTCAACCTGGTCATAGTGTATGGGCCAAATGAGGATGAGAGAGCAGAGGTCAAAGAAGAATTCTTCGAGCTGCTTCAAAGGACAGTGCCTAGACGAAATTATCATGCTCGGAGATTTCAATGCCAGAGTTGGAAATGACCATACTAGATGGGGTGGTGTTGTCGGAAGATATGGAGAAGATACTCTAAATGAAAATGGAAAGCGACTCCTTAGATTCTGCAGTGAGCAGAATCTGATCATTACAAACACAAAGTTCCCCTATAAGCGCATACATGCATACACTAGATGTCCAGGATGCTAGAGTCTGGAGGAAGGGGGGGGGGTGTGGAGAGAGAGATAACTACCTGCTTACAATCAAAAGAACAACTGAAAGAGTTACTCAGCCTAGGAACTGCCCAACATCACGCAAGAAACTAAGTAAACGAACGGAAGAAATGAGCATTAGGACCTACAAGCTGAGAGAGCCAGAAATTAAGACCAGATATCAGGGGCTTATTGCTGCAGTGATGAGCAACACAGAAGAACAACCTGATGACTTGGACACCCTCTGGCTTAAATTCAAGGACATCATAAAGACAGCTGCTGCAGAAGCATGTGGTGAAGTCCGACTTGGGAACAAGAGAAAGAGGACACCTTGGTGGACAGAGGAAGTCAAAGAGAAAATGAGAGAGAAG
The DNA here is from genome assembly GCA_024509875.1 of Oreohelix idahoensis. Taxonomy (NCBI): domain Eukaryota; kingdom Metazoa; phylum Mollusca; class Gastropoda; order Stylommatophora; family Oreohelicidae; genus Oreohelix; species Oreohelix idahoensis. The sequence goes on from JAMPIV010021686.1 coordinate 240,911, forward strand.
AAAATGGCATGGAAACAATACTTAGGAGCTAAAAACACAGCAGGACAAATAGAGAAATATAGAGAATATGTGATACCCAGAACAGATGCAAAGAACAAGGTGCTAGCAGCAAAACAGAAGTCCTGGGAAGAATTTGGAGAAAAGCTAGAAAAAGATCCGCAAGAAAACCAGACATTGTTAAGACCCTAAAGAACACGAGGAAGGAAAAACAATGCCCTCTCAAATTTATAAAGGACAAGCAAGGCTAATTGCTTACTGCCCCGAAGGAAGTAGTGGAAAGACGGAAAGAATATTTCTCAGAACTCCTTGATGGTGAGCAAGGTCAAGCATCAGAAATGATAACCACTAGCACAGAAGAGAAAACCAATGATGGTGAAGATGACATAAAGATGGAAGAACTGAAGGCAGCACTGGAGAAAATCAAGGTGGGCAAAGCAGCAGGGCATGATGATATATCACCAGAAATAGTTAAGTATATGGGAGCTTCAGGCGACCTATTAAAGCTGAGTGAAAAAGCAATTGAGTATAAGAGTGAGATCCATCTTTGTTTCATAGATCTGGAAAATGTGTTTGGCAGGGTCCCCTGGAGCAAACTTTGGAACTGTTTGGCAAGGAAGAACATTTCAGCACCTCTGATTCACGCTATACAGAGCTTCTACAAGTCTTTCAGAAATTATGTGAGGACAGCAAACCATAAGCCAGAAGAATTCAGGACCAAAACTGGCGTAAGACAATGTGATATCCTGTCACCTTATCTTTTCATACTCCTCATGGACGATGTCATCAAGGCATGTAAGGAGAGAACAAGAAAGTATTCAGTGGGGTACTGGAAGGTGAGAAAGGTCTGTATTTCAGAGCTGGCATTTGCTGATGATGTTGCCCTGATTGCTAAATCAGATGCACATCTTCAATCCAACCTGCAAGTCTGGAAGGAAGAGCTGGAAAAGAGAGGGATGGTCATAAGCAGCTCTAAAACAAAAACCACAGTGATATCACGAGAAGAAAGAAGACATCAGATTAACCTGGGAGAACAGGTCATGGAGCAGGTCGACCACCTTAAATACCTCGGAGCTATTATAGACCGAAAGGGAGGCATCAAAGAAGAGTTGGCCACTCGAAAAGCAGCAGCTGGGAGACTTTTTCAGGCCATAAATCGAAGATTCCTCAGCAAGAGAGAGGTTGGTAAGAAAACGAAGATGGCTATATACCACTCCATCTATGTCCCAGTCTTGACAAATAGATGCGAGTCATGGGCAATGACTACAACCCACAAAAGCCAGATTCAAACCTCAGACATGAGGTATCTGAGGAAGGTGGTTGAAATAAGAAGAAGAGACATGGTCCACAACCAGACGATACGTCAAGGCCTAAAATGCCACCCCCTGAAGACCCAAGAAGAACAGTCTTAACTAAGATGGTTTGGCCATGTCTGCAGAATAGGAGTAGATCAACTACCACGACAAGCATGGGAAACAAAGAGCCAGCGATCAAGACCCCCAGGACGACCCAGAGTCCGCTAGGAGGACAACATTAGACAATCTTTGAAGGACCGAGGACTAGAATGGAACCAGGCCAGGAGGAAGACAGCCAATAGGATAGTCGGCGCTCTCTTTTCCAAACCGCTAAACCTCACGGTAGAAGGGGAGCGACTAAGTAAGTAAGTAAGTAATATGTTCATAAACCACTACAGAAAGCACTGGTGTTTGCTTTATGCTAGTTCTCTCAGGAAAGCGAAATCAGAAGTGACCCCGACTCCAAATGGAGTAGTGAGAAGAGATGATTAAATCACGCGTGTCGTAAGTGTATAGTATCATTTTCTGAGATAAATGTACCTTGTTAACTGTAACTCAGGCAAGCCATAGCCTTTGCGCTGTCCAGACACATTTTCCCCATTAAAGTAACGTGAAGAATAACGGTGATTTCTAACCATATTCCCTGAGTTATACTGTGTATACTCATCGAGAATAATTATTCAGAGAGGCTAACATTGGTGGGAGAACAGCGAGATAATGCACATGTTAATTTGCAGCCCCCAAATGTACTTAGCAGACGCATTTGCTATTATATTTTTCCTAAAGTTCGTGGTTCGAAGTTACACGACGGTTCTGAAATCAGACCAGTCTGAAGTAAGAATCTTCGCCACTATCTTTGTGATTCAAGAGCTGTGTTCGACACCAATAACACATAAGGAAGGGAAACCCGAGGCCTGTAACACACACCAGCAATATACAGTAGACACGTTGTGAAGACACCCACCTGAAGTTCATCTAGACGTCTCTAGAGAAGAGTCCTCATCACAAAAAAACCTGACAACGACCCAGTGCAGTACTCAGCAATCTAAGTCTTTTGTAGCAGGCATGCAAAGGGCACTAATAACCATCAGTCCCCAATTAAGTCTCAGTGAAGACAAATTTAAAACCTCATAAAATCACTTTCATCCATATTTATTTAAATTTGTTAAAGACTAATCGATTTTTAAATTTGTTATATGTTATTTCACAAATTCATAGATGATTCAGTTCTTATAGATAATAGACAGCATGTATGATCGACAATCTTTAACTTATATATACATATATTTACAGCCATAGAGCCAAGATTAATTATAAAAGAAATTTCGCTGGATTAAACCAGCTGGGGGCTTAAACAAGACAAACAGTTGCTTAATACTTCACAAAAGGTGCCGGATCAGAAATAAGTTAATAGTGCTCTGCCCTGTTCAGCATTGTTCTTGACTTCTGAATTATCTTGCGAAACTAACTTGAGATAGAAGCGTCATTATCCTTCTATTTACAACTCTGCCAAGAGTAATCTTGTGCGAAGGTAGACACCTTTGAAGACCCATTTTAGATACTTTTGAGTTTTGGCCACTGGTGGACCACTACTGTAGAGCAAAGGGGTGGGGGGGGGGGGGGCAAATCCTGTGACAGTCATGTAAGAAGTTTATTAATAATTGTCTGTCATAATACATCGTATTCAGTGCCATATCTTCTGTCTCATGTAGCAGGTCTCTTGAGAACTTCCTCATCATGTATAAGAGTTTCAATCATATCTCTACTTGGTCACTAATTAATCTAACAGCAGAACAAAATAATAACAACTCCCACCTTTAAACAATGTTAACGATTTTGGACTTGGATACGCTCGAGCACAAATCGTGAAAGTAATGTCTGTGTTAGCAGCAGTTCCAAAACGCTGAGTAGGTTTTTCAGGATCACAGTGTTCTGGCAGACCTAATGAAATTTAAATTACGAGTGTTATGGATGGCAATACGCAGCCTTAGACAATTTTGATAAGTTCAGGACAGAGAGAGAGAGAGAGAGAGAGAGAGAGAGAGAGAGAGAGAGAGAGAGAGAGAGAGAGAGAGAGAGATAGAGAGAGAGATAGATAGATAGATAGATAGATAGATAGATAGATAGAGAGAGAGAGAGAGAGAGAGAGAGAGAGAGAGAGAGGGAGAGAGAGAATGTGGAAATTCATCGGGACATGGGTTTAGTTTCATTGTCTTCTTGCTTTGACGCCCGCTAATACCTTAAGTTCCGCCTTCAAAATAAAGCGAACTGCAGGAAGTGAGTGTGTGGTGCATTCGAACTACCGTATGTCATATTTATATCCGAGCACTATTGTATCACTGTGTAGAAATGTAATTGTCGAGCGAAGAATGTGTGAGGTAACTACGAGAAAGATGAACAAACAAGAGTAAGGGCACAGCTTACAGGCTAATGAATGGACAGTACGAGAAATCTGATACAATAAATTTTGTCTTCCTATTTGCCTTTACTTGCCACGCTGTTTCGCAGCTCCATATCATATAAGGGTGACCGAGAAGTCTCTCCGCAGTGGGTTCAGTGCTTGAATACTATGAATCAAGGGAAACAATCCCAATGATAAAATTATTATTAAAAGGTCTACGTTTACATAGCAATTTAAATTATTTAAACAGACACTAATGCTTTTTGCGAAAATTAAAAAAAAACAAAAAAACACTCATTTTTATGTAGTAGTAAAGTAAATCTGATTAAAGTAAATTAAAATAATGTTGTTTACTGTATCATAAAATGTTACATTCATATTATTAAAGCACTGAACCCACTGTGGAGAGACTTCTCAATCACCCTGTACATGTGCTGTTAGTTAACCTTTCCTTTCTGCTCCATAAGAGACATTTATACATGTTACCGTGGGGTGTATATGTTGATTCAATTATAAGGCATATATGTTCACGTTTCTTGTGTGTTTGTTTATTGTATCATTCAAGTCAAGATACTGGTGTATGTCACGAAGTGAAAATCGCCTTCTCTCTCTTCTTAAAGCTTTTCTCATACCAATTCCTTCCTTCTCTCTAAATTCTCTAGAAAATCCACCACTCGTCAAAAAAATCAGGAGATCTCCCATTTCTTGTGAATGAAATTCCTGTCTATTTGTTCTACGTTTTACTGGCAAAGGTCTTTCATACTTCGCTGTGAACTTTTGACCGCTGTATAGTAACATGGGTTTTCCCCTGGGGATAATTACAATTTTAGCCAACTGGTAGGCAGTCGTATTGTCATGTGACTTTTGACCTCCCAAGTACCGGGCAGTGTGTGTGTGTGTATGGTTGGGGATGGAATGAAATGTCAAAAATAGTTCAGGTCCACCACCCCTAACGTAGGCAGATTAAACCCAGCAAACACTGGAGTGAATTTAGGCGCGATTCTTGAAGCGGCAGCCTAAACGGTAGGCCATACCATGAAACAACTAGTGGTCCTGCGAAGGCAAATACAGAGGGCACTCTGTCAATTTTAACACAGCAATGGTGCTTAGCTGAGCGATTCAACCAGGTTGTCCTACCAGGAGACTTAACCATATGCAGTGTTCTTGAGGGCCGACATAATCCATCCCAGTTCTTGATGAGCCCTGTGTCCAGACAGAGGAAGCAGCCCTTGCCATCCTCTGAAACCCTACTAGACGCACTTACCTTACTGGACCTGGAGTGCTGGGACAGATTGAACCCCTTGGCAACAAGACTACATAAATTCAGCATCACCTGAGATGAGTAGTTTAAAATGCCAGCAGAACCAGTACAGAATAGCTAACCAGTCCACATGATGTTAAATTTATTCTGACATTTTTCAGAACCTTTAATAGATTAGTGAACAAAGATTATAATTGTAAATTTTTGAACATATAATCTATCATCATGTTGTAATTTCATTTCAAGTTATAGAGAATCTATCTTCAATTTTGTATAATTTACATAACAGAGTATGTTGTTATTTTTCTTGTAATATTTAATTGGGTTGTATAGTTCTAGTAATTAAAATCTACACCCTGGGGGCAGAGCCATAAATAAATTAACTTCTATTGGGTCAGGATATTTTAAATGTGGCTGGACACCAAATCTTTCTCTCAACCTTATGTGCTTTACACAGTCCTTTTTGTAGGATTCCTGAGGAAGAATTTATCGTCCGGAAAATATCCTGCTTAGGGGCCAGAATTCTCTTTTAAGAAAATGTATAGTACACTATTTCCCGAGGAGAGGCAGTTCCATTACGAACTCGTAAACTATCTATAAGACATTATTATCTTTATTCTTCCATTCCATCCAAGCTGTCCTTCTCCTCAAAACTACCCCACGACAATGTACTACCAGAGATAGTTATTCTTGATGATGTTCGTACCCAAGTTCGTTTTAGAATTCCTCTGTCTTGTTTAATGTTTTGTGACAATCATTAGCATACTTAATATCCACTATTAACTGCAAAAACCTTCAACAGGAGGTAGTTAACAAAGTCTTCAGGGATCCAGGAAAACAGTTTATTATCTTGAACATAAAATCCCAAGCAAAATCATTTGCTTGCGTTTACAATTCTTTATGAAGAGTAGTGTCTTGATATAGATTTATTTTTACTCCTTTTAATTTTATCCAATTTGGGGTAAATACTTTGCCTAGTTCTTTTTCATTAGGCTTCTCTGGTTTATCCAACTTAGGGGTAACTGATAGCCGGGTCTCTACCTCTTGTATGACTTGAGTTAATTTGACATTAGAGAGCTCAGTTTTCATTTCTTATAAGTTCATATCGTTTTCCCAACATTTAGGCATTTCTGGCCTAACTAGGTTTTATTCTGAGAAATGAAAAAGTCACACGAAGATGTACTTACGGGTAATATGAATTCCCAACTTTGTAAAAATTATCTGCTTCACACAGAGTTGATATCTTGATAACTTCAAGACCAGCAGTTGGATGGACTAGGGCTACGTCCGTACAAACTGGCTTCTGTAGATCAACTGACTTTGGATATGCGAAGTCTGCTATCTCAGAGTGGTGGACGATTTAACTACCTTTTGGTTGGTTAGTCTAATACTTCTTTATTTATTTTATTTGGTGTCATATGCTTACCGATGGAGGGTCTCGGCTATTCCGATTAACGTCATCAGTTGCTAAGCAACTTCCGCCAAAAGATAGCGTTGAGTCGCTATTTAACCTAGTTTCGACCAGTTTCAGTTTCAGATACTAGCATGAGTCTTTATTTCATTAAAACATCGTAACTGTTCTTCCTAATCTAACTGATAACTATTAGCACGAATGATTTCAGTAGTAGGCCTCCCGGTGACATTCAGCTCATCTTCCACGATAAGGACATCATATATCCGTATATTAAATATCATCATGTATATTTTCATTACGAAGTTATGCTAAATCGAAAGTTGCGGGAGCCTGGATCTACGCGCGTGTGCAATGAAATGTGTGGCAGGTAGAGCTTAGCCTCCATTGTACGTGAAAAGCGGCACAGCTCCCCACATTGAAACAAAACCCAGGCAGGCACGTGATAGTAAACTGGGTGCTAAGAGAGAACAAGGCAGCGAAAAAGTTGGATTAGATCGGTGTGACACAAATAATAATAACAACAGCAAATAAATAGTCCTTGTGCCACAATTTGATCATACAAACATCTCATTCAACAACATAATGCAATGCAAAAGCAACAGTCTCAATTCATTTATCTATTCATATATTCATCCAGCCGTGCACAAATCCTTGGGTCCTTGCCTTAATGTCTGTGATCGCTCATCTACATATTTTTATCACATATATTAGTCAAAATAATTTAAATAAAAAACATTTTGGTGGTTACTATGATGGAAGAATCAGATGAAAGTTAACGTTTTCCTGTTGACTTTCCTTAATTCGAGATCCCCGCACCACCCTAAGTGCCAGAGTTGTCGTCAAGTCTTTTCTAACGAGTCTCAAGCCGAGTCTCCACTGGTTTAATCGCCCCTTATCGAACAATCACATCGATCACTTCAAATAGTATGGACAAATATTAATATATATTTTAGTACTTTTACTATTTTATTTACTGACTTTTTATTCACCAAAATTAATTTTCCGTATTACATTTTAGAAATATTGTCTTCTCAAGCATACTGCCCCCCCCCTCCCCCCCCCCCCCCCCCCCCCCCCCCCCCCCCCCCACCGCCCCCCCTCCCCCCCCCCCCCCCCCCCCCCCCCCTCCATCCCCCCCCCCCCCCCCCCCCTCCCCAGTCTACAATGGAATGGATGGAATAATATACTTGATCAGCACTAAATCTTGAACGTAAGCGTTTTACATGCTCTAGTTAATGACACATGCTCTAGTTTTTTTTTAGCAAATAAATGCACGTGGTATATTTCCCCCTAAGGCGGGATGGTAATGTTTACATAGCGAAAGAATATTATTGTTCAGCCGGTCTCTGTGTCTCGAGATGTTTGTCTAGCAACAGTGTATAATTATGTCTGAGAATCCGAACTGAATTGTGTTTGCACAATGGAATATGTTGACAAGTATAAGGCACTCATTCACTCATGTGTGAGACACAATAAATCATTAGGTACTTGAAGAATAGGTGGCAACATCAAATATGCATACGTATAGCATGAGAGTCTAATCGAAACAGTATGCAAGTATATATATAATTCTGAATGTCTGTCGTTTCATGCCTCCACTGACTAATCGCGTCAGTTTGAGGTAACAATAATAATGTTCATCACAATGCTCCCTTGCAGAACCTCTGCTGACCAAGTCTTCAGGCTAAGTCTTTTTAGGCTATAACTTCACAGGGTTTTATAGTTATGCTGTCAATCATAAGTAACGAAGAGTGGACTCCAAAACAATGTAGGTCGTGATATCGCCATCAGATAATAAGATATTTCCGTTCTCTGACCGATGATTCACACAGACCCCAAAGTGGGATTCAAGATGGCGCAAGTCTCAGTGAGCGGCGCTCATACAGAAGATATCCTCACTATAACTGAAGGCTCCGTGATACAGAGTAAATATTAGCAAGGGGAAGTGATCTTTAAAATGTTAAGCGAATAGATTCGATTGCGGGTTACGTTGCTTGGTTAAGCTGATGTTAAGTTAAAATTGTATTAGGGGAATTCCCTCGTGTGATCGAGAAGTTTCCAAGTCGGTAAGCGTGGCGAACACTGGTCAGTTCAAATTGCGGAGATGTGTTTTCTCTGAACTGTCTTGAGCTGTGAGTAAGCTCGTGTGACTAGCCCATGCAAGTATTGAGACTGAGTTGTGTTTTTTAAACAGCCGAGTCTCGTGTCTTTTTTGGCGGGACGAGTGTGTGAACTAATTTCAGTCTGTTTTTGGGCACCGACTGGAGAGGTCAGCCCTACAGTGTGTGCTTTGAGTATGCCTGCGCAGTGCAAAAGTTATAAAGGCCATTATTTGTGTAGGCCAGTAATTCCTGAGTTTATTGAAGAATTATGTTTGTGAGTATTTTTGAAGAGGTAAGGATCCATTGAGGAGATTTGAGGAAGCCATTACTATTTAAGTTGTTAGCACGGCGAGGATGATGTCCGTTTGCTAACCGGATCCATTGTTATTATTGAGAGGATCCATATTTACATTAGAGCGCCAATGTTGAGAGCGTCTTTGATGAGGCATATTTGAGGAGGCCATTATTTATTATATTAGCACGGTGATGCCGACCGTTGCTAAAAGGATCCATGAGAATATTATAGCGCATATTTGAGGAGGCCATTTAAGTAGTTAGCACGGCGAGGATGATGTCCGTTTGCTAACCGGATCCATTGTTATTATTGAGAGGATCCATATTTACATTAGAGCGCCAATGTTGAGAGCGTCTTTGATGAGGCATATTTGAGGAGGCCATTATTTATTATATTAGCACGGTGATGCCGACCGTTGCTAAAAGGATCCATGAGAATATTATAGCGCATATTTGAGGAGGCCATTTAAGTAGTTAGCACGGCGAGGATGATGTCCGTTTGCTAACCGGATCCATTGTTATTATTGAGAGGATCCATATTTACATTAGAGCGCCAATGTTGAGAGCGTCTTTGATGAGGCATATTTGAGGAGGCCATTATATATTATATTAGCACGGTGATGCCGACCGTTGCTAAAAGGATCCATGAGAATATTATAGCGCATATTTGAGGAGCCTCCACCATGCAAAGGCACAACAGGCCAATCACCTGTTTGCTTTAAACCACGATTACGAGTAACACAAGAGAGAAAACCGGACGGATTCTAAAGGCGACGAACTGGAACGGACTACGGACTACGACTTATGGAACATGGAACACAAGAAGTATAAATGGGAAGGAAGAGGAGCTGGTGGAAGAGATGAGGAAAGCAAAACTAGAAATCCTGGCTATAACGGAAACAAAGAAAAAGGACAAGGAGTCATGGATCTCAATGGCAACACGCTGCTCTACAGTGGTGTACCCATATCCGAAAGAGCTAAGGGGGGCGTGGGTTGCATTGTGGCCCAAAATCAAAAAGATAGTATCAAGGGGTGGAACTTTGTCTCAGAGCGCATTATGGTTGTGAAACTAAAAGAAGGAGAAACCATAGTCAACCTGGTCATAGTGTATGCGCCAAATGAGGATGAGAGAGCAGAGGTCAAGGAGGAATTCTTCGAGCTGCTTCAAAGGACAGTGGATGACTGCCTAGATGAAGTTATCATGCTCGGAGATTTTAATGCCAGAGTTGGAAATGACCATGCTAGATGGGGTGGAGTTATCGGAAGATATGGAGAAGATACTCTCAATGACAATGGAAAGCGACTCCTTAGATTCTGCAGTGAGCAGAATCTGATCATTACAAACACAAAGTTCCCCCATAAGCGCATACATGCATACACTAGATGTGAACCAACAAAGAATGAGAAGTCAGTGATCGACTATGCCATTGTTCGGAGAAGCTCATTCAAATATGTCCGAGATGCAAGAGTCTGGAGGGGGCCAGAGAGTGGAAGTGATCACTACCTGCTAACAATCAAACGAACAACTGAAAGAGTTGCTCAGCCTAGGAACTGCTCAACATCACGCAAGAAACCAAGTAAACGAGCAGGAGAAATGAGCATTAGGACCTACAAGCTGAGAGAGCCAGAAATTAAGACCAGATATCAGGGACTTATTGCTGCAGCGGTGAGCAACACAGAAGAACAACCTGATGACTTGGAAACCCTCTGGAATAAATTCAAGGATATCATAAAGACAGCTGCTGCAGAAGCATGCGGTGAAGTCCGACTTGGGAACCAGAGAAAGAGGACACCTTGGTGGACAGAGGAAGTCAAAGAGAAAATAAGAGAGAAGAAAATGGCATGGAAACAATACTTAGGAGCTAAAAACACAACAGGACAAATGGAAAAATATAGAGAATATGTGACACTCAGAACAGAAGCAAAGAACAAAGTGCTAGCAGCAAAACAGAAGTCCTGGGAAGAATTTGGAGAAAAGCTAGAAAAAGATGCACAAGAAAACCAGAAATTGTTCTATAAGACCCTAAAGAACATGAGGAAGGAAAAACAATGCCCTCTCAATTTATTAAGGACAAGCAAGGCAAATTGCTTACTGCCCTGAAGGAAGTAATGGAAAGATGGAAAGAATATTTCTCAGAACTCCTGGATGGTGAGCATGGTGAAGCATCAGAAATGATAACCACTAGCACAGATAAGAAAACCAATGATGGTGTAAAATCTACTCTAGAATCCTAGAGCAGAGACTCCGACGCCTAGCTGAGCCACAATTGGATGAGGCCCAGTGCGGATTCCGAGCAAACCGAAGTACTCAAGACCTAATCTTCACACTCAGACAGCTGAGTGAAAAGGCCCTTGAGTATAAGAGTGAGATCCATCTTTGTTTCATAGATCTGGAAAAGGCGTTTGACAGGGTCCCCTGGAGCAACTTTGGGACTGTTTGGCAAGGAAGAATATTCCAGCACCTCTGATTCATGCTATACAGAGCTTCTACAAGTCTTGCAGAAATTATGTGAGGACAGCAAACCATAAGTCAGAAGAGTTCAGGACCACCACTGGTGTAAGACAAGGTGATATCCTATCACCTTACCTCTTCATACTCCTTATGGACGATGTCATCAAGGCATGTAAGGAGAGAACAAGAAAGTATTCAGTGGGGTACTGGAAGATGAGACAGGTCTATATTTCGGAGCTGGCATTTGCTGATGATGTTGCCCTGATTGCTAAATCAGAGGCACATCTCCAATCCATTCTGCAAGTCTGGAAGGAAGAGCTGGAGAAGAGAGGGATGGTCATAAGCAGCTCTAAAACAAAATCGATGGTGATATCACGAGAAGAAAGAAAACATCAGATTAAGTTGGGAGAACAGGTCCTGGAGCAGGTCGACCACTTTAAATATCTCGGAGCTATTATAGACCGAAAGGGAGGCATCAAAGAAGAGTTGGCCACTCGAAAAGCAGCGGCTGGGAGACTTTTTCAGGCCATAAATCGTGGATTCCTCAGCAAGAAAGAGGTTGGTAAGAAAACGAAGATGGTTGTATACCGCTCCACCTATGTCCCAGTCTTGACATATGAATGCGAGTCATGGGCAATGACTACAACCCACAAAAGCCAGATCCAAACCTCAGAAATGAGGTATCTGAGGAAAGTGGTTGAAGTAACAAGAAGAGACATGGTCCGCAACCAGACGATCCGTCAAGGCCTAAACTCCCATCCGCTGCAGACCCAAATAGAACAGTCCCAACTAAGATGGTTTGGCCATGTCTGCAGAATGGGAGAAGATCGGCTACCACGACAAGCATGGGAAACAAAGAGCCAGGGATCCAGACCTCCAGGACGACCCACAGTCCGCTGGGAGGACAACATTAGACAATCTTTGAAGGACCGAGGACTAGAATGGAACCAGGCCAGGAAGAAGACAGCTGATAGAATGGTCTGGCGCTCTCTCTTCCAAACCTCTACACCTCACGGTAGAAGGGGAACGACTAAGTAAGTAAGTAAGTAATATTTGAGGAGGCCATTTAAGTAGTTAGCACGGCGAGGATGATGTCCGTTTGCTAACCGGATCCATTGTTATTATTGAGAGGATCCATATTTACATTAGAGCGCCAATGTTGAGAGCGTCTTTGATGAGGCATATTTGAGGAGGCCATTATTTATTATATTAGCACGGTGATGCCGACCGTTGCTAAAAGGATCCATGAGAATATTATAGCGCATATTTGAGGAGGCCATTTAAGTAGTTAGCACGGCGAGGATGATGTCCGTTTGCTAACCGGATCCATTGTTATTATTGAGAGGATCCATATTTACATTAGAGCGCCAATGTTTGAGAGCGTCTTTGATGAGGCATATTTGAGGAGGCCGTCTTTATTTCGGACATTAAACGAACAAGGGAAAGTGGCGCAAGTAGCAGCAGAAATGAGGGAATACAAAATCGAGGTTCTGGGAATGTGTGAAACAAAGTGGAAGGGGGTAGACAGGAAGAAACTCATCACAGGTGAATTGGTGCTGTCCTCAGGACATGAAGACGAAAGTTCACACCACAGTGAAGGGTAGCTCTTATGTTATCTAAAGAAGCACAGAAAGCACTAATTGAATGGGAAGCTGTTGGACCCAGAATAATAACAGCTTCTTTCAAAACAGCTAAAAAGAAAATTCATGTAAATGTCATCCAATGTTATGCACCAACTAATGACAAAGAAGAGTCTGTGAAAGAAGCATTTTATACTAAACTACAGGAAATTATGGATAAAGTAAAAAGAAGAGACATCACAATTTTGATGGGTGACATGAATGCAAAGATAGGTACAGTCAACACTGGATTTGAAGAAGTCATGGGAAAACATGGGCTAGGAGTAATGAATGAAAATGGAGAGCTATTCGCAAACTTCTGTGCTTCATATCAAATGGCTATAGGAGGAAGCATGTTTCCACATAAGAGAATACACAAGGCAACATGGATATCACCAGACCATAGAACAGAAAATCAGATTGATCATATATGCATAAACAAGAAGTTTAGATCATCATTGCAGGATGTAAAGGTATATAGAGGAGCAGATGTGGCATCAGATCACCATCTTCTGATAGCCAAAGTAAAAATGAAACTCAAGAGATATGCAACAATGCAAAATTATAGACAACAGTTTAATGTAGGACAGCTAAGAAATCAAGAAACAAGAGACAAATTTGCGGTCACAGTATCCAACAAATTCCAAGTGCTCCAACAGCTGGAAGATGTAGAGAATACAGAAGACTATTGGCAGCAGGTCAAAACAGTATGGAAGGAGACATGTGAAGAAATACTGGGGAAAAGGGAAAGACAACAAAAAGCATGGATAACAACAGAAACCATCAATAAGATAAAAGACAGAAAAAAACAAGAAAGCAGAGTTAAACACAAGCAAAACTAGAAGCTCCAAAGCCAAGGCTCAAGAAGTGTACACAGAAGCAAACAAAGAAGTAAAAAGAAGTATCAAAAGAGACAAGAGGAAGTATATTGAGGAGTTGGCAAGAGAGGCAGAAGATGCTGCAGCCAAAGGAAATATGAGAGAACTGTATAGCAGCACAAAGAAGCTAACAGGGAAATACAAACAAAACAAGCTGCTTCATAAAAGACAAGAATGGAAAACTGCTCAGCAATATACAAGAGCAAATGAAGAGATGGACAGAATATGTTGGGGACCTTCTCAATAGACCAGCTCCACAAAACCCGCCGGACATCCAGCCAGCAGAAGAAGAGCTACAAATTAACGGTGAAAGACCAACGAAGGAAGAAATAAAGAAAGCCATAAAGCTTCTAAGAGAGGGAAAAGCGTCTGGACCTGATGGCATTCCAGCAGAGGCCATCAAAGCAGATATCGACACGGCTACAGAGATGTTATATAAATTACTTGGTAAAGTCTGGGAAAAGGAAGAGATACCAGCAGAATGGAAGGAAGGATATCTGGTTAAGTTGCCTAAGAAGGGAAATTTACAAGAGTGCACACATTATAGAGGAATAATGTTACTATCAGTGCCAGGAAAAGTATTAAACAGGATTATCCTTGAGAGATTAAAAGAGTCGATAGACAAGAAACTGAGAGATGAACAAGCAGGTTTTCGACAAAACAGATCATGTACAGACCAGATAGCCACTTTGAGAATAATAGTTGAACAAAGTCTGGAATGGAATTCACCACTATACATCGAATTTGTGGACTACGAAAAGGCATTTGACAGTGTAGACAGAGAATCACTTTGGAAATTGATGAGGCATTATGGAGTTCCCCTGAAGATCATTAATTTAATAAAGAAAACATATGAAGACATGACATGCAGAGTTCTTCACGAAGGACAGCTTACAGAACCGTTTGGGATAAGAACAGGAGTGCGACAGGGATGCCTCTTGTCTCCATTTCTTTTCTTGCTGGCAATAGATTGGGTTATGAGATCATCGACAACACACAACAGAAATGGAATCCAGTGGACTCTGACTAAGCAGTTGGATGATCTGGATTTTGCTGATGACTTGGCTCTTCTGTCCCATAACCGTAATCAGATGCAGGACAAATTGAAAACACTCGATGAGAGGTCACAGCAATTGGGTCTGAAAATACACAGGGAAAAGACAAAAATAATGAGAATAAATGCAGGTAATGATAACAGGGTTGAACTTGAAGAAACACCAATTCAAGATGTAGAATCATACACATATCTTGGCAGTAATATAGACAAAGTTGGAGGGACAGACAGCGATATCAAAATAAGAATACAAAAGGCAAGAGGAGCTTTCATTGCATTGGGAAATATATGGAGATCAAGAGAAATCGTATCCAACACGAAAATAAGAATCTTCAACTCAAATGTGAAGTCAGTCCTATTGTATGGCTCGGAGACATGGAGAACAACAAAGACAACAACCAAAAAGCTACAGACTTTCATAAATGGGTGCTTGCGTAGAATAGAGGGATTAAAATGGTATGACAAGGTTACCAACGTGGAACTGATGACAAGAACTAGACAAGTGCCAGTGGAACAAGAGATGAGAAGAAGACGATGGCGATGGATAGGACACACTGAGGAAACCTGTTGATAGCATTACAAGGCAGTCCTTGTTCTGGAACCCCCAGGGCAAGAGAGGCAGAGGAAGACCAAGAAGTACATGGAGAAGAGAGTTGGAAACAGAGGTGAAAATGATGAGGAGAACATGGAAAGAACTTGAGATGATGGCACGGGACAGGAGGACTTGGCATGTGTTTGTTGAAGGCCTATGCTCCTTTGGGAGTGGAGGGTTATGATGATGATTATTTATTATATTAGCACAGTGATGCCGACCGTTGCTAAAAGGATCCATGAGAATATTATAGCGCATATTTGAGGAGGCCATTTAAGTAGTTAGCACGGCGAGGATGATGTCCGTTTGCTAACCGGATTCATTGTTATTATTGAGAGGATCCATATTTACATTAGAGCGCCAATGTTGAGAGCGTCTTTGATGAGGCATATTTGAGGAGGCCATTATTTATTATATTAGCACGGTGATGTCGACCGTTGCTGAGAGGATCCAGTATTGATATTGTATAGCGCTAATGATTCTGAGAAGTGGAGATGTGACTGGAGTACTGTATTATTGTATTGCTATGACTTGTAATTTGATTATGACTGTGTATTCTATATTAACGTAACGGGTTGCGGTGTAATAAACGTCATTAACTTTCACCTGCCGTTACACCATTCCATGCCTCTGATGCGTGTACCTGTAGTGTGTGAATGTACCCACGCACACTCACTGCAACATTTAACACGGTAGGAAAGCAGTAGTCGTGACAGTAGTAACGCATGACCATAAATAGCCTGTGTGGCGAAATCTATGTCAACAAACAGATTGAATTCACTAACAGTATCTCGTGTGTAGCAGTGGTATGTTAGTCTTAGAGAATTTGATATTTTCGACATTTGCGTGATATAAGAATTATGTTCTGCTCTGTGTGGGCGCAATAACGTTTTAAGCATTAACTAAACACCCACTCTCATTATATCATGAATGTTATTAAATCAATCGGTTACACTCCGTTCATATATTCAACTAGTACCTTGGGTTTTCATACCTCATAGAAAAGGGTTACACATGTCCACTCCTAGTGCTGCTAAGCAAGGAATCGTCCATGTACGATCCATTAAATACATATATAACGATGATATGGCATCCGCCTATCGTTAGCCCTAGGCAAAGTCTAGAAAATGTTCTCACTTTATCTTAGGTTTAGAAAACACTAATAACAGCACACGCCATTCCCTTGGCGTAAAGAATGTATTCTCGGGAGGAACCTAGACATAATAGACATACAGACGATGTCACCTTCCCCCAGAATTTCACAGCAAAGAACAAATCTTCGGACTTCTGTCCGTCCAGCTTTCAGCAACCCAACATGACGGAAACCCGCCTTGACGACCAATCGTCTGGGCATGCGCCAAAGTTTAACCCCTCAACTATTCAAGTGGGACAACCCCATATTTACATTTACTCGAATCCAAAGATGAGTATTCGCCCCTTAGGCTAAAGTTCTAACGAAACATATCTAAACCCAAAATCTTATACCAAATATTTTCAAACATAACAGGTATACAGACAAATAAATATCTTCATATATATAGATATATATATATATATTATATATATATATATATATATATATATATATATATATATATATATATATTATATATATATATATATATATATATATATATATATATATATATATATATATATATATATATATATATATATATTCATTGCCAACAAAAGAATCTGTGCGTAACAGATTACCACACCCCCCGGGAAAAAAATGGAACTTTTTTTTTTTGAAATACATCTAGGAGCAACATACAATAGGCTCACAACGCACGAATAACAATGCGCAGATGAAAAGTATTCCAAACAAATATAACGCCTAATGTGAGGCTAAGTCGCTATATGAAACGACAAGTGAGAATATATCTCAACATCTCAGAGAGAGTATTTCTCTAAGTATAATTATTTCCAGAGAGGTGTCACCCACTTATACTACAAATCCGGCAATATCAAAATCCATACAAAAAATTTATACAATAATTCAATATTAGGTAGTATGAGTTCATGATTACGAAGGAAGAAAAATCATCAAAAGACCCAGCGGTAAATATACCTTAATGAACCGCTAAGTGGAGATACAATCAATATATTACATATTACAAATGTGTACATGTTTTAATATAGAAAAGAACTGTTGTAGCGTTAGACATATTAGAAAGTCCAGGACTAAACAGTTAGGTGGAATCATGTGGGCATCTAGATAAAATATCTGCCATCACATTTTCTGAGCCACGGATAGCTCGCACCGAAAAATGAAAAGGTTGAAGAGCAATCGCGTATCGAGTTGATCTCGAGCTCTTCAGATTTTTACTTTGAATAGCTGTAAGAGCTTTCTGGTCAGTTTCCACTATGAAATGCGCGCCAAGAAGAAATCTTTGAAGTTTAAGAATTGACCAAACCATAGCCAATAATTCACGGTCTAAAACCGAGTAATTTCTTTCTGCAGCATTTAGCTTTCTTAAAATATACATTTCAGGATGCAGAGTTCCAAAGTACTCTTGCATTAGTGCCGCTCCAATCCCAGTGGATGAAGCGTCACTTCGAAGAACAAATGTCTTATCTTTAGTAGGTAACACTAAAATAGGTGGAGTAGAAAACATAGTTTTGATCTTATCCAAAGAGGATTGGCATTCTTGAGTCCAGTGGACTATATTAGGAGACCCCTTCTTTAGCAATTAAGAAAGAGGTGCCATGATAGAGGACAGATTCTGAATGAATCGTCCATAAAATTGAATAAGACCTAAGAGACTTCTCACTTGCTTTTTAGTCTTAGGAATAGAGATGTTAAGTATTTTACTTGTATTATGGTCCTCTGTCTTTAGGAAACCTGACCAACACGATGACCTAGAAAAGAGATTTTGCTAAAACCAATAGACGGTTTCGCTGTCAGGTTATGCTCGCGTAAGGTAGACAGTAATTCATTTAACCCTAAATAGTGATCTTCCCAAGTATCACTGAAAAGACAGATTCAAGATATGCAATGACATCTGAACGATGAGATAGGATTCGACGCATCATGCGTACGAATGTAGCTGGGGCGTTCATAAGGCCGAAAGGCATGAAATTCCATTGGAACAGCCCCCTAGGTGTCGAAAAAGCCGTAAACGGTTTGGCGTGTTCGGATAAAGGAACTTGCCAATATCCCTTAGACACATCAAGTTTAGTGAAGAAATGAGATTTTGACAGCCTAGTAAGTAGCTCTTCTAGTAAAGGCATAGGTTCAGCATCAAATTTCGTAACTTGGTTCAATTTGCGATAATCAACGCAAAGACGTATGTTATTGTCTTTTTTTACGTACAATAACTATCGGCGAAGAATATGCTGAAGTGGATGGTTCAATTATTTTCAAATCTATCATCTCATCCAATTCTCTCTCAACCTGTGCTTGAAAATGCATAGGGATAGGATACGGTCTGACCCTAATAGGATTATGGTCAGTTAGAATAATGTCATGTTTAATGACATGAGTTCGTCCAGGAATGTCAGTAAGGACATCCTGAAATTGTTGTAACATAGCAGAAACTTGTCGCTGTTCCCCTAGAGATAACTCAGGAGAGACAGTAACGTTTTTCCACGATTCACTAGAATGAAGTGGAATCATCGGAAAAGGAAGATTCACATCCGAGAAACTTGTTTCCTCATCCTGTATTACGGACAGTGATGAGTAATGCCCATGCGGGACTGGAGAATCGTCTGTTGCTTGGAAAACAGGTTGTAAATAATCCGGACGTTCATGGAATTCCATGAGCATGTTGATGTGGAAGGTTTTATGCTTCCCGTCAATATCGACGATATAATCAACATCTGAAATTTTCGATATTATATCGTACGGACCTTTCCAAGCGATAAGAAGTCTGTTTTCCCTACAAGGTAGCAAGAAAAGTGCTTTGTCCCCAGGAAAAAGTTGTCGTAAGCATCTCTTCTTATTGGCAAATTGTCTTGCCTTCTGTTTTGCAAATTCAATAATCTTGTGTCTAAGCGCGATGACATATTCATAAGAGGATTTTGTGTCATCGACAATATTATCAGCGGTTATAAGGTCATGAAGCAAGGACATAGGGCCGCGCGGTCTCGCGCCAAAGACAAGTTCAAAGGGAGAAAATCCTGTATGTTCATTGGAAACCTCTCTGTACGCAAAGAGGGCCGCGGGTAAAACCCTGTCCCAATCTTGAGGATGATCTTCAATTATCTTCCCTAATAAATTTTTGAGAGTCCTATTTAGACGTTCGACCATCCCATTAGACATTGGGTGATAGATACTACTTAAAGATCTCTCTATCTGCAGAGTCGACATTACCTGTGACATGGTATCCGATATGAGTTGGGTACCATGGTCTGATAATATTTCTCCTGGAAATCCCAGCCGAGAAAATATGAGCCAAAGAGCATCTGCAATATCAGTAGTAGTAATGCTCTTCAGAGGAACAGCCTCTGGCCAACGTGTGCACATATCAACACACGTCAAGATAAATTGATGTCCTCTAGCAGACTTGATCTTAAACGGACCGATGATGTCTATTGCCATTTTCTGAAACGGCCGAACAGGAATGTCTGCAGCCTGAATAGGTGCAGCATGGCGTGGACCTTTGGATTTAACTTCTTGACATACCTTACAAGATCGACAATAGATCCGAATGTCTTTGGTTACAAAAGGCCAAAAGAAGGACGCAAGAACTCTTGACTTAGTACGGGAAAAACCCATATGACCAGCACACTGAGAGTCATGAGCGTGCTGTAAAATTTTAACTCTCATATTTTTGGGCACAAGAATTTGAGAATGAATGGACTTAGCGGAGTCTTGTACCATACGTACAAGTACGCCATTTTTCATTGTAATCCAAGATTTACGATTTGTATCTTTATTTGGATCACCTTTTGTTGCTAGCGTGAAGAATTTTTTTAGAGTGGGATCATCTTCTTGTTGTTTTATAAACGAGTCACGAGAAATTACCAAGGAATCCTCTTGGTTATGCACATCATTATCTTCAGGAGGTGAAGATTGAGGCATATTAAGAGCTTGAGCTCTAGTGACTACAGCATTAGCAGTTTGCATATTTTTATTTTCCCAAGCGGCAATTTGTTGCGGAGTGCATTCTTTGACTCCATGAATACGACCGATGATAAGATCAGCGATAGGATTCGGCAGAAGACATGCGTGCACATCTCCTGTAAAGAAAGGAGTAGTAATATTGATGATAGCAGTAGAGTACTTCTCTAATGTGCCGCCAAATGTTACACATTTGACTACTTTTCCAGTGGCACGAGAAGGATCTATGAGTGACTGCCTCACACCAATGGTGGTGCATCCAGAATCAAAAAGAATTGAGACTGGAGTATCATCTACTAGACCTCTATGCAAGACAAGAGAACCTCTTCCATCATGCGCGACTGACGCAGGAAGAGCGGGAAGAGGGTGCCCACAGCTTAATGTAGACACTGTAGTTGGCTCGAATAATGTTTTGCATTGGAGGCACTGAGATGCTCTCCCAAAATCAAAAGCAGAACCTGCCAAATTATTACAGTCTTTATTATCATTAGTCTGATTATAGGCTTCATGAGTCTCTTGCTGTGCAGAGTTTGCCTGGTAATGTGCTTTATGTCTTTTATATTGCGATCTACCTCGATTATTATAACCTCTATAGTTATTATTGTTTCCTCTATTGAAACCCCTATTTGGGTTTGAGTCATAGTTTTCATGGTTACCACTGTCATACTCATTATAATGAAAATCTCTGTAAGTTTGATTCTGTTGTCTCCATGTTGGAAAACTTTTGTAGTTCCTATAATGACTTCCTCTGCAGAAATTTCTGTAATTATGGCCACCCCTGTATCGAGGGCTGTCAGCCCGTCTCCAGTTCTTCGAAGAAGAACCCTGATATAATTGATTACCTTGGCTTTGATAATTATTGTAATTACCCTTTTTATCAAACCTATTTTGAGCTCCTTGAAATTTATGTGAGCAATTAGGATTGTATGGTATTGCCGAAGCAATTGGCATACCTTCTTTAATGTTAGTGTTGCTAAGAGTTACGTCAGGGTGTGCCGTGGCGTATTGGGTACAATACTCTTGCATTTGTTTTAGTGTTTGGGGTTTACGCTCATGTAGAAATTCAAGGAATGGTTTATTGATAGAAGACACGATCTTGTCTCTGAGCAACAGATCCATAAGTGCCTCATATGTTTTCTCTGTTTTGGATAATTCAATCCATCGTGTAAATGTGAGACGTGCTTTTGCAATGAATTCTGAGAATTCTACCCCTCTATCAGGTCTCATTGTCTTAAACAAAGGACGGTAACCTTCCTCTGTTAATTGATATTTTTGTATCAAGGCTGCCCTGATAACATCATAATTATCCTTTTCAGCCTCTTCAACCAAACTTAAACTACTCAGAGAATCACCTTTCAAATTTTCTGAAAGCTGGTTAGCGTATTGTGATTTATCTACATTATGAGCTCTACAAGCACGTTCAAATCTATCAAGCCAGAATGTTATGTCATCACTGGAAGAATTGAACGCCGGTACCTTGACCTTGTAAGTAAAGGGTTTACCATTACCACTAGAGGACTGATTAACATTACTCATATTTGTCAATTTCAATTTCTCTAACTCAAATGCTAAAAGTTCTTTCTGATGTTCATGTTCCCTCATTGCTTTTCTCTCCTCAGCTTCTAATCTTTTATTTTCAGCTTCTCTTTGTAATCTTTTTTCTTCAGCCTGAAATTTTCTCTCCTCAGCAGCAGCTTGAAGTTTCTTCTCCTCGAATTGAAATTTTCTCTCCTCAGCAGCAGCTTGAAGTTTTTTCTCTTCCATCTCCATCTGGAATTTTCTTTCATCAGCTTCTGCTTTCTTTTGTTCAGCTTCTGTTTTCAATCTTTTATTTTCCTCTTTTTGTCTCTTTTCTTCCGACTTTAATACCATGGCGAATTGAGCAGTTGCATATTCTTCTAATTCCTTACCAGACTTATCAAGGGATTTCCCTTGTGCAATGAAGTATTCTAATGTAGATATGATGTCTAACAATGATACTAATTACTTGAAACAATAATAATGCAATATATATTTCAAAGTAATACAGCCACAAGTTCTTAATAACTTGATTAATCAGCTCACTATCCCAATCTCTGTGGGTCACAAGCCTTAATAAGGTCTTGTATACTTCCTTGTATAACAATAATAATAATAAAGTACTGGTTTATACTATAACACAAGTGCAGTGCACAAGCAATAGTGTCTGATGAAATATACCCATATATAACATATGTCAACCAACAACATACATAAAGTACAAATAAGAAAGACAATATGAAAACATTTGCAGAAATCAAATAAATCAAATAGGGAAATCAATGAAAATAATCACATAATCTGTGATGACAACTGCAAGGGAATAAACAAAACAAATGACGTCACAGTGTTTAAACATAAAGGGTGTATAGAACTAAATGATAGGAAAGGTTAGACCTACAAATACAAACGAATCAAAACTAAACTGAAGAATGCGAAAAAATAACGAAAACAAAACTACGCATGTCGTCACAACTAACACAAATAGCAAGAGATGTCGCAGCAAATTTTCAATCAAGAAAATTGCACCTATAGAACGCTATTATATGACCTCTCTACGTGGTATACCATATAATAGTCACCTTCCCAGCCTCCCGCAGAAATATAAACAACTATTACATATAAACATGTAAACATAAATATATAAATACATGTAACATCAATAAATACATCATATAATGCAATGTGTTGTGGATAGAGTGTTGCAGAGAAGGCTCAGTTTTCAATCAAAATAAATTGCCACTTTAATGAATAACAAATTCTGGCCTTAAGTATATTTAAAGTTTAACAAAGTATAGAAGCTCCACCGTTGATGTGTACAATAACTAACAGATGTAGGACTTCTCAGCTCAATAGTACTTCATTTCCTGCCAACACAGTTAAATATTCACTTGATCCAACTGTTCTGTATAATGTAGTCTGTACAGCGAAAAATGTCAACAAGCGCTGACCTAGTTACAGTATTTCCTCGATCGGACAGGTCACGCTGACATTGACTGTAGAATTGTACTGCAAACTTGTAGACTGGTGTTAATGTGTGTCGTATGCGGCATCAGGGATTGAACAGCACTTGACTTTCAAATGGTGTAGACTGTGAAGGTTGGACCCAGGAATCTGGCCTACCACTGATAAATGTATGATTGGACACTGGACATCGATAAGTGTAGGATTACGGTCTTATCATAGCTGCAGGTTAATGGTCATCACATTGTTGAGTGTAGTGTATTGGGTCATATAGATGAATGTTCCCTGGTGTAGTGATGAAGGAGATAGTCAACTCAAACCAACACAGTGAGGTGCATACATGACATCTTGTCCACCAAGTATTGGGGCCCTGACAAGGGACAGTTTTTGTATTGAGTGAGAATGCAGGTTACGCGAATGTATGAAATGTTCGTATATTGACAAGTATAAGGCACTCATTCACTCATGTGTGAAAGTCAAAGATGTCTGGAACTGCTGTTGATAATTTCTTACACTTTTAATGGACGTAAACTCCGACAGCACGGTTACAGTCATAGGAACACGTTGACACAATAAATCATTAGGTACTTGAAGAATAGGTGGCAACATCAAATATGCATACGTATAGCATGAGAGTCTAATCGAAACAGTATGCAAGTATTTATATAATTCTGAATGTCTGTCGTTTCATGCCTCCACTGACTAATCGCGTCAGTTTGAGATAACAATAATAATGTTCATCACAATGCTCCCTTGCAGAACCTCTGCTGACCAAGTCTTCAGGCTAAGTCTGTTTAGGCTATAACTTCACAGGGTTTTATAGTTATGCTGTCAATCATAAGTAACGAAGAGTGGACTCCAAAACAATGTAGGTCGTGATATCGCCATCAGATAATAAGATATTTCCATTCTATGACCGATGATTCACACAGACCCCAAATTGGGATTCAAGATGGCGCAAGTCTCAGTGAGCGGCGCTCATACAGAAGATATCCTCACTATAACTGAAGGCTCCGTTCATATATTCAACTAGTACCTTGGGTTTTCATACCTCATAGAAAAGGGTTACACATGTCCACTCCTAGTGCTGCTAAGCAAGGAATCGTCCATGTACGATCCATTAAATACATATATAACGATGATATGGCATCCGCCTATCGTTAGCCCTAGGCAAAGTCTAGAAAATGTTCTCACTTTACCTTAGGTTTAGAAAACACTAATAACAGCACACGCCATTCCCTTGGCGTAAAGAATGTATTCTGGGGAGGAACCTAGACATAATAGACATACAGACGATGTCACCTTCCTTCAAAATTTCACAGCAAAGAACAAATCTTCGGACTTCTGTCCGTCCAGCTTTCAGCAACCCAACATGACGGAAACCCGCCTTGACGACCAATCGTCTGGGCATGCGCCAAAGTTTAACCCCTCAACTATTCAAGTGGGACAACCCCATATTTACATTTACTCGAATCCAAAGATGAGTATTCGCCCCTTAGGCTAAAGTTCTGACGAAACATATCTAAACCCAAAATCTTATACCAAATATTTTTAAACATAACAGGTATACAGACAAATAAATATCTTCCTATATATATATATATATCTATATATTCATTGCTAACAAAAGAATCTGTGCGTAACAGTAGCATTACAAGGCAGTCCTTGTTCTGAAATCCTCATGATAAGAGAGTTAGAGGAAGACCAAAGAACATATAGTTAAGATAACTGGAGACAGAGATGAAGAGAATGAAGTATACACGGAAAGACCTTGACCTAATGACCCAAGACAGGAAGACTTGACTCAAGTTGAAAGCCTATGCTCCTTAGGGAGTTAAAGGTTGATGAATGAAGAGATGAAAAAACTGTTGTCACAGATGTCATTAAAACAGATGTCATTAAAACAGATGTCATTAAAACAGAGGTCATTAAAACAGATGTCATTAAAACAGATGTCATTAAAACAGAGGTCATTAAAACAGGTGTCATTAAAACAGATGTCATTAAAACAGAGGCTATCAAAGGTCAGGCGTTATAACAGAGGCTATCAAAGATGGCGTTAAAACAGAGGCTAACAAAGATGGCATTAAAACAGAGGCTATCAAAGAAGACAGGCATCTATGTAGAGATATTATTACAGATTACCGTACTTGATAGAGTTAGGAAGAGAGAAAATATACAAGCATGCTCAAATGGGTGATATCTGGCCAAGTTGCAAAAGATAGGAGCAATAGTGTACACGTAACAGAAGAATAATGTTTGTATCAGTTCCATGAAAAATATTAAATATGATCAACCTTGAGAGATTAAAAATGTCCATAGACAGTCAATCGAGAGAAGAACAAACAGGTTTTAATTAGAAAAAGATACTGTACAGATTAGATAGCCTTATTGCTCGAAATGGTAGAATAGAGAGTAGAGCTAAATTCGCCACTTTACATTAGATTTTTGTGTTATGAGAAGACCTTTGGCAGTTCAGACAGAGAATCACTTTGTCATTATGGAATTAATCACATTTTCATTAATCTTATAAGTTAAACATATGAGAAAAAAATGCAGTAGTCCTCGTTAAGGACAGCAACAGTTTGAGATGAGAACTAGAGTGTCCACGGTATGCCTATTGTAACTGTTTCTCTTCTTGCTGGCTACATATTGGTTTGCGAAAACAACAAAATCAACCCAAAAGAATTGGAACTCAGCAAACTCTGACAAAAGAGCTCGACAGTCTAGATCTTGCAGATGACCTGGTTTGACCATGATTGAATCCAGATGCAAGACAAAATGAATAATACACACACACACACAAAAGACACAGATTATGAGAGGAAATGCTGCATATGATGGTTAGATTATACTTTAGGAAACATCTCTACAAGATCTCGGTTCGTACATAAATCTTGGCAATGACATAAACAAAGTTGGATAAATGGGCAGTGATATCAAAATAAACAAGAAGGATATAAAAGGGAATATGAGCTTTAAAAATAGGAGACATACCCATACACCATACACTTACACCCACAGACACACACCCATATATATATATAATCTAACGCCCGTGTTTCAGAGTCATGCTGTAGGACTGACATGACATTTTTGTTGAGAATTCTTGGTTTAACGTGGACTAGATTTCGTTATCTATCTATATATATATATATATATATATATATATATATATATATATATATATATTATATATATATATATATATATATATATATATATATTATATATATATATATATATATATATATATATATATATATATATATATATATATATATATATATATATGTGTGACAGACGAACTTAGCTGACCCTGATTGACCCTGAAGCGTTGGATGATATAGTACGACCCTTTGTAATGACCCCTTCGTATAGCACCAGTTCCCCCGAATATATTGTAACTTTTCGTCAAACGGGATTTTTTTTCACCTGGACTCATTAGCTATGCAACCTTTCCACGCCGATGGTCAACACGTTTGCTGATTAATATGTGGACAGTTTATCTACCGTTCATTCTGGTCATCGCATTGATTTAAGGGGATTAAATCACGCCCATGGACATCTCCATGGAGAAGGCCTTCCACATAAATCTGCTTAAGAAATATTTGGAAAGACCGGTGCCATCCTCCGAGCATCTCCTGGCTGTCGCCATAGCAACGGAACACGAGGGAGATGATGACGGTTGCATGGAGTACCCACTGCAACCCACAGAATCCTTTAAAGATGTCAAGTTCGGCGACAATCTCTCACCAGAACACCAAACAAAAACCAGGGCTCTACTAAAACAGTACAGTGCAGTCTTAACGGATGTACCTGGTCGAACAAATCTCATCGAATTCGATATGAAATTAACAAACGAGACCCCTGTTCGAACCAGAGTTTACCCCATCCCGTACGCTAAAGCTGATGCACTTCGCGGAGAAATAGACAAGCTGCGTCAGGCAGGGATTATCAGTGAGTCTACATCTCCTTACAGTTCCAGTGTAGTGCTGTTGCAGAAGCCCAATAAGGAAGTTCGGCTGTGTATAGATTACCGGCTGCTAAACGCTGTAACGGAATTCCAGCCCGAACCTCTCCAAACTGTTTCTGAGTTGTTCACCAAGCTCAGCAAAGCAAAGATTTTCTCCAAGATCGACCTCAGTAAAGGTTATTATCAAATGCCAGTCAAGGAGGAAATAAAACCTTTGTTAGCTTTCAGCACTAGTGAAGGACATTACACATTTAACGTGATGCCGTTCGGATTGCATAACACACCAGGAGTGTTCACCAGGATGATGAGGAAGCTTCTAGAACCTTTGCAAAGTCCCCATATCCATAATTTCATGGATGACATATTAACTGCATCCGAAACCTACGAAGAACATATTGCTACGGTTGCTATGCTCCTCGGGAGACTACAGGAAACTGGTCTCACAGCCAGACCTAGCAAATGTCTCATCGGGTTTGAACAGTTAGACTTCCTGGGGCATACTATTTCTCACGGCTGTAGTTGGCCTATTAAGAAGAACGTGGAGAAAATAGTGGCAGCAAAAAGACCCCGAACGAAGAAAGACGTACGTTCCTTCATATCACTATGTGCATACTATCAGAAGTACATCCAGAACTTCCACGGACTGACGGCACCTCTGACTGACCTCACAAAGAAAGGTTGTCCTGATAAGGTCATAGGGGATCAAAAGTGCGAACACGCGTACAGCACTTTGAAAGGACAGTTGTCTGCATACCCCATTTTGAGGTTGCCTGACCTCAAGAAACCTTTTGTACTGCGGGTCGACGCGTCAGGTCAGGGCATCGGGTCAACACTGCTTCAAGCCGAGGACAGTGACCTGAACATGCTATTTCCAGTTGCCTATGGCAGTCGGAAATTAAATAAAGCTGAACGGAACTACAGCGTAGTCGAAAGAGAATGCCTCGCTCTGATAGACGGTATCAGACGCCATCATGAGTTTCTCTATGGGACATCTTTCACGGTGCAAACAGACCACGCTCCGTTAGCCTTTCTTGGTGCCAATAAAGAATTTAACGCAAGGATCATGCGATGGGCCCTTCTTTTAAGCGTTTATTCTTTCAAAGTGGAATACATTCCGGGAAGACAGAATGTCGGGGCGGATTTCCTGAGTAGAAACTGGACTACGGAGGAAGAGGAGGAAGTTGAAGATACCAATCATACTAAAGCTACCGATCAGGGCAGCTTCCTTGTCATAAATCAAACATGAAAAGAGGTTTTCATGTCTCAAAAGAGGGGGGGACTGTGACAGACGAACTTAGCTGACCCTGATTGACCCTGAAGCGTTGGATGATATAGTACGACCCTTTGTAACGACCCCTTCGTATAGCACCAGTGCCCCCGAATATATTGTAACTTTTCGTCAAACGGGATTTTTTTCACCTGGAATCATTAGCTATGCAACCTTTCCACGCAGATGGTCAACACGTTTGCTGATTAATATGTGGACAGTTTATCTACCGTTCATTCTGGTCATCGCATTGATTTAAGGAGAGATTAAATCACGCCCATGGACATCTCCTGAGCAATCATATGCAGGTATTTTCATTAATTTGGCCAGTGGAGGGCGTTGCCAGAATCAAACGATAGTAGTGACCACGATCAAAGACACTGGGGGAGATCTCAGGAAGGACTGCGGCATGCTATCAAAAGCAGTAGTGGTCCCTGAAACGAGCGATGCAAGCTTCCTGCCAGTATTTCGCATCTCGGTGTTAAACACGAAACCGATCGCAGTGGGAGCGAACGGGAAAGCCGGCGCAAGCAGCGAGCAAAGATACGAGAGACCAGGGGCGGCTTCTCTCTTTAGTCTGGCGGTCAGATCCCCAAAAGTCTTCTGAGATCAAATAAGGTGTCAAAATTTCACATGTCCCCCCAATATTGCATTCCAGTTGTAGATATATAGACCATGAAGAAATGCATGTTATCACTCGTTGGCCAGAACTTGGCAGAAGCACTAGCGATATTGAAATCTTGTTATAGATTTTCCCCTGGATTTTCATATATATTTGCAGTGAATTCTATTCTGTGCAAAACGGTAAAATATAACTGTGTCTAGTGATCAGTGGTCTAGTTCATTCATTCTATTTCACTGGATATTGTGTTAATTTAAATTTATTAAATTAAACCATCTCAATAGTTCCCAGTTGTAAATGTAATGTTATACCTGTTATATTATTTCCAAAAATAATAGAGGCTTAAATGCTAAAGTAACTTTTATAGTCGCGAAGGAATTTATAATTAATAAATTTAGTTAAGTCCTATATATATAGATGTGGGTTTTAACCATTAGAACTCGCGCCGTGTTTATTAAATGCATAATTAAATACGCTAGGGTATATATAGTCTTAACGGGTAATTCATCGCGCTTTAGAATGTTATTTGATTTTTCGGTATATTACATGGTTTTTTTCTTCCTACAGTGTGATCGTAACCTTTGCAATCCCAGCAATAGAGAAATCATACAGAGTCCTTTTCAGACTCGGTTCTTAACTTCCAGATATATTGATGGAACATTTTTAAATATAATTCTTGTGGCGGTCCGATGCGACCTAGCTATCAATTACATGAAAGAAAGCACCCCCAAGAACTTTTTTTTAAATAAATCATCAAATTTAATTACAATCTGTAATATAAACTGGAAGATGAACAGTGCCAGTAGCGATAATTTATTTACTGCTCTACTGTGAGAGAATACATATTTACCTGACTGTGACTGAGCCTAATTTTTCCTCACTGGATTTAAACCATACAGGTCAGTTGCTATCATCACGCCTTGAAGGAATTTTACCTCCAGCAGCGAAATTAAAGAGACCTCATTTTCACCCCCTGTATTGAATTGTGTCAGTGCCATCCCATAGACTCCTTTTATATAATAAAACATAAGAACTCTGAGTCTTCAAGTCCGGCGATTAGTGGGAATATTCGCTATCAGCAAACCTCGCTACATCTGGGGTGGGATATCGAAGTACTAGACATTTTCACGTGTCAAGAGTAATTGTTGTTTATATAATTCTATGGATTGTCTGATGCTGCAATCGGTAAGTGTGTGTGTGTGTGTGTATGAGTGTGGATCCTCACGCGCGTGCATGAATGACAGGAAATCTAATTGTTTTTGCAAACCATTTGTTAACTTGCCTACCGGGCAATACATTTTCTGTATAGCCCGCATTGTTCCTTTAAGTGGGATATTTTGTTAACTCTGTTTAACCCCCTCCCTTTCAATTGTTTAGTAAAGAGAAGAACAATTTGAGATAACAGGTTTTTTTCTACCACCCATACCTAGTATTGTAACCCCTCTTTCAGAGTAATTAACTTCACTGTTAGGTTACATTACCTATGTTCCTGATAACTATCTATCTTTGGACTGGGTTCATCTTTGTCTTATAAGCGGGAAGGGCTTAGTCGATACCAATCTTCTTCACCCCTCCCCACCTTGTTATTTGCATTTTCTGTACTTATGATAATTCTATGTAACACTTGATATTTGTTTGTGATTGGATTTTTTTGGGTTAATAAACATCATAAACCTAGTTAGCACTGTGTTGGAAATACCCAAAGCCCAACATTTCCCCTATTTGTTTAATATAGTTGTATCCACGTGCGTCTGTGTGTTTGAAGCACCAAATCGGTGTGAGCGCAGGTGTGTGTCTGGAAACTGGCAAATAATTGTTTGACCAGGAGGGATGAAGAGTAGATTGAGAAAAACGATTTGTCGTAAATAAGTCTGTCTTTTCTCTCCCCCAGCACACTGTAAAGCAACTAGTTACTCTGTAACCTTTTCTATCACTGAGCTTTCATCATCATTCTCCACTCTAAACCGGACCACTATTTCTAAGACTCTTTCTCTCAAAATAAATTTACGACTATATATATTACACCCACAGACACACACCCATATATATATATATATAGATAGATAACGAAATCTAGTCCACATTAAACCAAGAATTCTCAACGAAAATGTCATGTCAGTCCCACTGCATGACCCTGAAACACGGGCGTTAGATTAGACACACATCCACGAAACCAGCTGTGGAAAAATTATTTTTGGACACTGCATGAGAATTGCAAATTTATTCGGAAAATGTTAAATGTGGCAAAAAAAACATTCCTTAGAGGAAAAAAAAAAACACGCAAATATTTATTCCATGTTCATTATTTAAACACCAATTTATAAAATTGTTCATCTTTACATATCATGTGTACACAATTGTACAATTTAATGCAGATGGAAATGCATTTGTAATGAAAAGTTTGCTTTATGTGTTAAACAATACGTGCACACTTTAGATATCTGGAACTCATCTACATATATCAGTATATCACAACTTACATTTTACCCGTAACTGTAACTCTCTATTATCGTAGTATTTAATGTTGTCTAATGTGTTGTGGGCAGAGCAAACATATTTCCCATTAGCATTGCATGTGGCAATCATTGTATGTATTAACGCAGAACCGTCCACCTGAAAATTTGTAAAACTACATTATAACAACATGTATTGGCATAAATCTCGGAGATTAAACGATTTAACAATGTGATAACCAGCATTCTTGACTAATATAAAAAATCTCAAATGTAGACACATTGCAACCAACATTCTTGACAAGTATATTTTAAATCTCGAATGTTAACACATCTCAACCAACACTCTTGACATGTATAAAAAAAATATCGAATGTACACATATCTTAATCAACATTCCTGGTATGATTAAAAATTATCAAATATTTTTACATTTTAACCAACATTCCTTACAATTATTAAAATATCGAATGTTGGCACATTTTAATGAATATAATATTGGTCACAAGTTATTACTACACGTGTAAATACTGCATGAACAGTACGTGCAACTTCTTCTGTCATATCCTGTTGTGGCCCAAGCCTCTTATATAACAACTAGCTGTATTAATTTATCTGACCCTACAAGGCAGAACTGTTGGAGCATGTGAATGTTTGATGCAGGCTTGGCTGCAAGGGGACCTGCTACACTGGAGGCTCCGTGTTCCGTAGGGAGCGGAAACAAAAGCAATGTGATGGTGATAATACAGGGTTGGACAGATAGATATTAAAAGGAGAATACAAAAGGCAAAAGGAGATTTCACTGCATGGGAAATATATGGAAATAAGTAGAAATCAAGTCCGGCACAGAATCTTCAACTCAAATGTCAAGTCAGTCCTATTGTATGGTTGTGAAACACGGAGAACAAGCAAAACAACAACCACGGAGCTACAGAATTTCATAAATGTTTGCTTGCATAGAGTAGGATTGAAACTGTACGACAAGGTTGCCAGTGTGGAACTGACGACAGGAACCAGACAAGTGCCAGTGTGGAACTTACGACAGGAACCAGACAAGTGCAAGTGTGGAACTGACGACAGGAACCAGACAAGTGCCAGTGTAGAACTGACGACAGGAACCAGACAAGTGCCAGTGTAGAACTGACGACAGGAACCAGACAAGTGCCAGTGTAGAACTGACGACAGGAACCAGACAAGGGCCAGTGTAGAACTGACGACAGGAACCAGACAAGGGCCAGTGTAGAACTGACGACAGGAACCAGACAAGTGCCAGTGTAGAACTGACGACAGGAACCAGACAAGGGCCAGTGTAGAACTAACGACAGGAACCAGACAAGTGCCAGTGTAGAACTGACGACAGGAACCAGACAAGTGCCAGTGGAACAAAAGATGAGGAGAAAACGCTATCGATGGGTAGGACACACATTGAGATTTCCTCATAGTTGATGGCATTACTAGACAGTCATTTTTCTGGAATTCTCAAGTAAAGAGAGGTAGACGTAGACTGAAAAACCCAGAGAGAAGAGAACTGGTGACAGAAATGAAAAGTATGAGGAAGACATGGACAAACCTTGAGCAGATGGCACGTGACAGGACTTGCCAGGAAGTTCTTGAAAGTCTGTGCTATAATAAATGAATAAGACTCTCATGAACAAAATAGTTTGTTGCTAATCTTTATAAGCCACGTAATTTGTTGTTACTTTTTATAAGCCACGTAGTTTGTCGTTCATTTTTATAAGCCACGTTGTTTGTGGTTCCTCTTCATAAGCCACGTAGTTTGTTGTTCCTCTTTATAAGCCACGTCGTTTGTTGTTCCTCTTTATAAAAAAAGCATCCCATTTACAGGCCCATCGAGGCATATTGGGAATATGATGTTAGGCCCATATTTTCTTGACCATCGTCACACGATGGGTGATGTGGTCAGCATCGCGCCGGCCGCCTTAACCTTCCCAGAGTTGACCTGGCACCCAATTCATGAGGCTGGGTCGACCCCGAAGCCGTTTGCGGTCTACAAAAACACACCTCAACTGGGTATCGAACCATGGACCACCGAGCTAGGAAGCCAGTGCACTAACCACTGCGCTACAACGGCTCCTCCTCTTTATAACCCGCGTAGTTTGTTGTACCTCTTTATAAGCCACGTAATTTGTTGTTCCGCTTTATAAACCACGTAGTTTGTTGTTTCTCTTTATAAACCACGTAGTTTGTTATACCTCTTTATAAACCAAGTATTTCGTTGTTCCTCTTTAAAAAACCACGTAGTTGTTTCTCTTTATAAGCCGCGTAGATTGTTGTTTAGTCTTTATAAGCCATGTAGTTTGTTGTTCCTCTTCATAAACCAAGTATTTTGTTGTTCCTCTTTATAAACCACGTAGTTGTTTCTCATTATAAAGCCGCGTAGATTGTTGTTCCTCTTTATAAGCCACGTAGATTGTTATTCCCTCTTTATAAGCCACGTAGATTGTTGTTCCCTCTTTATATACCATGTAGTTTGTTGTTTTTCTTTATAAAGCCACATAGTTTGTTGCTAGGCGGAGTTGTCGTACGGAAGGTACGGGGTTCGAACCCTGGGTAAGCCACTCACGTCTGTTGTTTTTCTGTTGTCCAAGTGTTCTACTTCTTTATTTCTTACGAGTGCCTGAAAACATACCTTTATGTTTGTCTAATATTAATTTATAGTTTGTTGTTCCTCTTTATAAACCACGTAGATTGTTATTCCCTCTTTATAAGCCACGTAGATTGTTGTTCCCTCTTTATAATCCACGTAGTAGGCGTTGTTCTTCTTTATAAACCACGTAGTTGGTTGTTCCTCTTTTATAAGCCACTGTTGATAGTGATACATTGTTGTTCTTCTATCTCATTCACCGTTTGTTTGTTTTATATTATATACTACTGACGAATGTTCATGTGTACTCCACAATTATTACCGCTTACTGGAACCAGCTGCAATGGTGGCACCAAGCTCCACAAGCTGCAAAAACGGAACCTGGTGATAATGATGACTGCAGCATGCAGAACTGGTGGAACTTCCGTCTATTCATTTAAAAAAAAGATTGCCTCGTTTCAGGATATACACGGTGTCTGTCGGTTATATTAGGGCGCATATCAAAATATAATAGACCTTGTGGTCTAGTTATTACCGTCAAGTTATATCTAAAAGGCTTAAATCCGTCATTAAAGTAGAAATTACTTCGGCTGAAGTTATTTATTAATATTATTTGTTTTCTATTCTTTTTTCGTTAGTTGTGAGTGTATGTTTTGTTTTAGAACTCAATATCTTTCTGATTGAAGGAAGGATTTTCTAACATATACTGGACAACTATTATTGTATTTTCTTTCCTAGAAACTTTGAAGATGCACCTGTACCAATTATACAACGTCACAAGTTACAACACATTTATAACACTTTAAAGTCCACATTGTTACTTACGCTCGTTAAACGCTGCCATTGATCGTTATATAAAAATATCTGGGGTTGTGGATAACCTTGTGCGTTACAGTACATTGTCATATTCTGCCCATTCTGTCTTTCAGATCCACCAGTCGTGTAGAATGACTTTACTGTAACTGGAACTGAAAATAATTTATGATGAAGAAGCTGTATTACTCGCGTTTTTAACATCATATTATCACTTTTGAATTAGTTTCTTTAGTTTATTTGTTCATATTATTTTATTGAACTTATTTTTGGTGGCTTAAAATTTCTACAGGATCTAGTAGCCGGCCCCATGACCAACTTTCCTTAGTCGCCTATTACGATTGCATGGTTGGCCACAGTGTTACAATTCTTTGCTCCCCTTTCAGGCCCCGGTAACATACAGGATGAAGTATCGAAGTGTTATGAGAATAGCACTAATAAAGAACTGAAGACAAGAACCAGACAAGTGCCAGTGGAACAAAAGATCAGTAGAAGACAACAGAGATGTATATGATATATTATACAAACATGTTGTTAGCATTACGTACCAGTGCTTTTTTTTTCTAGAATACGCAGGGCAAGAGAGATTAGAAGACTGGAGAATAAATGGAGAAGAGAACTGGAGACAAACATGAAGGCAATGAAGAAGGCAGGTAAAGACCTCGAGCTGATGGCACGTGACAGGAAGACTTAGCATAACCTTGTTGAAGGCCTACGCTCCATTAACGATGATGATGATGATCACTGTTGCCACTATAATCATTAAAGTCATCACACACACACACAAACAATCATTAATTGCATGACCACAACTTTCATAATTGATGTTAGCACCACAATCATTATTATTTTTGGCATCACAATCATTATTATTTTTGGCATCACAATCATTATCCTCTTCACCACTATGGTAGTCCTTGTTCTGGAACGCTCAGGGTAAATGAGAGACTGAAAAGCACATGGAGGCAGGAATACAGAAGACATTACAAGACATTTTTCAGATGGTACAACGCGTGGAGGCCTGGGTGGAAACAGGAAGGAATAAAGAAGCCATCACAAGACATTTTTCAGATGGTAAAACGCGTGGAGGCCTGGGTGGAAATAGATGAACGCGTATGCTCCTCACGAAGCTGAAATGTAACGAATCAATGAACCACTGTGACTGTCAACATTTACGGCAGCCAACAACAGCATCTTCTCGGTGTCATTAGTGTACCATCAAGACAAGAGACAGAAGATGTTGCAGGTCCACTGTAACTGTCAACATTTACTGCAGCCAACAACAGTGTCTTCTCAATCTCTTTAGTATACCATCAAGACAAGAGGTAGAAGATGTTGGAGGTCCACTGCAGACGACCTTCGTTGTGATGATCGCACGAATGATCATGTCACGTGCCTCTGTGTTGTCAATGAAGCACAAGTTTAGATCTTTGTCCACTTCCTATCTAAAGCATCAACGTATTTAAAATGACTGAAAGTACTTATGTATTAACATAGAACTCCTTACATTCCCAACTAAACAAAATACAAGCACGATTATCTGATCTCTCAAAATGTCCTTTGGGTATTTATGCTTTTACGGAGAGGCATGCATCAAAACATATAGAGAAAGATTACACCGATAATTTGGTTACATAACGCAGTAGCATGACTAAATGATGGGTAATGTTCTTGGTCTCAATGTAGATGTTTTAAGTTGTAAATACATAGTGAGTGTCTGATTGGTAGAGTGTCTAGAGCGCTTGACTATCGCGGCAAAGTTATCAGGTTCCGGGTTCAAAACGTGGTATCGTCACTATTCACGTTACCCAGCTGTAAATAGATACCGGACTCAGCCATTGATTTATTGAATGCAAAGGTAGCAAGAAAGGTAACTGGTAACCCAATTTCAACGAAAAGCTAGACGAATAGTGAAGTCTCTAACATTTCACTTCTCTTCGGCAGTATCGCCTTTGGTACTTTCACATCTTCAGATATTTTGCCAGAGGGTGTAGGCGATCATGTGTCTCCACAACTTCATGTCAGTAAATGGAACAGTTTTGAAACACGTCAATAGATTCAAAAGCCTGGGCGCATTAATAACATCTGACGGAAGACGTGAAGAGTTGAATTTAAAAAACTATAGACTACCTTTGTTTTAATACAGTATATGGCGACTGACAAAACGAGACGTAACAATAGCAAGGATAATGATGATAATAAACCTGATAAGAATTTATATTTCCTTCTTCAAGTACCATGCCTGGTGGTTAGGCGATCATGTCTCTCCACAACTTCCTGTCTCTAGTACTATTTATCAGTTCTGTTGTTGACTTATTTCTATGTTATAATATCCAACTGTGGAGTATCCTCTTCCTTTGTCTTCCTCTAGCATTTTTTCTTTCAATCTTTCCTGTTTGTGATAAAATCACTCCGTATTAACCCCTCCCGCTCAATTTTCCAAATCTAGTAACGTAATATTATCACTTTTAAACCCACTACTATATTTGAAAATGTTAAGGACAAAAGTCAAACTTTCAGCTAAGAATAGGACAATACTTGATTTTTGTTACCTTAAGTTGGAAGACTGTACCCATCCCTAAATCGTATACACACCCGCCCTATTATTTAGAAACAGGTTGTAACTATAAATAGCTACAACATTTTTGAAATTTTTTTCAAGGCCATCGCTGGTCCACGATTTGAATTAACTAACTTGTAAAATCTATTAACAACTACTGCCTTAGCAACGGTTACTAGGGCCATCGCCAACTAACAAGTTGAATTTCAAACACTAAACGCTGGGTAAGTCCCATCCCCTAACACAGACGCGCAAACTCCACCCGCCCCAATTAAATGTGAACAAACGCTGTACGATTTAGCTATTAAAGAAAAAGAAAAACACTTGTTACCTCGTCTTGAAACGGGATAGAGGGGAAAAGAAGGGGATGATTGTAATGGATAAAATCTAACCTAACTTGTGCATTGTGAAACTGAAACTAGCAACCAAAGGGGTGCAGGGCAGAAAAAGGAGCAAGAGAAACGTAGATAATGTATTGCATTCTACTAGAAGGATAACTAAAAGGAAAGGACAGAAACGATACTATTGTTTATGGGAACACCATATTAATCCTTATAATATATTATCTTGCCTTATATAAAAGTATGTTGTTCAGAAGAAATATAGAGAAAATTACATAGATGATAACGACGAAGAAGAGTTAGATGAAAGTTAGATAGGATGATAGAGGCCAAAGGGCAGTTTAAGAATCACTTTTAAAAATTGAAATCGACCCAATAATAACCGAGATATTGAAGACAGACAGACATACACAGTGGTAACCGCTCAACTTTGAAAATCTTCGGAGGGTACATTTTTAAAACGCGTTGGGTTCTTTTGAAAGAAAGTCAAATTGGCTTAACTTGATTTGATTGGGTGATGTTAGTCTAGGAAAAGAGGGGATAAAACGAACGCTGTGCTAAGCATAAGTGCCACTTGAAAAAATATTTCCTACAAGAAGGGTTAAGAGTAGACGCAGAGAATTATTGACCTATTGCCTTTGCGGTCTGGAAGTCGGCGATCTGAACTTGTGCCATTGATCGCTAAGTTAACCTTATACTTGTGAAATATTTCATTGATTGCGGGTTGAATAGCCAAATACAAGTGAGACATAAACTGGAGCTGCTAGGTACGAGGCAATCTGTCCTTTGTGTACACCTAGAAAGAAATTGTAGCAGCGGACTCCAGGAGACCCTCTTGTGTAGAAGAGTGAGCAGTGTCTACAGCAAACTACTTTCTGTCAACGGACTACCAGATAAGCCCTAGTGTTTAGGGGCTATTGACAAGTTATTCTAAAATATTCTCCCAACTCTGAATAAACATTTCGGATGACATGATGAGACCATCAGTCCCTCTAATAGTGACATATCTTCATACATTATAATTGCAGCAGGGGATACATTCCTAGGAACATTTTATTACTGACGTTTGTG
Source organism: Oreohelix idahoensis (assembly GCA_024509875.1). NCBI lineage: Eukaryota > Metazoa > Mollusca > Gastropoda > Stylommatophora > Oreohelicidae > Oreohelix > Oreohelix idahoensis. The sequence continues at coordinate 280,028 of JAMPIV010021686.1, forward strand.
GACAAGAATTCCTCCTTAGTTATTTAAACGTGTACATAACCACATTTCTTTTTTTTGAGTTAACTATTCCTGTGTCAGAAAAATTGAGACACAGGAAAAAAATTGTAATATAATTCTATAACGCAAAGTCAAAGTGTATGTTAATTTCACAGCTTTGGAATGAAGGAAATCAAACATGTTCTAACATTTCTAAAACCTTGAACATTCCTGAGCGGACTGTCTACAGAGTTGTGAGTAAATTAAAAGCAGGTAATGGAATCGAGCGAAAAGAAGGTAGTGGGAGGCCTAGAATTTTGGACACAAAGGACCATCGGCGTCTCGCCCAAATCGTTCGGGCTGGGCCAATAAAGAGTGGAGAAAACATACGGCAGCGCATGATCGAGTTGGGAAGCCCAGAGGTATCTAATGCTACAGTCAACCGGGAGCTACACAGGGTGAATTACAAAAAAAGCGGGTAATTTCGTCACCATTGCTCTCAGAGACTCACAAACAGATGCGCTTGAACTGGTGCCACGAACACCAAAATTTGTCATGGGACAATGTAATTTTTTCAGATGATTGTTCTGTTTGGTCTTATCCTGCCCAAATAAATATTTGGACGAAAGACTCTGTAACGCCTGTGTACCAGCGACCGAAACATACCCAGAAATTCCATCTTTGGGGAGGGGTGTCAGCAAGAGGTGCCACCCCACTGTGTGTTTTCACAGGAATTCTCACGAAAGAATGGTACATCGACATACAGAGGGACACCTTCTGCCATTTATGCAGGTCATGTACCCCGATTGGTGCACATTTCAACATGACAATAACCCAAAGCATACAGCTCATACCACCAAAGCATGGCTGCAAGAGAAGAATGTGATAGTTCTGAAGTGGCCCAGCAACAGTCCCGACCTAAACCCAATTGAAAACGTTTGGGCACCACTCAAGAATCATTTTAAAAAGAATGGACTCAGAGACGTTGAACAGTTGAAGAAGGTAGCTGAAAAATACTGGGACAGTCTGACTCACAATTACCTACAAACACTTGTGGGAAGTATGCCTCGCCGCATCCAGGCTTGCCTTGCTGGAGAAGGCAACATTATATTCTACTGAAACCACTGTTAATAGATAGGGGAGATACCAATCTTCCTCTGGACATACAGTTTTTATTATTATTTGCTTCTATGAGTGTGCTGCATTGCGAAAATATGACTGCCATTTTTTTTGCAAAGTACTGTATATATATATATATTGAGTTATAGTTGTGTTTTAGTCATTAACACATCACTACACCTACACTACCCTAGACACTTGCCATTAAACTTAATATCAAAGTTAAAATAATACACAGAGTGAGATCTACATGAGGTAGCACATAAGTACCCTGAGAATACATCATCATCAACTATTAGACTCAGGGGCTTATACAGCTTGACCTCATTCTGTTGACACTTACATATTAACAACATAACAATCTAATCCACCACATTGTTGTCACGATATATTCCAGTTTTCTTCTTCTCATAACGTGATCAAAGACAGTGGATTGCTTCTTTTTAACATGAGAAATACGACCTTTTTGCCCATTGGCCTCTTTCAGGACACCCTCATCACTCTGTGTAGCTGTCCGTTTGTGACAAAATAACCTCGATCGTCACATTTTCATGTGCCATCCTGTGCAGTAAGCAATTTGCCTTGTTTTTCCTTTATAAATTTGAGAGTGCATTGTTTTTCCTTCCTCATGTTCTTAAGGGTCCTATAGAGCAATTTCTAGTTTTCTTGCGCATCTTTTTCTAGCTTTTCTCCAAATTCTTCCCAGGACTTTTGATTTGCTGCTGGCACCTTGTTCTTTGCTTCTGTTCTGAGTGTCATATATTCTCTATATTTCTTCATTTGTCCTGTGGTGTTTTTAGCTCCTAAGTATTGTTTCCATGCCATTTTCTTCTCTCTTATTTTTTCTTTGACTTCCTCTGTCTATCAAGGTGCCCTCTTTCTCTTGTTCCCAAGTCGGACTTCACCACATGCTTCTGCAGCAGATGACTTTACGATGTCATTGAATTTAAGCCAGAGGGTTTCCAAGTCATCAGGGTGTTCTTCTGTGTTGCTAAACGCTGCAGCAATAAGCCCTTGATATCTGGTCTTAATTTCTGGCTCTCTCAGCTTGTAGGTATTAATACTCATTTCTCCTGTTCGTTTACTTAGTTTCTTGCGTGATGTTGGGCAGTTCCTAGGCTGAGCAACTCTTTCAGTTGCTCTTTTGATTGTAAGCAGGTAGTGATCACTTCCAATCTCTGGCCCCCTCCAGACTCTAGCATCCCGGACATATTTGAATGAGCTCCTCCTAACAATGGCATAGTCGATCACTGACTTCTCATTCTTTGTTGGTTCACATTTAGTGTATGCATGTATGCGCTTATGGGGGAACTTTGTGTTTGTAATGAGATTCTGCTCACTGCAGAATCTAAGGAGTCGCTTTCCATTGTCGTTGAGAGTATCTTCTCCATATCTTCCGATAACTCCGCCCCTGCTAGCATGGTAATTTCCAACTCTGGCATTGAAATCTCCGAGCACGATAATTTCATCTAGGTAGTCATCCACTGTCCTTTGAAGCAGCTCGAAGAATTCCTCCTTGACCTCTGCTCTCTCATCCTCATTTGGCCCATACACTATGACCAGGTTGACTATGGTTTCTCCTTCTTTTAGTTTTACAACCATAATGCGCTCCGAGACAAAGTTCCATCCCTTGATATTATCTTTTTGGTTTTTGACCACAATGCAACCCACGCCCCCTTTAGCTCTTTCAGATGTGGGTAAACCACTGTAGAGCAGCGTATTGCCATCGAGATCCATGACTCCTTGTCCTTTTTTCTTTGTTTCTGTTATAGCAAGGATTTATAATTTGGCTTTCCTCATCTCTTCCACCAGCTCCTCTTCTTTCCCATTTATACTTCTTGTGTTCCAAGTTACATAAGTCATAGTCCGTAGTTCGTTCCAGTTCGTCGCCTTTAGAATCAGTCTGGTTGTCTCTCTGGTAGTTCTCATAATCAAAAGTTTAAAGCAAACAGGTGATTGGCCTGTTGTGCCTTTGCATGGTGGAGGGGCTGCCTCCTTACGGCCTTCATGCAGGCCGCCCTCCTCCTTTTTCAGCCGGGCTTGGGACCGGCCTAGGCGGAGTTCTCTACTAGATATGCCATACAGTACCTACGAATTTAAGAAACAGAGTCCGATTAACCGTATCAGAAGTTAACAGACAACTAATGCTAAACGCTTGCATACAGAATGAGGAATGTAGTGACAGAAGAAATTAGCAACAAACCGTGGTTCTCAAGCCATGACCAATATAGATATTAGAGACAGCGTTTTGAAAATACAGACAGCAGTAGAATACAGAAGCACAACCATGAATACAAAGTATACAAGCGAGAAAGAAGATTGAGCATGTCATTATGGTCAACATTGATGCTGTAAATAAACGTTCAAGATTTTTGGGTCATCGCTGTGAGAGTCAAGTCGCTCATCGAGTTTAAATCATTCATCCTTGTGTTTGTGATCTGTTGGTCATCCATAAGTAGAAGAAACCAATACATCAACAACCTAACCTGCCTGCTGAGAGGTAGTGAAACGAACCCATAGACGATAGCAACACGAACGGTCACATCAGGTTATATTTTTCTGCAGACGTCTAGCACAGGAATAATGTCGGACCATAGATTTTGGAGCCGTCTTACAGGCAGTCGAATATTACATCAGTGATAATCCCACTATTATCCTGCTTATCGGTTCCGAGGAATTTGTGGTTTCCAGTATTATACAGTCGTGTTTTTTTTCTCGGTTAATTTCAGTAGATACTCAATACCTGGTCCAATCATCGTTAACGAAATCCTATATTTCTGCGGTCCTGTCTAGTCTGAAGGTGTCGCCTTTACTTAATGGAACACAGTCCTGGAGTCTGAAAATTAGCTACATTATTTGGGTCCTTTCGCCCACGCTATGTAAGCTTTCTACACGGTGAGAGTCGCCATTCAAACGTAGCATATTTTAATATATCTTGGCTAGACCTAGCAAATTTAACCGTTTTACTTAAGTATAATCTTCTCCCCCTTGTGACGACACGTCTGTACGTGTCCTTTTGTGTGATCTCTCACCCGTTCAGCCCTCTGGCAGTAAACTTCTTTTCTTCATATTTCTTCATTATTCGCTTGTTATGTGGCATAAATCATGCCTTTTCATTCGTTATTTTCACTATTTTGCTCTATGCTGGACATAGCATGGTAAATTCTCTAACACGCCACTCCCCTATGGCAGTATTTGCTACGGGAGTATTGCGTATCTTATTGTTTCACACTCCACTCCCAGTCTGTTGTTACGATTCGTCAGGTTTCGTGACCAGGCCAGCGATAATATTTTATCGCCTAATCTGTCTGACCGCCTGTGAAAACGGGGCGGTCAAACATTTGACCCACTGGAAAGCTGTTGATCATGTTGACACAAGCCGATATTGGGATACGATGAAAGAAGACAATACAAGCACGCAAATAAAGGTGATACACAGAGGTGCGCCGGAAGTCTTAGGTAACGATATGATATCACTGTGTAAGAGGCCACGCGTGTATATTAAATTTAATATTTTCAAATACGCGTGGGATGAGTAATGATGGACTTCCCCACCCAAACAGAGCTAGATAGATTGGATTGGTTCGCCAGAATCTACTATGATTTGAGTGGAACTTTCGGTGGAAACACAGCTGGGGTTTGAAACTAAAGATTGTGAGATATAATCTAACGCGTAGATATCTCTTACCAGTTGTGCAGTTTAATTTAATTCCATCACCCGCTTTTCTCATAAGAAGAGACGTTTAGTTGACTAATTAATACACTAGGCGTGACTGATAAGTGACAGAAAAGAATTCACTTTTATATTTCATTTTGTGTAATTTAGTTAGTGACTGTTATTTAAATACCATACGACGACCCACAGACGCCGACAATCTAATAGCTATTAATGACAGGCGATATTTGTTAAGTGCGCGTAGGGAGAAATAAAAATTAATTGACATTGTACGCTGATTGCTAGCGCGGGCAAAAGAGCGGGAAGGGCGCATACCTTCACATGATCTAGAGACGCCGCGCTAATGACAACTGACCGGATAGGAATAGGCTAGAGACACCGTGTGCCTTTTAACTTTAATCAGGACTGACGGAGAGGATAAGAGATCGTCTCGTCCCCTTCCGTGTATATATATGTAGATATATATTAGTAGCATTTTTTCATAATGTTTCTCTATTTCTCGCAGACCTGATTAAACGGCGACCAGCGGTCTATTTTGGTCCTTTTTTTCTTCATTTACTGATCGATTAATGTTGTCTTCTACTTGGCTTACACGTCCCCAAGTTCATTTGTGAACAGGATTGGCCTAAGAGACAAAAATTAACATTTTAAATAGTAAAGTTAACTGGACTTATAAATACCCAGATATTTGTTCAAGTTATCAGCCAACTGTGGCGTAACACAAATAACATTTCCATCCGACTTTTGACTGTCGTTTCAGCGGATTTATCCAGCAAGTTACGCTGTTTCAAAATCGGCACTCACCCAGAGCCAGCCGATAGGATTTACCATCATTATCAATTAACAGTAATTAACAGTTTTTAGCAACCAGATGTTTCCCTATACTTGAAGTCTTTTCTACTGTTTACTGTGAACACCAGATCTCGGTTTTGCTCCATTAACTATTCGAAGTGAGATTTGTCTATCCAGGAATCAACCACCAAATTAGGCGTCCCCCTTATAAAAATTAATTATCTGAGGAGGGACTGGGGCCAATTTGGAAGATAAAAACACTGGAAATTATATATCTTCAGGGATTATATGTCCAAGAGTTTTTTTCACCAAGAGTAGGTAAGAAGCGAATGTGTGACCACGTATGCCAGAGAGAGAGAGAGAGAGAGTGAAATATTTTCTTTGTTACAGGAAAACTTGTATCATCTAAATTCTGTTTAAATATTGTTTACTTTACTGGATAACCCTTAGTAGGAACTTTGTTCTTTTCTTTACTGTCTATTCTGTAACATAGTGCTAACCTTTGACCTTTGGGGTTATTAACTCGTTGGGTTCTTTTTCTCTCAATAAGGGAGAGGGCACATGTATTCTGTTATTTTTTTATGTATGACTTCTGATTTTATTTGATCTTTCTTTAGATATTCGATGTTGTAAAGTTTAAATGATAATAAACAACAAAAGAACTTACCTTTGTGTGTTGGTCAGCCCCATACCCAATTTACCATAGTTTTTCACGTTTGTGTGTCTTGTTGTCACATAATTGTGTGTGTGTATGTAGTTAAACTTATATTTCTAGATATAGGGATGGGCAAGATTGTCTTGTACTAAAAGATAGTCGTATAGATAGGCTGGACTAGAGAAACTTCTCATTCCAGAGACAGATCTTCTCCTTAAGGGGAGGTTTAACCCCCAAAAATGAAGAATTTCATTGAAAATATCAAATTTTAGATATATATTGCACTGGAAAGTACATTCATTTGCCCACATTTCTGTATGTTTATTTTTACTAAAATCTTTGTGGATAATTTTATATAAATTTTTAAAGTATGTCAGGTAAGTGTATTTTTACCTAATTATATATGCAAAATATACAAATTGGTATATCTTCGCTTCTAATGCATGGATTTTAATTTTCGGTATTCATTTCCCTGAAGCAAACAGAACTAAAGTTTTTCAAACATAGTTTCACGTGTAAAAATAATTTTGAATGGCTAATTTTTATTAACCATGGGGTCCTTTGATGGGTCGCCCAAATAATAACGTGGCTGGAGGTATTCCAGTAGATTGGTAGGGTACCTCCTTATACGCAAATAAAGCTGCAGGTAAGAACGAATCACAGGATTCTGGTTTCTACTGTGCGAGCTTCCGTAAAATTGTTAGTAGAGTCCCGTTATATCTTTCCACTTGTCCATTGGATTCTGGATGATAAAATGTGTGGACAAGTATATTTTTAAAAATACTAAAAACTTCCTCCATTAGTTTCCCTCTGAACTGTGAACTATTGTCAGTTAATATCTGATAAGGGTATCCTAATCTTGTGATTATTGAGAGCAAAGCCTCTCCTACATGTACTGAGTCTGCTGAGGGTAGAGCAATTGCTTCCCCCCAAATAGTACATGTCTACCACAGAAAGGATGTATTTTTTTCGGAAATTGACGAAAAGCACATAGTCTACTGAAATGAAGAATTTAATAAAAAGTAAGCTGCGAAGTATGACACAGCCCATATAATCAATACAGGAAAATACCAGAGATGATTCCTACATAGCAGGGGATACCGAGGTGAGTAAATTTTGTGTAAAAGTGTAATTCCTCCCTTTTTTCTTAATTTTCTCAAAACCGCATTTTCACACAAATGTGGGCACATTGCCCATGATTTTTCAAAAACTATTAGTGATACAGCAGTAGATTTTGGGCCACATGCCGTACACATAGTTCTCATAAAAATAAACTAAAATAAAGGATATATGTTTGTCGTAAATTTATTTTGAGAGAAAGAGTCTTAGAAATAGTGGTCCTGTTTAGAGTGGAGAATGATGGTGAGGCTCAGTGATAATAAGGGTTAGAAAGTCAATAGTTGCTTCACAGAGTGCTGGGGAAAGTAAGGACAGACTTATTTACGACAATCGTTCCTCTCAATCTTCTCCTCAAACTCTCCTGGTCAAACAATTATTTGCCAGTTTCCAGACACACACACCTGCGCTCACACCGATTTGGTGCTTCAAACTCACAGACGCACGTGAATACAAACTATATTAAACAGATAGGGGAAATTTGGGCTTTGGTATTCCAACACAGTACTAAATAAGTTTATGCTGTTTATTAACATTAAAATCAGTCACAACAACTATCATGTGTTACAGGAAAAATATCATAAGTACAGAAAATACAAATAACAAGGTTGGGGGGGGGGGGTGAAGAAGATTGGTATCGACTAAGCCCTTCCCGCTTGTATTAGACAAAGATAAACCCAGTCCAAAGATAGATAGTTATCAGGAACATAGGTAATGTAACCCATTAGTGAATTTAATTACTCTGATAGAGGTGTTACAATATTAGGTATGGGTGGTAGAAAAAAATCCTGTTATTCCCAATTGTTTTTCCCTTTACTAAGCAAATGAAAGGGCGGGGGAGGGGGGGGCTAAACAGAGTTAACAAAATATTCCACTTAAAGGAACAGTGCCGGTATACCGAAAATGTATTACCCGGTAGGCAAGTTAACAAATAGTTTGCAAAAATTAAATCTCCTGTCATTCATGCACGTTCGTGAGGGCCCACACTCATATACTCACACACACTTACCGTTTGAAGAATCAGGCACTCCATAGAATTATATAAACAGCAATTACACTCTTGACATATGAAAATGTCTGGTACTTCGATGTCCAGCCCCAGATTTTAGCGAGGTTGGCTGATAACAAATATTCCCACTTATCGCCGGACCTGAAGCCTAAAAGTTCTTGTGTTTTATTATATAAAAAGGAGTCAATGGGATGGCACTGGCACAGTTCGATACAGGGGTGAGAATGAAGTGGTCTCTTTAATTTCGCCGCTGGTGGTAAGATTCCTTCAAAACGTGATGATAGCCACTGACCGGTAAGTTTTAAATCCAGTGAGAAAAACTAGGCCCAGTCACAGTTCAGGTAAATATGTACTCTCTTACAGTAGAGCAGTAAAAAAAATATCGCTACTGGCAACTGTTCTTCTTCCAGTTTATCTTACAGATTGTAATTTAATTTGATGATTTAATTAAATGTTCTTGGGTGGGCTTTCTTTCATGTAATTATGATAGCTAGGCCGCATCGGACCGCCACAAGATTATATTTAAAATGTTTCATCAATATATCTGGAAGTTTAAGAACCGAGTCTGGAAGACTCTGTATGATTTCTTTATTGCTGGGATCGCCAAGGTTATGTGATCATTCTATAGAAAAAGATAGAAAAACCATGACAACATAATCATACCGCAAAAATCAAATAATATTCTAACGCGCGATAAATTTACCGTTAAGACTATTATATACACTCGCGTATTTAATTATGTATTTAATAAAACACTGCGCGAGTTCTATGGTTAAACCACACATCTATATATATATATATATATATATATATATATATATATATAAATATATATATATATATATATATATATATATATATATATATATATATATATATATATATATATATATATATATATATATATATATATATATATAGGACTTAACTAAATTTATTAATTATAAATTCCTTCGCGACTTTAAAAGTTACTTTAGCATTTAAGCAGCTATTATTATTGGAAATAATATAATAGATATATCCTTAACTTTACCACTGGAACTTTTGAGATGAGTTTAATTTAATAGATTTAAATAAACACAAAATCCAGTGAAATAAAATGAAAGTACTAGACCACTGATCACTTTAACAACTATATTATACCGTGCACAGAAAAAGAAATCACTCCAATGTAGCCACCAATTAAGATGGAAATCTAGCAGAATTCTACTATAGCTAGTGAATCTTAAATCTCTGGCGAACGAATAATAAAATGACTTTCTTCGTGGTCTGTATATATCTAACTGGAATGCAAGATTGGGGGGACATGTTAGAATTTGACACCTTTTTAGATCTCAGGAGACTTTCGGGGTTTTAAATCACCAGACTAAGGAGAGATGCCGCCCCTGGTTTTCCGTATCTCCGTTCGCTGCGTCCGCATCGGCTTTCCCGTTCGCGTCCACTGCGATCGGTTCTGTGGTTAACACAGAGATGCGAAATGCCGGCAAGAAACTTGCGTCGTTCGTTTCAGGGACCACTACTGCCTTTGATAGCATACCTCTAGTCTTTCCTGAGATCCCTCAGTGCCTGTTTGATCATGTGCCGCTACGTTCGTTTGATTCTGGCAACGCCCCCACTGGGCCAAGTTAATGAAAATAACTGCATATGATTGCTCAAGAGATATCCGTCGGCGTGATTTAACCTCTCCTTAAATCAATGCGATGACCAGAATGAACGGTAGATAAACTGTCCACATATTAATCAGCAAACGTGTTGACAATCTGCGTGGAAAGGTTGCATGCTAATGAGTCCACGTTTCTGTTGTGCATAGCTAATGAGTCCAGGTGGAAAAAAATCCCGTTTGACGAAAAGTTACCACAATATTCGGGGGCACTGATGTTATCCGAAGGGGTCGTTACGAAGGGTCGTACATATCATCCAACACTTCAGGGTCACCTGAGTTCGTCTGTCACAATCGTCCCCTCTTTTGAGACATGAAAACATCTTTTCATGTTTGATTTATGGCAATGAAGCTGCCCTGATCGGTAGCTTTTGGGTGGTTGGTATCTTCAACTTCCTCCTCTTCCTCCGTAGTCCAGTTTCTACTCAGGAAAACCGCCCCGACATTCTGTCTTCCCGGAATATATTCCACTTTGAAGGAATAAACGCTTAAAAGAAGGGCCCAACGCATGATCCTTGCGTTAAATTCTTTATTGGCACCAAGAAAGGCTAACGGAGCGTGGTCTGTTTGCACCGTGAAAGATGTACCATAGAGAAACTCATGATGGCGTCTGATAACGTCAATAAGAGCGAGACATTCTCCTTCGACTACGCTGTAGTTCCGTTCAGCTTTATTTAATTTCCGACTGCCATAGGCAACTGGAAATAGCATGTTCGGGTCACTGTCATCGGCTTGAAGCAGTGTTGACCCGATGCCCTGACCTGACGCGTCGACCCGCAGTACAAAAGGTTTCTTGAGGTGAGGCAACCTCAAAATGGGGTATGCAGACAACTGTCCTTTCAAAGTGCTGTACGCGTGTTCGCACTTTTGATCCCAAATGACCTTATCAGGACCACCTTTCTTTGTGAGGTCAGTCAGACCTGCCGTCAGTCCGTTGAAGTTCTGGATGTATTTCTGATAGTATGCATATAGCGATAGGAACGAACGAGTGTCTTTCTTGGTTCGGGGTCTTTAGCTGCAATTATTTTCTCCACGTTTTTCTTAACGGGCCAACTACAGCCGTGAGAAATAGTATGCCCCAGGAAGTCTAGCTTTTCAAACCCGAAGAGAAATTTGCTAGGTCTGGCTGTGAGACCAGTTTCCTGTAGTCTCACGAGGAGCATAGCAACCGTAGCAATATGTTTGTCGTAGGTTTCCGATGCAATTAATATGTCATCCATGAAATTATGGATATGGGGACTTTGCAAATGTTCTAGAAGCTTCCTCATCATCCTGGTGAACACTCCTGGTGCGTTATGCAATCCGAACGGCATCACATTAAATGTGTAATGTCCTTCACTAGTGCTGAAAGCTAACAAAGGTTTTATTTCCTCCTTGACTGGTATTTGATAATAACCTTTACTGAGGTCAATCTTGGAGAAAATCTTTGCTTTGCTGAGCTTGGTGAACAACTCAGAAACAGTTTGGAGAGGTTCGGGCTGGAATTCCGTTACAGCGTTTAGCAGCCGGTAATCTATACACAGCCGAACTTCCTTATTGGGCTTCTGCAACAGCACTACACTCGAAATGTAAGGAGATGTAGACTCACTGATAATTCTTGCCTGACGCAGCTTGTCTATTTCTCCGCGAAGTGCATCAGCTTTAGCGTACGGGATGGGGTAAACTCTGGTCCGAACAGGGGTCTCGTTTGTTAATTTCATATCAAATTCGATGAGATTTGTTCGACCAGGTACATCCGTTAAGACTACACTGTACTGTTTTAGTAGCGCCCTGGTTTCTGTTTGTTGTTCTGGTGAGAGATTGTCGCCGAACTTGACATCTTTAAAGGATTCTGTGGGTTGCAATGGGTACTCCATGCAACCGTCATCATCTTCCTCCTCTTCCGTTGCTATGCCGACAGCCAGGAGATGCTCGGAGGATGGCACTGGTCTCTCCAAATATTTCTTAAGGAGATTTACGTGAAAGACCTTCTCTTTTCCTTTAATGGAGATCTTGTAATTGGTGCGTGAGATCTTTTTAAGGACGGTAAAGGGTCCTTGCCATCCGATGCGAAGTTTATTGCTTCCGGTTGGAAGTAGCAATAAAACTTTCTCCCCTGGTTGTAGTTCTCTCTCTTTTGCAGCTTTGTTGTATCTTTTAGCATGTTTAGCGCGGGCTTTCTTAAGGTTGGTCGTAGCTAGATCCCATCCTAGCTTTAGCCTTTCTTTGAGCTCAGATACATACTTGCTTGCAGAGACGACTGTCTCGTCAGCCTTTTGGTCTGTCAGGGACCGAAGTAAGGCTTCTAGTGGCTCCTTAATAGGTCTGCCAAATAAAAGTGTAGCTGGCGCAAATCTCGTAGACGCTTGGGGAACATCTCTGTAGGCGAATAAAGCAGCAGATATATATAGGTCCCAGTCTTCCGGTTTCTCCTGACCCAGCTTACGTAACATCATGGTGAGGCTGCCGTTAAAACGTTCCACGAGCCCATTTCCGGCCGGATGGTAGGGACTTGTGTGGATATGTTTGGCCCTCAAGATCTTAAAGATCTCCTCCATTAACAGGCTACGGAATTGGGATCCATTATCCGTCAAGTTGTTGAGGGAATCCCAACCGTGTAAAAATTTGCACGAGGGCTTCTGCGACATGCTTGGAATATGTGCATGTTAGCGGTATAGCTTCGGCCCACATTGTGCAAGTGTCGACTAAGGTCAGGATGAACCTGTTCTTTCTTTTGGTCCTTTCCAGTGGTCCAATGTTTTCGACAGCAACACGTTCAAATGCAGTACCTACTATTAGCATTTGCCCTATAGGTACTGGGGGTGTCAAGTGCTGTGGTGTTACACGTTGGCACTGGGCGCAGGATTTCACGTACCTGATAATTTCAGAGTTCATTCCTGGCCACCAATAGTGGTTTTTTATTCGCTGAATAGTGGCGTTTTGTCCCATATGTCCGCTAAAGGGAAGAGAGTGCCCCATTTCTAAGATCTAGCTTCTGTACTGCGTCGGTACTAGGAGCTGGTTATTCCCTGTATCAGGGTCGCCCGTTCTACGATACAATACGCCATCCTTGGAAAAGATGTCTCAGTTGTGTCTGGGGTCCTTAGCCATGGGCAGTTTTCTAAAGCAGTGCTCCAGAGTAGGGTCCTTTTGTTGCGCCTCCTTCAGTTCGTTCGGCAACAAATTTGGCGCAGGCTCCCTCTCCTTCTTAGTTTGCCCTCTTGTGGTTACCGCTGCCACAATCGGCTCCTTATGTCTCCCAATAAACACGTATCTACATCCCAGGATAACTGGTTAGATCGGATCATCCATTATGGCCACTTGTTAGTTGTTTTTTATGCGTGCAAATGTTGATGTGTAGTTGGCCAGGTACGCGTGTCGATGTCACCTGAACAGTGTACTGTTGCGGTGAAGATCTGGGTCACTCACGCTGACAGCATACGTGGTCCTTGTACGAGGATGATGATGATGTTAGACATGGGTGTGTGCAGACGCGAATGCGTTTAGGATCATATATAGTATACACAATACACCCAGTCACACTCGTACTGAAGCCAATGATGGTTGAAACTACTGGTGACAGTTCATACATTTATTGACAGGACTAACAGTAGAATCACACAGGAACAGTCAATGTAAACAGGTTCACGCACATCATATTAATTGAAATCGCTTGGTACATATCAGGCATTCTAAGGCTGGTGAACATTCAAATATGTGGGCATGGTCAATAGTGGTATGTTCTTTAATGTACAGTTCATATGGCCGCTTTGGTATCCCTGACTGAACGCGTCAGATACCTTAATAACTCCGTCATACAATGGACGAGCCCTTAACTCATGTAATCCTATTACCAGGGCCGTCGTTCAACTTGGCATAACACGCCAGTAACATCTTTTCATGCGGTAGAATAGTGGCCATTACACAGACCTCGATATGACGTCAGCTGTGTACTCTTCATAAGCAGGTTGCATCAACCCTGCTATAATGTTTGTATAAATATACCGCCAATCTGCGGTTTCCACCTTATATAACGTCGTCACTGGACTTCTGATCATATAAAGACGAATAGTCTTAAATAGCTACCTTGAGCACAAAATATAAGTTCTGCATTACAGGAACTGTGAGCTGTTCTCACAGGCTAGGTAAGCCTTTAACAAATTCTGCAACCAAATGCGTAGTAATGATAAAGTCGGTGTTACCTTGAAACAAATCCTCAGAACATAAGAAATAACACTGTCGTCATTCCTGACGTACAGTAAATCACTGGGGAAAACTGACAACGCAGTCACTTCGAAGATTTTCCTTCCTCAGGATACAACGGACATTCACGTCCTACAGAAGCCAGTTCGCACTCTACCTGACGGAAGTCTAATTTTTCGCGCAACAACTGCGCATGGCAAATAGCCCAGAACTGTTTATCTTTGACCCTAAAGGTCAAACACAGTGAATAAATCAAAAAGGGAGATAACCCCTAATCAACCGGACACAGCAAAGTTAAGACATAGTTCCCCAACTTTGACCAGGGTGAAAAACATACAACCAATAAATCGACGTTTGAAACTCCATCAATAATGACAGCAACATATTACTGCACCCCCCCCCCTCCCCCCCAGTTAAAAAATGACACATGTTTTTTAAATATATCCATGAGCAAGATAGCACAAGCATCAATTATGTGCCCATGAAAGAATGAACCTAATATCAGGTACAATAGACGCATAAATAGAGCGTCTGGAGAGAGTAAAAATCATCTCCCCATCATAAGAGAAAATATTTCCTCTAAGCAAAACAAACTCATTAAAGAAACCTAAGTTGCTGGCAATACCAATCATAGATACCAAATATTGTCAAATACTATAATTATAGCAATATACAAATATCATGAACTACAATACTATACCATCAATATATCTAATGGATATATATCATGGATGGACATAACCAAATTTGTTAAAGTTATTATACATCATCCAACTAGTGACACAATTGTGTTAATATATATTATGATATTAAGAACAGACATAAGTCTGGAAGTGTATCAGGAAATCTAGGACACCAGAGCTAAGTAGACTCATGTTGAGATCTACCTTCACAACGAGATCTATCAAAATTATTATCTCTGTTGAGACCATTGCTCTTATTTGAACTCCAGTTACCATAATTGTGATTATTATTTCCCTTATAATCAAAATTCCTATTACGTGGATTTTGTTGTTTCCAAGAAAAACTATTATAAGGTTGGTAACTTTTATCAAAGTTCCTATAGTTACTGGGACCAACATGTTGAGGACAATTAAATTGCCTCCAGTTCTTTGAAGAAGAACCATTACGTGATGGACGCGTTTGGTACTGTCCACAATCACGGTTATTTCTCTTAGTAAAGTTGCTTTTATTTTTCTCTGTAGCAATATGCTTAATAGGTACATCGTACTGACTGAGCTGAGTACGATGGGCACTAATAGTCTTCTTCTCTTTTATCAATTTATTAGAAGTTTGAAAATTCGATGCACGGTTTCCCTGAGGAATCTTATCATGACACTTATCAAAGTCCTCACCGTGATCCAAACTTGATTTACCTTTGTTGGCCTGACGCCAACTCCCATTAGAGGCAGTATCGTTATTCCGTGGGAAACTATATTTTCCACGAAAAGATTTGTTCACATATTGCTTAGTGTTACTATGAGCATTGAGTGCCTGTCGCTGGCTCTTTGCATTTGTAGCATATTGATCATCAGCTTTATGTCCAAATCTATTCACCTTGGTAGCAGACAACATTTTATTGTTCAAAACAATATCTAACAAACCATCAATTCTGTTGCGAAGTTTTGCGATTTCTACTTCTGCAACAGCTTTCTCTCTAGAAACAGCTTTATGAACTCTCTCGTTGACTTTAAAAAGAAGTCTGTTGCAATCTAACCTTAAGTCATCTAACTGTGAAGTTAGAGTCTTCTCTGTAACTATTCTATCTCTAAGATCCCATCTCAACTTTTCCTTTTGAGATGTGGTTTCTAAAACCTTAGCTTTCTCTTGAACAAGTTCAAGTCTGAGCGCTTCCATAGCACTATGATGAGTAGTCAAAAGTTCATCAATTTTCTTATCTTTTTCTTTATTCGCTGTCAACTGTGTTAACTCCAGTTGCAGTGACCGAATCTCAATATCCTTCTTATTCTTAAACACCTTAATCTCCTCCAGAGATTCCATACTCTTCTTTATAGCAGTACTTCGCAGAAGATTCACCTCATTACTTAATTCCAGAATTGTTCCTTCATAAGACTTCTTGTCTTGTCCGGCCTGAACTTTTAATTTCTCATAGTCCACTTTGACTTGGTTTAGCTCATTATTAAGAGACTGTTCTTTACAAAGATGATTGTTCTTCATTGAGCTCACTTCATCTATCCGGCTATCCAACAATTGTTTTAATGAGGTTACCTCATCCTCTAACTCCTTCTTTTGTCTATGGGAGAATTCACCAAATTTCTTATTATCCGCTATCAATTCCGTCACTTTACTCTTCAATGTAGCATTTTCACAATTCATTGCTGATAACTTATCAGTAAGAGCTTTCTTATCACTTTGAAGCTCATTTATCGTTTCCGTTAATGTAATCAACTCCAAAGCTAAGAGTTTCTCCTCATGCTCCATCCTTGCCTTTTTTATTCTCTCCTCAGCTTCTATTTCTAAATTTTTAAATTCCCTTTCAGCTTGAAGTTTTTTCTCATCAATTTCAGCTAGAAATTTTTTCTCTTCTGCTTCTTGCGCCTTGTTATATTGACCCATCACAAATTCTTCTAATTTATCAACAGTCATCCCAAGGACTTTCCCTTGCTCAATAAAGTAATGTAATGTAGACATTATGTCTAATAATATGCTATCAGTACCTGAAATATTAAATAAATTACCTTATCCCACTTCAATGGGAGACAAGTCTTCAATATTAGACTTGTATACTCAGTTCAGTTTATTTCACTCTCTTTGAGAGACAAGTCTTAGTCAAAGACCTTGTATGGTTACCTTGTTTCGTTATAATTATATTCTATCAATAATCTTAATATGAATAGTGTATCATATTAATAACAATAATAATAATACATGACCAAGTATATGTATGTAGACTGTGTATGACAATAATAAATACAAGGACAAAGATACAGAACAACAACCGAAAACGTTCGCAGAAGTCAAATAAACAATACAGCGAAACTAAGGAAAATGTTACAAAAATGTGTAATGATGACTGCAAAAAGTAAACAAGACAAATGGCAACACTGTTATAAACAAAAAAAGGTGTAAAGAAATAAATGAAAGGAAGGAGAGACGAACAGATACAAACAAAACAAATCGTAAATCAAAGAATGGAAAAAATAACGAAAACAACACTAACACATCTCGTCACAGCTAAACGTAAATAGCAACAATGGTCGCTAGCAAATCCAAATTAAGGAAATTTGCAGTCCCTACAGAAAACGCTCTCAATAAACAACCTCTGTTACGTGGTATGATCTAAAGGAGTCACCTTTCCCAATCAAAACCCGCTGAAAACAACAGAAAAATACACCACAATATCACAAGTAACATAAATTGCATATAATGAAATGTGTTGCAAACAAAGTTTAGTTACAAATAACAATATAGTATCTCTCTTGCTCTTTGTCAACACGTGAGTACAATGTCAAGCGCGCAATGATTGTTAGATCCACAATAACATGTAGTGGTCTCCAGGAACATAAAGTCACTATGACATTCTCGACAAATAGTTGAGACTTGAGGCCCAATGTTGAAAAAGTTCGTAGACGGTACTGTTTACAAAAAATACTTGACCTCGAACTACGTGACTTGAACGTTCAGACGTTGAAGAGTCTGTTGACTGTAACGTGTAAACAACCAGCGGTACTGTTTACAAAAAATACTTGACTTGAGTGCAGCTGTGGTCCACGTAGCAATATTGCCTAGATGCCAACTCCAGTACTTGTACCAACTGTGGTTCATGTAGCATTATCACATAGATGCTAACACTGTTTATGTGGGTCAACAGTCGATGACCTATTTCTACTGTCCTGTATAGCCCAAAGCTTGGAAATAAAGAGTACTACGGATGTGTGTTATTTATAGCTGTCAACCTTGATCGTTCCAATCTGTAGCCGAAACCAAAATTGAAGCCGTAAAGCCCACAGAACTGGCCTACCAGAAATGTTAAGGCCAGAAATATAACGGCCACCAGAAATGTTAGTTGTTTTTTATGCGTGCAAATGTTGATGTGTAGTTGGCCAGGTACGCGTGTCGATCTCACCTGAACAGTGTTGTGTGAAGACTGTGACAGTCATACATGGGTCCTTGTACGATTGATGTAGCAGACGCGAATGCGTTTAGGATCATATATAGTATACACAATACACCCAGTCACACTCGTACTGAAGCCAATGATGGTTGAAACTACTGGTGACAGTTCATACATTTATTGACAGGACTAACAGTAGAATCACACAGGAACAGTCAATGTAAACAGGTTCACGTACATCATGTTCTTTAATTGAAATCACCTTGGTACATACAGGCATGCGGTAGAATGTGAAATGACGTCTGGTGCGGTGAAGACTGTCACTCACGCTGGACAGAACATTCAAACGCGGAAATGTGGGGATCATACACAATCACCCATCACACTCGTACTGAAGCCAATGATGGTTGAAACTACTGGTGACAGTTCATACATTTATTGACAGGACTAACAGTTAGAATCACACCAGGAACAGTCAATGTAAAACAGGTTCACGCATTCATGGGTAATTGAAATCGCTTGGTACATACCAGGCATTCTAAGGCTGGTGAACATTCAAATATGTGGGCATGGTCAATAGTGGTATGTTCTTTAATATACAGTTCATAATGCCGCTTCGGTATCCCTGACTGAACGCGTCAGATACCTTAATAACTCCGTCATACAATGGACGAGCCCTTAACTCATGTAATCCTATTACCAGGGTCGTCGTTCAACTTGGCATAACACGCCAGTAACATCTTTTCATGCGGTAGAATAGTGGCCATTACACAGACCTCGATATGACGTCAGCTGTGTACTCTTCATAAGCAGGTTGCATCAACCCTGCTATAATGTTTGTATAAATATACCGCCAATCTGCGGTTTCCACCTTATATAACTTCGTCACTGGACTTCTGATCATATAAAGACGAATAGTCTTAAATAGCTACCTTGAGCACAACATATAAGTTCTGCATTACAGGAACTGTGAGCTGTTCTCACAGGCTAGGTAAGCCTTTAACAAATTCTGCACCCAAATGCGTAGTAATGATAAAGTCGGTGTTACCTTGAAACGAATCCTCAGAACATAAGAAATAACACTGTCGTCATTCCTGACGTACAGTAAATCACTGGGGAAAACTGACAACGCAGTCACTTCGAAGATTTTCCTTCCCCAGGATACAACGGACATTCACGTCCTACAGAAGCCAGTTCGCACTCTACCTGACGGAAGTCTAATTTTTCGCGCAACAACTGCGCATGGCAAATAGCCCAGAACTGTTTACCTTTGACCCTAAAGGTCAAACACAGTGAATAAACCAAAAAGGGAGATAACCCCCAATCAACCTGCTACAGCAAAGTTAAGATATAGTTCCCCAACTTTGACCAGGGTGAAAAACATACAACCAATAAATCGACGTTTGAAACTCCGTCAATAATGACAGCAACACCACTTTAATAACACCTCTGACAAAATCAGAGTGTATTTCTACCAGTGCGATACGAAGCGTCCTGGGTGCATCCCTCTTGAAAACTCCACTAAGATTGACGGTTTCCTCTGTCTCCTGACCGGGTTTGACTAGGTGCCTAGCGACAATACTATCAAAACTTAATCTAGTGTCAAAGAGACAAGTAGTTGAGGTACCATTCAAAATTACAGTTCCTCGCGTTGAGGGTCGGCCCCCCTCAGGTTGAGAATCACTGACATTGACTCTACCTTGCGAGGCTGTATGCAGGCATCCGATGCGGTTTGGCCCGGCGTGCTTGCCCTGAACAGACGTCCCTGGTGTAAGGGTCTTCCCTTTTCCTTGACCTTGGTGGCCGCGCTGCCACTTAGGCTTGGTGGGTTGATCAGAATTATTATTTGGGGAATAACGGGTTTTGTAGAATTTCGATTTTTCCTGGGGAGGTCTCTGGTTATTATTTTCTCGTTGGTTATAATTCTGAGAGGAATTTGAGGAATAGGATGACTGCTCTAGATTTTGTTTACGAGATGGTTCATCTGTGGGTTTACGTTTAGTGCTGGGAAGCTCGGCCATTGCATTGGTATAGCGTTCTGCCTTATTGAGGATGTATATATATATATATATATATATATATATATATATATATAATATTATATATATATATATATATATATATATTATATATATATATATATATATATATATATATATTATAAATATATATTTGTGTATATATATGTATATATATGTATGTATATCTATATGTGTATATATATGTATATATATATATATATATATATATATATATATATATATATATATATATATATATATATATATATATATATAATATTCTGACTCATACGTTTGCTTTCATACATGTAATAACTGAATCAACTATGTTTGTTTAGTTTTAAAATAACATGTAACACATTTAGTAATCAATTAGTATTAACCGTTTAAAATAAATAAAATGCTGGTGAATTTAAATTGGAATAAAATTTTCTCTTCACGGAGATTTAAGGTGGGGATATAGTCAGAAAGTTATGTCTTTTTTTTTTGCTGGTGCCTTTTCATAAGCCCTTAACTGATATAAGGGAGTCCTGCAGTTGTGGTGTTCGTCACTTCTTGATGAGTGTACTTCTCTTATATGAGTGGCGTAGTAACTTCAGTACTTCGAACCATCTGATAGCTTGTAACCACGAACGTTTTAGACAAAATAGAAAACAAATGTCTCTGCTAAGTACATTTGTGGATTGCCAATTAACAGACACATTCTCTCTGTCCACCGTCCAATGTTAATCTCCAAGAAGAATTAAATTCCCAAGTACACAGTGTAGCTCAGGGAAGATGATTAAAATCACCATATTCCTCTGGGTATTAACTGGGCAATGTGCCTGGACAGCGCGAATAATGAGTTGCCTGAGTTACAATTAACAAAGTGCATGTATCTTACAAAATATTACACTTTGGGCACATGTGATATAATCATCAGTCATCACTGCTCCATTCGGAGTCTGGGGTCACCTCTGCTATCAATTTGTCGCACGACTAGCCAGAAGAAATCACCAGCGCTTCTTGTTATGGTTTATGAATATAACAGTTTCATGTGTTGAGGTTGCCAGCCTCATATATAACCACTTAGCAAGAAAACATGTCAAATTTACATTTGCAAAATAATTGTTACATTTACCCCAAATTTTTAGGAATACACAATCTCCTTGTGCTGTGTAGAATGGACACGAGCAATTTAGGTTATATGCTCTCGAATCACTTTTGTCTCGGAAATTATAGTAATTCCTTCTTATTAAGGTGTTCTGCGATACACTTGGCCTGGGAAACCAGTAATTCCTCTTCGATTGGTGTTCTGTGAAACACTTGGTCTGGGAAACTGTAAGAATTCCTCTTTGACGGGTGATCCAATTATTTTAGATGTCCAGGCTCTGTAATTAAAGTCCTAGTCCCTTAAGTTTTTCAGACTCTGTATTATAAAGGCGGGCTTACTTTTTAAAGTTTTAAGTTTCCCAAATACTTCGATCTGTCACTTATAATATAGGAATTCTAGGTCCGATGTCTCTCTAGCTTCTGGTAGTCGATCATGACGTGCGCTGTAGTCTCTCTGTTCTGTGTCTCTGATTTCGCTAGACTATATTTTACAGTTTCCAGTTCAGATCACAGATGGTCTTTCCGCAGAATTGTCTAATGAAATTCAATGTGTATCTCGGCGCTCACATCAAACAAATGGAATCTCTTTAGACTATGTGGGTCGATTTATTTAATTAAAAAGAAATCCCCCACGTGTTTAAAATATTAAATTTAATATTCCAACGCGTGGCCTCTTTCAAATCATGCGGTAATATTTCTGTCCACTCACAACGACATGTGACCATGTTTGCCTGGCGTAATGTTTTCCGCCAAGATGTCTAACCAGACAGATTATCTGTAACAATCCCCACGGATTGTCCCACAAAAAGTGATAAACGCATCTACCATCTGTGTAATTTGCCAGACAAACAGTCACCGACGTCGGCATGTTGTGCCAACGCGTTTCAAAAGATGTTCAGACGGAGAGAATAGATCAGCGTATGACCGGAATAATTATATGGTATTATCGCATGTACCTTGCGGAACGAAAATAATTCTGCGTGTAAAGCAGATACGTCCGTAGGGGAGTGTGATGCCGCACTGTGATTCTGTCTTTCAACCGGCCCGATTATGTCGTCTATTTTGTATTTCCGGCCTGATTCTGTGGTTCTATTTTGAATTTCCACCATTTTATTTCTTCTCATTTGAATATATATCGTGTTTGGTATTTCTGAGTAGGAAAATTAAACGGGTTCGTTTTACGATGGTAGGTTTATTTTTCACTCGGCCAGTTTTTTCTCGTATAGATTTTTCCACGATCACGGAGATTTTGTTGTTTACGAAAATAATCGCCATTTCCGGCACGCGATATGACGAGTCCGGAAGCACGCGGCCGTCAGGTAACGTGACGCAATTTTAAGCCACGCGGGTTTCGCAACGATGCGTAGGAGTGGCCCCGGTGTGTATAAATAGCCAGTTAAACGGCGGCCTAGTTCTCTATCGTAAGAAATAAGTGCCAGCCGTCAGACTACGTAATTTATCGTTCTCCACTGTGGGTAAAACCAGCGATAATTGTTATGTAGAATCTTATTAATCGTTTTATTCATTAGAGGGTTCTTTGAGAAATTCGCCCGTAGTTAATTTTTTCGGGGACATTAACTTTTTAGTTCTAAGGATAGTGCCATTCATTATCATCTTTGTAGAACGATGTAAATGTAAAAAGTGTGTATAATTCTTTCTGGGATTTTGGCAGTAGATAGGAGTGTGTGAAGTTGTGAGAAACACGTGTGCCCATATTTGTAGGATGTTATGTAAAACCACCATTTATTTCTGTGTATTTACTAATGTAATTTTATGGGGAAATCCCTGGTGTGTTCGTTAATTTTACTGAGCCTTAAATGTGAGAAATATTGTCGGAGGGTTCAGATTTACGTTGTAAGTGAATTATACTGCTTAGAGGAGTAAACTATTCCTATAGCGAGATTTCATTTAAATTGGGGCTTAATTAGGAAACCTCATGTGTAAATGTTAAAAAGGGAGACCCCGGAATTTCGGACAAAAGAAGTTCCCGAGTTGTAAATGCTGACACGTGGGTAGCCATGTGTGACGGCCAAGTGGCCCGTCAGACAGGTTTTGTTTATTTGGTTGGCGGATTTTAGTTGAGAGAGAGAGAGGGAAGAAGTGAGAATGAAGAGACACGTGGGTAAGAATATTTTATGTATCGTTTTTTCAGAACGAGAGAAGGGGAGGAGGAGAGAGATTTAAGTGCCACGTGGGTAATATTATTTTTTTTTAATTGTTGTATATGACGAGTGAAGTACTGAGTGAGGGAGTTATAAAGATTAATGGGTTAGAGATGCGTTATGTTGGAGTTGTTATACAATAGACGCATTTTATTTTAATTTCAGCGAGTCACGGCAAGAATAGTGGGGGAGCGTAAATTTGCCCATGTGCAAAATTACCCACGGCAACAGGACCTATCTTAAGGGTCAGGAATATGGTCTCTGGCAGTGAAGTCCCTATGCTTCAGCTGGACCATGGTTTATTTATCATACAGCCGAGAGCATCGCTATTATAGTCTCTAGCAACGGCAGGTGGCCGTGAGACTGGTTTCAATTGCGTACAGCCGGAAATCAAGGCTGTGGTTTTTTTTTTCTCTAACTCCAGAGCGGGTTAAAAGAGGGAAGCTATTCAGCAGCAGAGAAGTTTTGTCGACAGTTCATCAAGTACCTCATGCTTGACGCCAGAACTTCATCATCATCATCATTGCAGAATTCAGGAACAGGTGACAGGGTTACCATACCTAGGTCCTGAAGTAACGAGAGAAGAGCGTAACGGAGACGCCGCATCATCAGTCGTCGAGTGTTAGAGAGACACTGAGACCAAGAGAGAGAGATAGAGAGAGAGAGGGAAGGAGGGAGAAAATAGACAGGACCAGTAGGGTCTGTTCAGTATCCACTTGGCGGATAGATACTGAGCCATTGTGTTACTCCAAGTCTATTATTTGTAGCATCTCCAGTGGTGTTAGTTAGCGGCGCATATCGCCTACCTAGAGGAAAGCGGTGTAGACAGTTCGTTGAGGAAGAGTCAACAGGACTGAGACAGTAGCAATCTTAGTGGTATTAGAGAGTGGAGGCTAAAGTTGACAGCCCCACAAGATCAGAGTACTTTAAAGCACTAACCATTTTTATTGTTCCTCAGCAGGGTGACAGGAAGAGTGAATGTGATTGAGGTTTTTTTTTTTTTTTGAGGGTCTTGCAATTTAATCGTTACTTGTTTTCAGGCCGTGCAACAGTGCACGCTATCGACTGACTTGATGATGTATGATGCCATTTTTATTTTGTTTTCTTGTATGCAAATAAATATATACATATATTATTTACTGGATCAGCTTCTAGTCTATACTATACCTACATGTAGTCTGTATAGTGGTGTCTGTGGTCGTTTTATACACCTTATCTCTTTGTATTTAAAGGAAGTCAGAGGAGGGTGAGATTACAGCCAGTTTGACGTCACGAAGCGGCAAGGGCGAGTCAAAACCTGGTTCTGTCCCTTGAGCCAATAGTCTCATCTGTCCACAGGCATGTCATTTTCCATCTAAATTCTATCTTCTCAGACTTTCTCATACTAGGGTCTTGTTTTCATTCAGGCAAACTCTATAAACATAAAACCACTTCGTGACAGGGAGTAGGGACCTCACCCTACTAATCTAGCATAGAGAGTAAAAGGAATGAAAAGGCAAGATTTATGCCAAATAAAAGCGATTGGTGAGAAAAATTAAGAAAAACGAAATGGTACTGCCGTAGGGCTGAAGGTGTGAGAGATCCCAAAAAAGAGCATGTTCAGACGTTCTGTGACAAATATTCATTTTAAAGGAGATAAAATCAAGTTTGATTGTCATGTGAGTTCACTGTTCGTGTTGATACCAAGTAGCCAAGATGGCGGTCTTGAGTGTACCGAACTGCGTTTCAAAACATCACAAATTTAATAAACGCTATTGTTACTGTTGGTATCACGCTTCAAGAAGCAAAATTATTTTCTCAAGTCCAAGCAATGTCTTATTTTAATTATACATGTGATAACTCGCAAAATGTTGACAAGTACAAGGCACTCATTCACTCATGTGTGAAAGTCACCACTGAAGACGTCTCGTTACTACTGTTTGATGCTAATCACTGGACGTTACTGGTCAACTTCCCAACCTTACGCAGCGTTGAATCTACAGGTCATGTTGACATAGAGTGAAGGTGTAAAGTGTCAGTTACGCGTATGATGGAGTGTTCGGTGAAGTTGACAACTTAGTAATGGTACATTCATACACTCGTCTGCAAGTCAATGATGTTTGAACTGCTGTTGACCATTTCATATGTTTAATAAGGTGACACACATTCCGACAGCACGGATACAATCATAGGTACATGTTGACACAGCAAATCATTAGGTACTTGAATAGTAGGTGGCAACATCAGACATATTTCATGTAGCATATAAATACAATGGGCGATATAAGTCAAGCATTCACTGTACTGGTGGGCTATCGCCTCATACTTCAGCTGACTGAACGCGTCAGTGAAAATGAATATGTAAACATCAATAATGGTTCACTGATCGAACCTTTTCTTGGCTAAGTTTTCTTAAGTTGTACATTCATCAAAAGTTCATAGCAACCATGTTCAACCACAGTAATGGGTTTTCCATAATAGGAAGATCTCTGCATCATCGTCCGATAATAAGAGTCGTTTTCTGTTCTCTTGACAATGATCCGTTGTGGTAACGGGAATTCCAAAATGGCTACCTCCTTGAGTTTCGCTCACCCAGGAGGATAAATGATGAGCCGCAATTAATTCAAAATCTGAACATAAATGTTCTCAATGGGTTTCCATCCAGTTCTGAAATCTATAAGGTTGCTTCATAAAAATACCTTAGAGCTGTTGGATAACCTGTCATCTTCATCAGCATTCAAACAATCCTAGCTGTACGAAGATAAGCCTGCCATCTAGGCCTAGCAAAACAGAGTTCATCAAAACAAAGGGTCTGGTATTACCTTGATTTAGAAATAAACACAATATAGGACATTAGGAGAATCTCTGACCATATGATCTTGCAGAGACACAATCTCCTTCCTAAAAATCATTCACAGAGATCACTTTTCAACATCCCTAAAGGACCAGCCCAGAAAACACACCGCCATGACATCAGGCAGGTTTCGTCGACACTCCTCGACGCATGCGTTGAAAAGCCTATTCACCCCTTAGCGTCAGACCGAGAAATAGGCCCACATAACAATACAAAAATATAGGATATAAGACTGAATCTTCTTAAATAGACACGGAATACATATATTTCCGGGCCATAAACATTCTAGGCCAGACCAATTTGTTTTCTGGCCATAACAAATGAGAAATGACATAGATCTAGCATCCATACGCTAGATCGATATTCAAAAGAGATCACCCATACAACAAAAGTATAAATTAATCATGGGTAGTTTAACTTTGACCGAGAGAGCAATTCTTTTCATATTAAATAGTCATACTGTACTTACAGTAATCCGTGCGTCGCATAATTCCACACAAAAGAATATGTGCGCAACACATGTCCAATGAGGCAGCTACGTATTAAGTTCAACTCCAAGTTCTTCGAAATGTGACAATAGAAATATGTCAAGCTAATTCGATCTGACTTTTAACGTTGAAGCTCTCATGTTAGTAAGTGGATATTAATAACAACTACTATAACTGCACCGGAAGGGGTGATTATAGAAGCAAAGGATATTTGTGAAAGATAAAAATGAAAAAGTTTTAAAATGGACCTTTTTATTTACAAAGAATATATATTCGTTTATGAAACTACCGGAAAGAAAATGTGGTTTCGTTAGCAACGCAACCGGATACTGTCACCCCTCATCGTGAATGGAAAAATCTACTGACCCTTAGTAATTCTGTGCATTGCTGAAAGAAATGCAGCAGAAAAGTCACGTTTCCACGGCTTTGAGAGGTTTGTAAACTTATGTGACCCATAGAATTGTGAAGGTTCGGTTTTTGCTCATGTTCTAACGGACGGTGACGGTAAGCTGGAAACTAATCTCTCTTTTGATGTCAGTTTGTAAACTACGTACGAATTGAATTCAAGAGATTATGAACGTTTGGCAATTGTTTCCTGGCCGGGTTTGCCATACTTGAAGACTCTAAACTATTATCCAGTATGGTATAGTGTTTTTATACTTTATCAAGTACATTGTCACAATATGTCGGTGCTATTCATTTTACCGCGTTCTACCTGTCTTTTTATATCTTGTACCTTCCAGTCATTTCTTCTTTACCCGTATATTCTCTCATATTGGAACGCATGCCTCAAGTTTCGTGTTATTTATCGCATTAACAAAACCATCTGGGAGCAGACAGATGAACACTGCCCTATCTTGTTAAAAAAAAAAAACCTAAGTTGGTCTCTCTCGCGTGCCAAGCTGGGCGCCCATACTTCTTGTACTGCCAGTCGGAAGATAAACACAAATTTGCCGACAGGAAAGTTACATAACACTTCCGGGGGACGGACACTCGTGTTTGTCAACATTTATAATAACAAATTAAACTGAAGGGTTTGTTATGAATTACAGACATGAGTCATCTAAAAAGCGGTAGTGTCAATACCTTATATGGGAGAAGTTTGAAATTGTTGGTTGTCATGAGAAGGAAGGGGGAAAAGATATATAATAAAGTAAAATATTCAAATATGCGTGATATAGTCAAAATATACTCATGGAAAAAAGTAAGTGTGCAGCTCTCAACAGGGCACTGTGCGTGTGTTCTTGCGTGAACTCAAATGCAAGGTGGCACACATTTCTGTGTGAGTGTTGTTCACTTACCTGTGCAATTACAATTGGATCGCACTAATCATGGGGAGATAATCACGGTGCAAGATAAATCACGTGAAAAGTGCCGTAGGGGAGAATTTATCACAGATAAAAGGAAGGTAAGTGTGTAGCTCTAATCACAAGCATTTGAAAACGTAATAGCAGAAATAGAGAGTACCAAGAGTCCAACAGAAACATCTTTTTTGACAATGCCAAGATTGAACCAACAACAGCGAGCAATAGCTATAGGGATGTTAGCTGCTGGAGCGACTATATTAGCTGTATCACAACATTTCAATGTTCACAGGAACACTATATCACGCGTTAAAGCTCGTAAGCTCGTTTCCACTAAACTGGATCCACTGCTGATCGCCATAGAAGTGGCCGACCACGAGTTACCACCCCTGCACAAGACCGTTTGTTAAAGTCAGTTTTTTTAAGCAAGGGGAGTTAAACATTAATATTTTTGCATGTCAGGTCAGATTTTGTGGTTATCTCCCTTGATTTATTACTGGCGCGTTTAAAATTATTTGATCGAGATTTTTTTCTCGAATATCGTTCGAGAGCTTTCCAGAAGATTCTCGTATGAGCTCAACTCACGTTTCGCGGTTATCCGCGCATGCGTGATTGTTGAGCGGGACTGAGTTGCGGTAATCCCGTGGCAGTCGTCCCTGGGTTTTTGGCCGTGAAGGAGCTCCGCCATGTTTTTCTGACTGTGTGTACGGGGAAGACAGTTTTTTGTGAGATTAAAATGTTGGAGGTTCGCCTGATATATATTTCTAAAGCCGAGGATTGATGGCTTATATTTATGTGGCTTACTCCTGATGTTATCAGAGAAGGTAAATAGAACATTTATATTATTTGACGCCAGGGACTTATATCGGCGTATTCCTATTGTTATCAAAGAAGGTAAAGAGAACATTGCCATATTATTAGTACTGCGATGCCTGCAGTTTGCTTAGAGGAGCCATTGAGATATTATTAGCACTGCGATGCCTGCAGTTTGCTTAGAGGAGCCATTGAGATATTATTAGCACTGCTATGCCTGCAGTCTGTTTGAAAAAGTCATTGTCATTTTATTAGTACTGCGATGCTTGCAGTCGGTTTGAAGAAGCTATCGACATATTATTAGTACTGCGATGCCTGCAGTCTGTTTGAAGGAACTATCGACATATTATTAGTACTGCGATACCTGCAGTCTGTTCGAAAGAGTCATTGATATATTGGATGTGTCGAACAATTATTATTGCATGATGTGCTTGAACGATGTCGTATTGACAGCGTATTTGTGATGTCCTCGTATTGTGAAGTAATAAACTGTGAACAACAGTATCACAGTCTCTTCTACATTTCCTGACTTTGAATATGTGCTTTTGGTGTGTGTCATCATTACTGCCTTACTTCAGAGCTACATGCATTGTCGTTTATTGATGTCATACACCCACACACCATGTCGGCCACCTGCAAGCCCGACCTGCTGATCGACAAAAATCAGCGCACATAATTTATGCACATCTACATCCATCCTGATGATGTCCAACATTTGCTGACGTCATTAAGAATACAATATTAACATTTGTTACCTGACACTGCTTATCACAACTATATAGACACTTCAACAAAGTCTTTACAGTGGTTGGCCAGCTCGATGATTCTACAAGTTCAACAGTTGTGAACATTATTAGCTAAAAGTACCCGGCGTTGTTCGGAGGTCTCTCGTCCTTACAACTGTGGAAGCCAGTGATATGGCGCTATGAATTACTTATGACATTGTACTACTACAAGGAGTTCCTGTGCAGTGTTCCAGTCCTGTTTCCTGTGCAGCCTTATTACTTGGAGTGCTATATAGCAGAAATCCAACAGCATTTACAGTCGAGTTGCAGAGTTACCAGTCCGAATTTTCTGCGAGCAAGTTCAACATGCCAAGAAGCTGAGCAGTGAAAACATCTTGTTCCTTGAGTCACAGAGTTCCCGTACACCTTCAGCGGCGGATCCTCTGTTCTTTGGATTGTGTATTAGATGTACATCATTGCTGCTATTCTGGAGGCCAGGATTTTTTGCCAGTTTAAGATAAGTGGCTGTTTGTTGTTGTAAACTGTGTCCCTGTGTTGGTAATTAGGCCTTCCTCCATACATAAGCCATTTATATTCCTTGTTTTTATGTCATATATGTTCTATTTCAGCGGGCAGGTTGGATGGAGACTTTCGTAGGATACATCCCACTTCACAGAGGGCCTACGAAAGCGTTCTTTAGGGACTGTGTTGTCTGAGTTCGTAGCGTAAAGGATCCCTTGTTATATTCTTGGGCAGACTCTTTTTACGTCGAATTCAGTCTTTGATAATATCGTTTAGTTGTGCCGAGATGTTTCATTGTTGTCTTTGTTATATTTTCTCTATTCTTTAGTTTTGCATTAATTTGTTTGCATTTGTCCGCCTCCCCTTCCTATCGTTTATTTCTTTACAACTTTTCGTTTATACACTGTGTTGTCTTTGTCTCATCATCCTATTCGCAGCTGTCGTTGCAAATTTTGCAATAGTTTTTCACTTTATTTCTGATTTTTCCTTTATTTGATTCATGCGAACGTTGTCGTTTGTTCTTCATAGTTAGCCTTTGTCTTTCTTGTTTATATTATTCATTGTGTCAAACACTGTCAAGATTATAATGCACAATAAGTATATAGGTGATTAATTATATTATTGATAAGTAAATTAATTATACAAGTTCTTGGGCAAAGACTTGTCACCCAGTGAGTTGGGATAAAGTGAGTTTCTAAAAAAAAAATTATTGCACAAGGTATTTATCTTATATAATCCAGCATAATGGCTACTTTGGATTATTTCATTGAACAAGGGGGATCTCTTAGAATGACTGATAAGAAGTAAAAAAATTTGCTCTTGCTGAATATGCCAAGGCGCAGAAGGCTGAAGAAAAGAAACAGAAAATGGAAGAGAAAAGAATTCAAATGCAAATGGAAGCTGAAGAGAGAAAATTCCAAATGGAAATGGAAAAAACAAAAATTAGAAGCTGAAGAGAGAAAACAAAAATTAGAAGCTGAAGAGAGAAAACAAAAATTAGAAGCTGAAAGAAAAAAATTCAAAGGAATGGAAGCTGAAAAACAAAAAAAAGATTAGAAAAAAAACAGAAATTAGAGGCTGAAAAGAGAAAAAAAACAGCTGAAAATAAAAAATTAGAAAGAGAGGCTGAAGAAAAAAAACTGCAAATGCAAATGGAAGCTGAAAAACAGAAAATGGAACACGACAAAAGAGTCTTAGCTATGGAGCTGGAAAAAAATAAAGGTAGTGAATATGGGTAATGCTCAAAATGAGACAAACAATCAAACAACTTCTAATAAGGCAAATACTAAATCATATGATATTAAATTGCCTGTTTTCAACTCTGACTGTGACGATATCTCGTTCTATCTAAATAGATTTGAACTTTCATGCGAATCTCATAAAGTAGATAAATCGCAATATTGTGAACAACTTAGGAAGTTATTTAAGGGTGAAGCTTTGAAGACTATAAGTATGTTAGAAGGTCCTGACGCAAATAACTATGATGTGGTCAGAGCTGCCTTATTAAAAAAATACCAACTGGATGAAGAAGGTTATCGCCTACGCTTTAAGTCTCTATTGCCGGAGACAGGGAAAGATTTTTCAGATTTTATATCTGATATTAGCCTTACGTTTTCACGTTGGGTTGAACTTTCAAAAACTGAACACACATATGAAGCCCTTAAGGACTTATTGCTCCGGGACAAAGTTATGTCGTCAGTGAGTAAATCCTTTCTTTCCTTTCTACATGAGCGAAAGCCTCCTAATTTGAAAGAAATGGAACAATACTGTCGCCAATACGTTACGGCACATCCTAATGTAACGGTTAGCAATTCTAAAGTCGAAAAAGAAGGTTTACCCGTTGCTTCAGCAATACCATATAGTCCTAATTGGCGACGTAGATCTCAAAGTGCTGATCGAAATTTTGGTGGTAGATATAACCGTAATTTTGGACAAAACCAAGGGTGTCCATCACGTTATGATTCTTCTTCCAGAAACTGGGACAATTTAACGGTCCTCAACATTTTGGTCCCAATAATTATGGAAATTTTGGAAGAGATAACTACGATAGAGATTATCAACCCTACAATAATTTCTCTCGGAGACAACAAAACCCATCAAATAGATATTTTGATCAAAGGGGAAATAGTAATCGCAACTATGCTAACTGGGGTTCAAATCAGAACAATAATTTCAATAGAGCAAATAACAATGCTTCCAATAGAGATAATAGCCGCGACAGATCGCGATATGACGGTAGATCAAATAATAGATCGCATCGCCAGGCTAACTCTGCTCAACAAGAGCCCCAGGTTGTTAATAATCAAGGCAAAAATAATAATAGTGTCTCTAATGCTATTGGTTGCTCTGCTTTCGATTTTGAGAGAGCATCTCAGTGCCCGGAGTGCACAACTTTGTTTCAACCTACAGCTATAACTACCTTGAGTTGCGGTCATCCTCTACCCCCTCTTCCTGCCTTAGCTGCGCATGACGGAAGAGGGTCTCTTACTCTACATAAGGGGTTTGTGAATAATAATCCAGTCTCAGTCCTTTTTTATTCTGGATGCGCAACTGTTGGAATTAGACAGTCTTTAGTTCATCCATCTTGCACAACAGGTAATATGGTGAAATGTGTGACATTCGGTGGGACAGTTGAGACTTTTCCGACTGCCATAGTCCACATTGCCACACCATTTTTCACTGGTTATATACACGCATGTTTGCTCAGAGCACCTATCGCCGACCTTACTGTCGGACAGATACATGGTGTAAAGGTTTGTACGCCGGTACAAATTGCTGCTTGGGAACGGCAAAATAACCTTACTGCTTCTACCTTAGAGACTATGCCAAAATCTTTTCACCAGGTACATTCTACTAATTTTGTGCGATCTTGCAGTATTGATGAAACGATTGTTCATCATACTAATTTGAGTGCTTCTTTTAGCCCAGTTCGACATACCTCAGAACGTCGCAAATCTAACTTTGATCCTTCTTTAACTACTATTGTAGAAGAAGATCCTTCGATTTTCTCTGACACAGACACTAACTCTATTGCTACGACTGAATCTACATCCAGTCACATTGATTGCAACTTCTTTACTGCAATGACTAGTGTTTTATCTGCTACATGTACGAACTTAATTGTTAGTACATATCTATACCTTATGAGCTTCTTTACTTTTCTTACTGGGCCGGTTAG
This sequence comes from Oreohelix idahoensis, assembly GCA_024509875.1. Taxonomy (NCBI): domain Eukaryota; kingdom Metazoa; phylum Mollusca; class Gastropoda; order Stylommatophora; family Oreohelicidae; genus Oreohelix; species Oreohelix idahoensis. The sequence goes on from JAMPIV010021686.1 coordinate 313,426, forward strand.
CTCAGTATCTTCGTCTTTTTCGACTTATTGTCGCACTTACTGCTTTTCTTTTAAACTTCGACGTTGGTCCAAGTTCACTTCTGTCTGCTTTTACACCTTTATGGTATATTTCTTTCTTTTTTCTTTGTCCAGTACACAGGCTATGACGTCAGTTCAGCCTTTGGGATGTACGCATTTATCAACTGCATTTCCTTTGTCTTGCGCAAAATCGCGGATTGTCAGCCATCGTGACGCTCTTAGTCGTCATTACCATCCTCTAGATTTGCCTTTTGACGTGGGTATCATGTGTATACTCACGACTTTTCTTTACATAAAGTACATGCTGCTATTTTTCTCACATACTTTTATGACCCTGGTTAATTTAGGATTCTGCTTTAGTCTGTACTACTTTCTCTGTTACCTTTTCTTACGTAACGGAGGAAGGTTTGATTATAACCATACAGGGGCCGGAAATTTACACGGCCACATTTGATAGCTAAAGATTAACATTAACTGTAATATATTAAAAAATCTTACGGTTATCAAACAGAGATGTTCATTTGTATTTTTTTCACAGCGTATGATGTTCCGTGAGAGTCAGCGCTGTTATTTTGAGGGTCTCCACCGTTTACCAGATTTATCAAGACTGTTCCAGTTTTTCTTTCGGCATGTGACGCTACTTTAGATGTCTTCGGTGCCTTATTACTTACAGAATGATCTGAGACTTTGGAACTCATCTCTGATTTGTACTTGTTCGTGATAGTTAACAACATTGTATATTACTATAGGATATTATATTAGAAGATATTGTATTATGAAGTGGTATAACTTCTTTACTATAATGGTAATATATTGCTGTGTTTTACAGTGTTGAAAGTATAATATTGTAATGATACCATTATTTTTCGAAACTTATCATTGCAATACATGTCCATATTGTACTGTTTTTGGAAATTTCAAGTCATGAAAGAAAGTAAATTTTTCAGTCATTGTAATGCTTTTTGTGCCCAGCGCTTCATTGTGCGCTAGTAGGAGCATCTATTTATAACAATATTGGTACTTTGAGAAAATATTTTTTCTGAGGTTGTGATGTATTTTCCTCACCCGACGCTTGATTGTGCGTCAGTAATAGCCATGATTGACTGCGTTATCATGCTTAGGATATTATTTTTTTGTTAGAGAATTTAGTTTATTATGTATGCTATTGTATTACAATGGTGTTCATTTATACTATGCATTGTTCCATGACATATTTCTGCTTTCTTTATTCTCAGGGCATTGCTTCCCTTCATTTTTTTCTTTTTCCTTTAGTATTCCATCTGGTCTTTGTTCACGTTTTACTTTTCCCTTTTCTCTTATGATGTCATTGCGTACTTATACTTCATACCTCTTTAAAGTTGATATTCTTCGTAGGCTTATCCCGTTATCTGTCTATACTTCTTTCTTTTGTATGTTACACTTACTCCTATCCCTCTTTTGTTCATTTTTTGTATGACTTTATATAGGGTATACTTAAGTGTAGATATTTGTATGCTACCGACCTCATGTTATTTCTATTCGATGTATGTTTTAACAAAAAATGATGTTATCATTTTTTTTCCCGGGGGGTGCGGTAGACTGTTAAAGTCAGATTTTTAAGCAAGGGGAGTTAAACATTAATATTTGTGCATGTCAGGTCAGATTTTGTTGTTATCTCCCTTGATTTATTACTGGCGCATTTAAAATTATTTGATCGAGATTTTTTCTCGAATATCGTTCGAGGGCTTTCCAGAAGATTCTCGTATGAGCTCAACTCACGTTTCGCTGTTATCCGCGCATGCGTGATTGTTGAGCGGGACTGAGTTGCGGTAATCCCGTGGCAGTCGTCCCTGGGTTTTTGGCCGTGAAGGAGCTCCGCCATGTTTTTCTGACTGTGTGTACGGGGAAGATAGTTTTTTGTGATATTAAAATGTTGGAGGTTCCCCTGATATATATTTCTAATGCCCTCGATTCATAGAGAGTGACGTCATCTATGTCAGAATCGAAAACGAGGCTGAACGACGTAGACGCTATTTTCGGCCAGACAATACCAGGGCTAGAAGGTTAATAAGCGTCTAGTAAGATTTTTTTTCTTCAAATTAATGAAGAAAAATATGCCGTTCAACCTCTGATGGGTTATAATTAGGATATATATTGTTTTCAATTCCAAATAATATGAACAACTGCCGATGAGAAAGTGGCATCACATTTGTCAAATCATTGTAAATAGGGACAATCACAATTATGCTAATACGTTAAATAAATAAACAAAAAAACAAAAAACAAACAAAATCAAGATGAAACTCTGAACAAGAAATATATTAAAATGGAGGGGTGTAAAGGCCTGGTGGTTCCAGTTATATAACTGACTTTAACAGATATTTAATTGACTTTTATCTGTTAAAAGTCATATGCACTCTAAGAACAGCATCAGACCTTCACATTCCCAGACACTAATATTAACATGTGTTCGTGATAAATATTGTTTGACTATATTATGCAGTTCCCTAGGTCTTTCTATTCTTAACACCTTTTCTATATATATATATTGGGTCTGAAACTCGCGATTGGGTCCATTTTCCTGCAATACGGGTACGGCCGAAAATGGTGGCAAAATTTTAGTTGGTGTAACTCTCTATGAATCGAGGGCACCATATATTTCTAAAGCCGAGAATTGATGGCTTATATTTATGTGGCTTATTCCTGATGTTATCAGAGAAGGTAAATAGAACATTTATATTATTTGACGCCAGGGACTTATATCGGCGTATTCCTATTGTTATCAAAGAAGGTAAAGAGAACATTGTCATATTATTAGTGCTACGATGCCTGCAGTTTGCTTAGAGGAGCCATTGAGATATTATTAGCACTGTAATGCCTGCAGTTTGCTTAGAGGAGCCATTGAGATATTATTAGCACTGCTATGCTTGCAGTCGGTTTGAAGAAGCTATCGACATATTATTAGTACTGCGATGCCTGCAGTCTGTTTGAAGGAACTATCGAAATATTATTAGTACTGCAATACCTGCAGTCTGTTCGAAAGAGTCATTGATATATTGGATGTGTCGAACAATTATTATTGCATGATGTGCTTGAACGATGTCATATTGACAGTGTATTGGTGATGTCCTCGTATTGTGAAGTAATAAACTGTATCACAGTCTCTTCTACATTTCCTGACTTTGAATATGTGCTTTTGGTGTGTGTGTGATCATTACTGCCTTACTTCAGAGCTACATGCATTCGCGTTTATTGATGTCATACACCCACACACCATGTCGGCCACCTGTAAGCCCGACCTGCTGATCGCCAAAAATCAGCGCACATAATTTATGCACATCTACATCCATCCTGATGATGTCCAACATTTGCTGATGTCATTAAGAATACAATATTAACATTTGTTACCTGACACCACTTATCACAACTATATAGACACTTCAACAGAGTCTTTACATCGTTATATACGCCTTATGCACTTGCGTAACAGGTTTATTCAGGCAACATAGACTGCCAGGAACATTCCAGGTTTAAGACCCGTATCGTGCAGAACAATGCGGAGTAGGTGGACATACACGGTACTGAAATCAAGATTTTATTTTTTCGTGGGGATGCCACACTGACTTTAGTTTTTATCTTTCTTTCGTGACACTTTCACTAAAATCAAAGTGATCACTTGGTCTTTTATTAAATATTCAACCACATTGTGTGCCAACTTTTATTTCATTTCGTCCATGAAATCACGCACAGTGCCCTATAAAGTGTTGCACACTTACTTTTTTTCCATGAGTATATATTAAACTAGACTACAGTTGATTGCTTACTTTCACCGCGTAGAAAGCTGGGAGAGCGTGAGCGAAAAGTCCCGTATAATGTACCATATTTTCGGATACCAGCACTGTGTTCTACTGAGTCAAGACAACACCTCCAGACCAGCCAGGAGCGAAGAAATATAGGATTTCAATAAAGAGGACTGGGCCAAGTATTGAGGATCTACTGAAATTAATCATGAAGAGAACTCGACTTTATAATACTTATTATTAGTTGCTTATCCTTTACAGGACGTGGCAATCAACTCCAGCTTTTATTGGCTGTTTGTGATTTTTCTAGGCAATTTCTTTCATTCAGTAGTTTGCCATTATAATACTGGAAACCACAAATTCCTCGGAACCTATAGACAGGATAATAGTGGGATTATAATTTAAGTAATACTCGACTATCTGTAAGACAGCCTCAAAACTTGTGGCTCGATACTATTCAGAAGTCTTCCTGTGCCAGACGTCTGTAAAAAAAAATACAACCCAATAAGGGGTCAACATATATTGGGCAGGAAAATATTCGATGTAAAATGAATTCACACACTTGGAGCCGCGCTGGCGTAATGGTTACCACACTGCGCTGGCGATCGGGTGATCCAAGTTCGCGCCTTGGCGAGACATTTGAAGCAGTGCCTTCGACCAGGGGACTGGAGTAACCCGAGCGGCTCCTGAGCACAAACCCTCTGTGGGTGGGAAGGAGGAAGGCTCCTGACCGGGTTGGAAGGAAAGTCCACAGGCTCCCCAGCCTCGCAATGCCATGACATTTGTTTCATGTCATTGGGCTGACGGGCTGAAAGCCCAAGTGCTGCTGGTTAGGGGAAAAAAAAGTATACACTCACAACACCAATATTGAACTACATGAATCGCATATATATATATATATATATATATATATATATATATATATATATATATATATATATATATATATATATATATATATATATATATATATATATATATATATATATATATATATATATATATATATATATATATATATATATATAAGGGTGGCCAGACGTCCGGATTTATCCGGCCTTTTGCGACAAAACTGAACGTCCGGCCGGATTTTTTTTTAAAGTTGAAATATCCGGTTTTTTAATGTGATTGGCTAAATTACTTTTTCTGAGTCCAGAAATTCTGTCAGAATTAAGAATTTTTGTCTCCGCAAAATTGCCAACAACATTACTGTAAGTTGTCATGTTGTTCAATAGTTTATAATAGATTACTATCATATTTTAACCCAGGTTAAACGCTGTTTAGGTTTATTGGCATTTGTTAAGGGAAAATATATACTGTTCAAAAAAAGAAACGCAACATTATTGCAGTGGTAATGGACACCAAATTTCAAACTTGTACCAAAATTTTATTTTACGGAATTAATGTTTCAATCTTGGCAAGAAGAAACTTTCAGACTTTAACAATGAAATGATGTTCATTAAATTTGGTTTGGACTTTTATTCTTTGCGACTGAGGCCTCCGTTTCAATAAGGTGTATGGCCTCCTCTGGCCTCTATTAGAGAACGACATCTCCTTGACATGGATCCGATTAGCCGTTGGATCTGTTGTTGTGGGATGGCTGCCCACTCTTCCCGCAGTGCAAGAGACAACTGTCGGAGATTGGCTGGAGCCACGTCTCGCTGGCGGAGTCGTCTGTCGAGTTCATCCCATAAGTGTGCTATGGGGTTCATGTCTGATGACATGGCTGACCACGGAATGGTCTGGACGTTGTTGTTAGCGAGGAACTGGGTGGTGAGTTGTGCCACATGAGATCGAGCGTTATCCTGCTGAAAAATCGACCCTCGTGCAGCCAGAAGTGGAAGGACGTGAGGACGAAGAATTTCAGCGACGTATCAATGGGCATTCAGGCGTCCTTCAATTTGCACCAGGTCACTTCTTCCCATGAAGTTGATCGCCCCCCACATCCCTACACCTCCACCACCATGTGTAGGAGCCTCATCAACACTGTTCTGGGCGCAGCGCTCATGGACTCTGCAGTAAACTCTTCTCCGTCTATCGTGTCGCTGGAGCACAAAAATGATTCATCACTAAACCAAACCTGTCTCCAGTCATTCCCAACGGTCCATTGACGATGCTGGTTCGCCCACTGCAATCGGTTCTGGCGATGCCGGTCCGTAAGAACAGGACACCTGTAGGGTCTTCTAGCCCAAAGACCAGAGTCGTGCAGCCGGTTCCTGATCGTTTGATCTGAAATTCGACGAGCTGCTGACATTGACTGGACTGTGGAGGACGCAGATGCAAGTCGATTCCTGAGGTGACGCAGCCGTATGAAGCGGTCTTCGGCAGGAGTTGTGACTCTGGGTCTTCCACTGCACGGCCGGTCTGCCACTGAGCCAGTTTCTTGAAATCGCCTCCAAAGGCGACTAATGGTGCTTCTAACCACATTAAATTGTCTGGCCACTACACTTTGTGACTGTCCAGTCTGTAAACGTCCAATGATGATGAGTCGTTGTTCTGTAGTGAGATGAGCCATAATTGCGCATTGAATTTTCAACTGAATTTATTCGAGGAGCGTCAATCTTTTATAGGCATTCAATAATATGGTCAGCGAGTTTTGTGTTCAGTAAGTTTCACGGGATTCTCATGAACCTGTCACGAGTTATTGTCAAAAATATTGTTTTGACCTTGACCTCTTTCATGACCTCACGAATCATGAGGTGAGTACAATTCAGGTAACCACAAGAAGTTAATGATCAGGTGGACACAGTCGATAGGTTGACTGATGTCCAATCAGCGAATATCTTTTATAAAAGTAACACCAAAAAAGTTGCGTTTCTTTTTTTGAACAGTATATATAACAGACAAAACGGCATGAATAAGAACTTGGGGCTGGATTTAGTCAATTATAACTTCGTTGTCTATTGCAAATAACAAATAATATTAACATTAGTTCGTACTGCTTTTATATTTATTGCGATTTGTTTATTATGAATAAAAAATAGATAAGTTGTTACTAGTATAGTAATGGGTTTGTTAAAATTAAACCTCGTCTTTTGCATTTTACAAATAATATTAACATCGAATGTACCATTGATTAGGGGCATATTATTATATTTGTATTACTGATACCCGCTCAAAATGCCAAAACGGAAGTGTGTGTTCATGGATGAATTGAAAAAAAAAAATTTCAGTGATTTTCCAATGGTCGACAAGAGCATGGAGCAGAATGTCTTGTATGCAGAGGCGGCACATTTGTATCAGTAGCAAATAAAGGTGCAGTTGATTTAAAAAATCATATAGAAACAGAAAAGCACAAGATAGCACTTGCGTCTGAATGTTTGCAATAAAAATTGACATTTTTTAATAAAGAAATAAGCGAGGAAAGGTTTGAAGTTGCCGCGGCCGAGAGTGCTTTTGCTTTTCATACTGTAAAACATCACAACTCTTTCAGATCAATGGATTGAACTTCAGTGTTAATCAAGAATGCTTTCCAAGATTCAGAAATTGCCAGCAAATTCTCATGTGCCAAAACCAAAACACCTGCTATTATCATTTCTGTGATTGTACAACATTCTACTGAAGCAGCTTTGGAAGCACTGATGGAAAGATTCCATTAAAGGCACTCTACTTGTGCAGTACAATTTCAAGGAGCTTTCATGCTCTGATTTTTATGCATATTTAAAACGTAGCCCAACTTTGTTGAAGAAGATTTTATCATCAGAAAAATATAAGTAGGCACAAAATCAATGATTTTATTAGCTTACTGTTTGAATGTAAAAAAAATGTTTCAGCGTCTTATAGTTATTGAACAAATGTGTCCTACTTTTCGTCCTACTTTTTAAAAATATTGTCCTCCCTTGTCCTCCTTTTTAGGACCACAAAATGGCATTTGTCCTCCTTTTGTGTTGAACAATATGGCCACCCTAATTTATATATATATATATATATATATATATATATATATATAATTAAGATTATATCAGAGCTGTGTACTTTCTGTGCTTCTCTATGGTGCGGAATGCTGGAGAGTTACAGAGAAGGAAATGTCAAAATTGTTCTCTTTTCACACAACATGCCTAAGAAAAATTCACCGAATCTTTTGGCCAAATACCATCACTAACCAAGATCTGCTTACTCGTAGCAAGCAAGAGGACTTGCACACCATCATAGCTGGCAGACGCTGGAGCTGGGTTGGTCATGTCCTCGGAAGAGACCCCGATGCCATCACAAGAACAGCTATGCTTTGGACCCCTGAAGGAAAACGAAAGAGAGGCCGACCAAAAACTACCTGGCGGAGGACTGTGGAGGCTGAGATGCAAAGAACGAACCAGAGTTGGGGCACTGTACGAAGGATGGCCACCGACCGAGCAAAGTGGAATCAATTTGTTGTTGCCCTACAAGACGCTCTAGGCGTGATGGCCACTGACTGCTTTGATGGTCGGCGGCTAAGGATCAAAGAAGAAGAAGATATATATATATATACGAGTATATATATATAAAATCATATTTTTCTGCGGAAATTATATTAATATGTAGCGGTGTTACATATTAATACATACGTACATATATATCAGAATCTTTATTATCTAAAATATACATTAACATGTATGTCATAGGATTGCCGCCCCTGACCTGCAGTGATGGTCCAACAATGGCCAAAAATAGTTAGAGTACATAGTGAGGGTATTTAAAGGTATCTATCTTCGCTCACGATTACTCTTGGCAGAGTTGTAAATAGAAGGATCTGCTTCTATTTTAGGGAGTCTTCATAGGATATTTCAGAAATCAAGCACAACGCTGAATTTATGAAGGCTATCATGAACTTTGCATCTGCTCGCCCTTTCTGCTCACACACAACACCAATATTGAACTACATGAATTGCATTCCACGATGTTGTGAATTATAATGATGTGATAGTTTCAATTGATTGTCAACCCAGATTCTTTTGCTTGTGTGATTGTTGTTATGTTGACCTGTGTGTATGTTCTCAACTTAATGATGACCGTAATGTCCTTGTCTTATGTTCACAGGCCGTAATTGTAGGCGCCGTACCTTTGTGGCCTACCTTGTTCCTATGACAGCTGAATGAGATTAAATTATCTGCCAATGATAATACTTGAAAGGACTTGACGACTCAGAACTGACAACCAAAGTTCTTTATTAGTTGTCAAGGAACATATTCACAAATTGGCTACCTCTGAGCCTGATTATCAATAAATATATATATGAGACTTCAATGATGACACTCCTACATCATTTACTGCACTGGTCAGGAACTAATGTTATTATATCTCTTGATTAGCTCAGGATCTCTGCTGTCTTCTTTGTTATTCTATCCACCCATCACTACTACACATCACTGATTAATGGACTGTTCTCAATCTATTAAAGTAAGCTTCGAAGTATTGTCTGGGTAAACCTCCAGTGCTGGTAACTTATTCTTAGCTATAAACTGTTCCTAGTAAATTTTCTACACGTCCGACACTGGACTACAGTTCTAACACTTTTCTTTGTCTATCCACGCTCGTTAAATATGCGAGTGTTTACATACCAGTATGAACTGCTGTCGTTATTTGCTGGACACCGCCCGACATGAAAAACTATTGGTTATGGAAATATCTTGCATCAGTCTTCTTCTCTTTTTCTCTTCTCTACACACTGCAGCAGTACCATAAGTAACATGGCACTTCAGCTGTTCATAACATGGTAGATGGTCGTTACGGTTAGTCTAATTTCTAACCAGCTCTCAGCTGACGACCATTGAAGAGTGATCCCTGCTCTTTCCTTAGCCCACTTATTTCTCGTGCTCCGGTGACGTCAGAGCTAAGTCTTACTACTCATAAATTATTCTTACTTAGTCATATCTCAGTTCTTTCCCTTTCCTATCACATTACCTCCCCTATCCTAAAAAAAGATTTGTCCCTGAGGACAAATGTTTCTCTCCCTTAATTACTACACCTACCTCTACCCTAAAACTTAATATATCTACTTCCTTGACCAGTACTACAATACATAAACATTTAAATCAAATATATATCATCATTCTACTCACATGGAGTAATCTATTATGTGTTCATCATCATCTTCCTACTACCTCATCCTATTGTAATCATATAATGCTGACCACAAAACATAATCTGTAATCACTACTAACTGTGACCTATTTATACCTTGTACACTTCTTTCATCCACAATTTATTATAACTTTCACACTCCATTTTCACTCTGAACCTCACCATTCCCTACTTTGTTTTTGAGCTCAGCATTGTTTTTACATTAGCTGTTATATCCTAATCTATTTGTCTACCATTGTAAGTCATTCCATCATAACCTACCGAACATCATCCTACCCATACTCACTTTCTTATTTACTTTTTCTGTAGTTAACACGTTTTCACACAATATACTGTAACTGCCTGTTACACTAAATTTATAATATATACCATCGTTTGTGACCCATTTAAACATCATGGTGTCACTGATTCTTTATTCTTGCTATCCCCCTTGGCCAACTCCCACCTATCTTTTGGACCTAACAAAACCTTATGTGGTCCCCTAATACGAACTACTTGCGTTTCCGTATCGTCTATCTATTTCTAACTCTTCTTTTTATTTCTCTTATTTCACATGCCTCTGCACTCATCTGTCCTATTCTTCTGTATTCGTGTATTTCAATCTCTTTTTTCCCCTTTTCTTATGTTCCTCATTACCTTCTGCCCTTTTTTTCGTAAACCTTCTCTTACTATATTTGTTCAATCCAGAACTCACATTCACCTCTTGTCGTCTCACTTATAATTCCTCCATTATATGTTCGTTATATTTTTTTTTCCCCTTCTAGAACCTTTCTCTATATCTCTGCCATTTACACATGGCTTCTCCCAACATACTTATGTGTAATCTCCATGTATCTCTCTGTTATTTCTCTATGGTTTCGCAAACTTCATTATCTCTACCATCTCCTCCTCTTCATTATCTCTACCATCTCCTCCTCCCTTATCCACTGTATTCGTTCCATCTGGAACAGTATCCCTAAATACTCTTGTCTGTCATCCCTCTATGACTTCTCCGATCTCCAACTTTTTTTCCACCGTCACCCTGGCTTCTTAATGATTCTTATTCTCTAAGCTTCTCAATCCTCCCATATTCCATTTTCCTCATGGCTTGTCTTCACCATTTTCCTCTACTCCTCATCTCTTCTGACATTTCCCATGTCTTTTCTTTCTCTACTATTATCGTCCATCTCCCATGGCCTCTACTCTGACCTCTCTACACTCGAGTCTTAATTATTTCGTCCATCTCCCATGGCCTCTACTCTGACCTCTCTACCCTCGAGTCTTAATTATTTTGTCTACTGCAGTAGTCTATCATTCAGATCTACTCAGCTTCTTAATATGTTCAGTGTAAACTGATTGCATCTAGTTTCCCCACAACTATACTCCTGCAACAATTTTCTACTTCTCTCCTTCTCATCCTTATCTCCTCCACCTCTCGTTCCCTGTCTGGAACTGTGCTCTCCAACTTCTCAATTATAATTCTGTTTATCTCCATTTATTTCTCCATACTTCACATTTCTCTATATTTCTGCCGTCATGCTCTACGGCTCCTCAAAATTTCAATCTCCATATTTCTCCATAATACTGCCGTCTAACTCTACGGCTTCTCCTTATCTCTATCTTCATTATTCCTGCCGTCGTCATCTCGGTTTTTCCTATCATTTCGCCCATACTACCATGGCTTCAACTCTACCTCTTACCTCTCTCTTACTCATCTTCTCCTATACTGCAGTACCCTATTGGTCAGGTGTACTCAGTTTACATTATTTCTGCGGTATAGACCAATCATACTTGTCTCCTTAAGACTAATAACTGCCGCCATCTTATACCGTATACGTTATGCTATGCCTTTGCTCACATAGCCTCCTCCTCCTCACTCCTTAAAGTTAGTTGCTTATCCTTTACAGGACGTCGCAATCAACCCCAGCTTTTATTGGCTGTTTGTGATTTTTCTAGGCAATTTTTTTCATTCAGTAGTTTGCCATTGCTTTCTGAACGGTACGGCGCTTATACCATTGTTAAAAATCCACACAAAGCGATCTGCTACCAAACCGCCTGCAGCAGGTTTCGAACCTGGTATATCTGGATTATGAAACTGCGTTCATATCCATTAGGCCACAGACGCCGACCCTCACTCCTTACTTACTCATAAACTCTAATATCTTCATCATTGTGGCTTCCTTGGTTCTGAGCGTCTCCAACGCTATCTGTTTATCTATATCTTGTGTTTCCTGCCCTCTTGTGACTTCCTCAACACTTTGCTTGTTCTCTACTTCTCTATGTCTCGCATCTCCACAACTTCTCTCAATCTCTCCACTCCTTACTCCTTCAATCGTTTGCATTGGTTTTTCTCTATGTTCCATTTCTTCCTTTTTCGTGCTCTCTGAGTTTCTTTCAGTTTCTTTACTCTTTAATTTGTCGCTACCTCGACCTCTACTTGTACCTTCTCCATCCTTATTTCTCGTCTTTGACTCCTCTCTACTACTAGATCGGTATCTCCTTCGATCCTTAGTAGTTTCTCTACTTCTACTACTGCTTCTGTTTGTCTCCTCCTCCTTAGCTTCTCGACTGTTAAATCGGTAATCCCTTCGATCCGTATTCCTTCTTCTATCATCCCTTCTATGTCTCAGCCTATCTCGGCTCTTAGATCGGAAATCCCCTCGATCTGTTTTACCTCTTCTTTCTATACCATTATCTCTCCTATTTTCCTTGCTGGCTCTAGTCTTGGGTCGGTATTCTCTTCGACCCGTCTCCCTACTTGCCTCCATAGTATCTCTACTCTTCGATCTCACATCCACCTGTTCTACTTGTCTCAACTTTTCGAGGCGTCTTCTATAATCTGATGAATTGTCTGAAGACGACCAACATCTCTTCGTCTTTTGTGTACTCCCTTCCACTATCTCTCTTCCATGGAATCTCCGTTTGCTATGTCTGTGACGCTTGTCACTCTCCTCAGACGACGTACTGTCTGAGTCACTTGACATCGATACCTCTTCTGGAGTCCTTCTCTGTCTACTCCTATTTTGTACATAATTAATCGTTTTCCGACCCTTTCCTCGTGTCGGTCTATCGTCCTCTTGTATTTCCCTGTGTCTGCCTCTCCACTTCGGACGTACTTGCATTTGTGCTGTATTTCTTATCTTCGCGAGTGGCATATTGTATTCTGACGAATCGCCGGATGACGTATAATATCTCTTCTTCCCACGTCTAATGTCTCTTGTCCTGTCCTCCTGATCGTCTGTTTGTGTATTGTGTTCCATCTCCTCTTCTTCCTGCTGATTTTCTTGTTGCCTCTCCGCTTCCTGCATCTGACGTAATTGTTTCTCTTGCTCTGCTAATCTATTTTCTCTCTCCTGCAATCTGTGTACATATTCCATGAGCGGAATGTCCTCTTCGCTCTCTGAGTTATGTCTTACATTTCTTAACCTCCTTAATTATTCCGGTATAGTTCTGTCACCTTTTCCTCTCTCCGACATTCTCGCCTGATCACGCTGTACATCTTCCTCTTCTTCCTCTATTTCCACCTCTGTCTGCTTTCTCTGTCTATTCCTCTCTGTATCCTGTTTGTCCTCCCCATCTTTCTCTCTTCCTCTCTCCTGTTTGTTTTGTGAATCGTTAAAAATTCCAGATCTTTGGTTTGGGTTTTTAGGTTGTGTATGTATCTCCGCTCTAGTGACTATACGACTTCCACCTGCTCTTGGTCTGTATGACTCTTCTGGAGAACTTTCTTCTGATGTAGCCTCATCTGTGTCTTCTGGTACCACTACATAATGGGTCTTCCTCTTGTTCTGTTCCTGCGGTGGTATGTCTATAGGTTTCTGTGTTTGTAACCTTAGATGTTGTACATGCGCCTTGATGGTTTTATTTTGATCTTGTTTCCATATTTGATATGTTGTTTCTGAAAGGCGTCGTAACACCTGCCAATTCGGAATCCAGTTCTGGTCTAGTTTTCCACTCCTAACGTGTTTCCTATAGAACACTATGTCTCCCGGCTTGAATTCCTGTGCAACTGCATTTTTATTCGCATTCCTTTGCCTTCTTTCAAAATCTTTCTTGATGTTTGTTTGTGCTAAGGTGTGTGCTCTGTGCTTTTCCCGGATCAGTATTTCCATGTCATTTAGCGTAAATACATCATGATGTTTCGTGATAAAGTCTTGAAATATTCTTTTGTTTTCTTTTTCTGTCCGTATCTGTGTCTTAATCTCCTTCATCCTATCCTTCATGTTATCCTGTTGTGTATTCCGTCCCTGCATTCTATCTCTTTGTTGACCGGTTCCAGTCTCATATAACTTCCTATTGGTATGTCTATCTCCGAAGTAAGGTTGTCGCCCCCTTCCTTGAACCATTTCTATCCTATGTACTCGATCTGATGTACGGTCTCTGACAATTGTTTCTCCATCTTGTGTCTCTTTCCCTACATTCTATGCGATTGTTGTTTCTATGGCTCCATCTTCTTTCCATCCACATGCGTTCCTGTTCTCCACACGCTAGGCAATTACTGGTATTCATATAATCCCGTCTTAACTGTTGCCTACCCCTCCTAGTGTATGTTTTTCTATCTCGGATACCACTATGTCTGTCTTTCCTTTCGTTGTATTTCTCCTGTCCTTGTCTGCTGCCTTCAGTGTGTGACATGTGTTGTACTCTCCCCACAATGAATCCTCTTGGTATCGTGACATGCTTTGCTGCTGTGTTGATTAGCATAACTGGAAATTGTGACTTGTTTCCTATCTCTACTATCCCCTCCGTCATGTTTATGCACGGTTCATCAACTGTGTCTGCATCCTGGAATTCCACTGTTCTGACCGTCTGTCCAATTTTATAATATGGTGACCTCTTAATTTTTCCTGTGACTATGTTCACCGTATTCGGACGTAAAGTAATCGGCTTCTGCAATCTTATCACTGATGTGATATGCGTATCATCCTGCATGTCAATGTATTCGTCTTGAATCCTTAACTTTTGTATGTCAAAATACAATCTTACGCTGTATTTCTTCATAAAATCCCTGCCTAATATGCAATTCCGTGACATACCTTTCACTATAACAAAAGTTTGCATCAATGACTTCGTTCCAATGTTAAACCGTAGCGTTGACATTCCCATCACCTTTAACCTTTCACCTGACACTGACGTGAGTTGCATGTGTGTTTTTTCCAATTTGGGTGGCTGACGTAGCTGTTTATATAACCCAAATCTTAATAAGCTAACACTAGCGCCTGAGTCCAAGAGACTTCTGACCTTTCTGTCACCTATTGTTATCAAACACGAACTCGGATCTGTATGATACGTTTCGTTCACTGTTGATATATCTCCATTCTGTTTCCTTATCCTTGCTTTTCTTTCTATATGTGCCTGCTTATTCTCCTGTGACCTATTTATCACCCTATTCCTGTCAGTCTCTCTCATGTGAGTAGGTCTGCCTTTTCCCTGACTATTGTATCTACTGTACCGAGGCGTCTCGAAAGCCCTCGTGCGGTGCGTGCATGAATGTGCTCCTTGTGTGTGGGTGTATTGAGGTTGACACCAAGTGTCGTCCCTGTCCCTACACATAGCCTGTCGCGGACTATGGCAACTAGTTAAACGTGCAGACCCACTGTTTTGACACATGCGTGGCGGTTTCCATGTACACACGCTAGCTTTGTGTCCCCGTTGATGGCAATTGTAACATTCAATGTCCTGCTACACTCTGCTACCTGTTTGTTGTCTCCTTCCATCACTATTTGATCGATGAACATTATCAACTTCCATATGTTCTTCTTCATCAAACCTTACTTGTTCTACTCTCAACTCAAATCTTCTCCTTATGTTTTCTTCTGCAATGGCAGAAGCCATAGTGTCTTTTAACGTCTTATGATCTTTCCTTATTAAGTGGAGTTTGATGGCATCACTATATAATCCGTCTATGAAGATACCGATCAATTGGTCTTCTAATCCTTGTCTGTCTATTGTTTCAGCTGGAAATACATCTTCAATGATGTTAAACATTCTGTCAGTATACATCTGTATCGTTTCTTCTTTGCTTTGTTTTATCTTTCTAAGTTTTTGCCATCCTAGGTGTACATCTTGTAATTCTCCATATCTCTTCACCAATTCCTGTTTGAAGTCTTGCCATGTTTCCTCTGGCACTATATCTAACCTTCTTCTAATGAAATCGGCTACTAAATATGTGCTGGTAAGAAAAGCTAACAATCTCTTTTCATTGTCTGAGGCCGGAACAGATAAAGAATATCTCTCTATTTGTAAGAGCCAGGCCGTACATTTACCTGAAAACGTGTCAACATTACCTTTTACATTGGTCAGTTTGCTATTTTTATCTAACGTATTCAATGTCTCAGATAGCTGGCGTAAAACGCCTGCTACAATTTCTGTTCCTTGTTCCATTTTAGCCCTGAAAACCAAAAAAATTTATGTTAGTGGGACTTCTTGGGGCTCTGAGAAAAAAAAATTCTCTGGTTAATTATCTTGGTATTGTAACAAAATAATTGCTATTCATAGCAAATCTCTATACTAAAAATATGAAGGAGATTATAATACACGAATAGGTTCAAAGTTGTATACAAACAATAATACTACTTAATTATAACTAACTAACTACACTGTATCCGGACGTTGGTTCCTGATGAATGTGTCTTTACTGGACTGTTGACTTGCGTGTGCACACTGTTTTTGTTTCGTTCTTTCTTCCTTGTTGTCGTCTGTGTTATGAGCGGCTGTTGTTGATACTTGCTACACTGTTCATAGAAGGATCACGTTGGTGTGATGATGTTTGACCCGTACCCGACTGTGGAATTAAGTTGTAAAAAGAATGTATCTTCATCACCGTTGACCTGGGTTCCTTCGTTGACCTTGTCACGCTCGGCTGCTCTTCATAAGTCTCGGCACGCAACTGTCTTGTTTTCTTCACTGTTAACTTGAATTCACGCTTCGTTGATCTCGACGTTGTTTTTTTTTCAATCGCCTACGTTTTGACAAGTACACTGTCCTGTTACACACGTAATCTTCCCATAAGTGGTCACTGGCACCATAAAGGAATGTGCCCAATTATAAATCATACATGAGTTGTCCCACAAGTGGTCACCGGCACCATAAAGAGAATGTGTGATAGTTTCAATTGATTGTCAACCCAGATTCTTTTGCTTATGTGATTGTTGTTATGTTGACCCTTGTGCATGTTCTCAACTTAATGATGACCGTAATGTCCTTGTCTTATGTTCACAGGCCGTAATTGTAGGCGCCGTACCTTTGTGGCCTACCTTGTTCCTATGACTGCTGAATGAGATTAAATTATATGCCAATGATAATACTTGAAAGGACTTGACGACTCATAACTGACAACCAAAGTTCTTTATTAGTTGTCAAGGAACATATTCACAAATTGGCTACCTCTGAGCCTGATTAATTATCAATAAATATATATATATATGAGACTTCAATGATGACACTCCTACATCATTTACTGCACTGGTCAGGAACTAATGTTATTATATCTCTTGATTAGCTCAGGATCTCTGCTGTCTTCTTTGTTATTCTATCCACCCATCACTACTACACATCACTGATTAATGGGCTGTTCTCAATCTATTAAAGTAAGCTTCGAAGTATTGTCTGGGTAAACCTCCAGTGCTGGTAACTTATTCTTAGCTATAAACTGTTCCTAGTAAATTGTCTACACGTCCGACACTGGACTACAGTTCTAACACTTTTCTTTGTCTATCCAAGCTCGTTAAATATGCGAGTGTTTACATACCAGGATGAACTGCTGTCGTTATTTGCTGGACACCGCTCGACATGAAAAACTATTGGTTATGGAAATATCTTGCATCAGTCTTCTTCTCTTTTTCTCTTCTCTGCACACTGCAGCAGTACCATAAGTAACATGGCACTTCAGCTGTTCATAACATGGTAGATGGTCGTTACGGTTAGTCTAATTTCTAACCCGCTCTCAGCTGACGACCATTGAAGAGTGATCCCTGCTCTTTCCTTAGCCCACTTATTTCTCGTGCTCCGGTGACGTCAGAGTTAAGTCTTACTACTCATAAATTATTCTTACTTAGTCATATCTCAGTTCTTTCCCTTTCCTATCACGATGACATTCCTATTTGGTAGGCTATGTTGTATTTACTATATCATATCAGTATATGTCAATGTACAAGTATTTGAAGGAGATTAAAGATTCTCGTATATAATTATTGTTACGTAAATGGCACCAAATGCTTTACATTCATGATAGAAGATGTAAATAATTTAAGATGACACATGTAAATTAAAAACACACACAACACACCAATGACCATACTCACATTTGACTTGTAAAGTCACGTAGACACTTCTTGTGGAACCAAGAACGTGAAATGCGCGGCAGGAACAAATGCGACCGTGCAAGTATCGAGTTGTTATAATGTTCAATGTGACCCACGTGTTAAAATCAAATGTTTGGTGATCACTGGAACAGAATATTTGTGTTTTGTAGGCTGATGGGTTAGCTCCAGGAACACTGCACGTTAAGCTGATATTTTCGTTCTCTGTGACCTCCAGTGTTAAGGGTAATGATACCCCTTTTGAGTCGGTCAGTAAAGGGGGCTCTTCAAATGGGGCTAAAGTATTATTTAAAAAAAAACAACAACAACTTTAATGATGAAGGCAAAAATCAGTTAAAAGTACCACCATTCTTCTTCTTCGCCTTCTTCCACCCCCTCTACCACCTCATTTTTCTTCTTCTTCATCTAATGAGCTACATCGTCTTCTTCCACCCCCACCACCTCCTCATTCTTCTTTTGCGAGAATGTTAATAACAATAATAATTATTGTGATAAAGATGATGATAATTACACTTATGATGACAATTGTCATAACAATTAGGATATTATGATGATAATAAATATGATATTATGACATTACAGTATTCCAGTTTAATATATATGCTTATTAAGAGTCTGTAACGATGATTTTTTTTTAAATATTAATTTTGCCTCGTTTTGGCGAGGCACGTCCCGTTCCAAATAGTCTGGTGGGGGTTTAACCTAGTTTACATTCATTAATTGTAACGATGAAAATATTCCTGTTTTCTGTGTAAAATTGTTAAGAGTTTCTAAGGATGATAATTTTGTTATTTACCTGTTTGAATATTGAGACTCTGAGAATGATAATATTGCCCTTTCACCATATATGGTTATTGGGATTTTCACATAATGATAATATTACCTTTTTACCTTATATGGTTATTGGGATTTTCAAAGAATGATAATATTACCCATTTACCTTATATGGCTATTGGATTCTCAACGAATGATAATATTGCCTTTTTACTTATATGGTTATTGGGATTTTCAAAGAAAGATAATTCTGCCTTTTTACCCCAATATGGTTATTGGGATTCTCTGAGGCGATACATCTAAGATGTGACTAATGTGAGGCTGTGCTTGAGGCTGGCAACCTCACCACATGACAAGAAACTGCCACAGCAACCACATCTGTAGGGGTACATGAAGTGCTTTAGTACAGGCTTTCTTGTAACATGTGTCAAGGGGTGGTTTGAGTGTTTGTTTGCATGTATGAATGGTCCTCAGCTGCTTTGAGGGCTATATTAGGTATTTACAAGTTTTTTATGGTTAGTTTTAGAACCTTAGTACACTCTTGCTGTTTTTAACTTAACAATATGTGGTGTTGCGACCTGGTGTTCGGTTAAGCGCGTGTATTGTGGAAGCAGACGATAATCAGTGAGGTGTGTGCAAGAAGATCGCGTGTTTTGGTGAGTGAGTGTAGTAGAGAACTAATTTTTGAAAGGGAGTTGTTTTTGTTTGACTGTTTATTTGTTTTTTGAGTTAGTTGACGACCAGCAGCGATTAGCAAGACAGAGAAGTGTCGACCTGGTAGAAGAGAAGTGATATTATGTAGTGCTAGTGGTTTGTTGGTAGATTTGTCCCCGGATAATATTGTTGAAGTTTTTCATGACAGCTGATGGTGAGCTAGAGAGCTAGAATAATGATGGAGGTGTATCATTATTGTCGTTGTGAAATCTACACATCTCTTTCCTACCTATGTACACCCCATCACCACAATTGCTATTCCATTGTTCTGAAGAAGCGTAAAATGAGAATAATAAACAATTTATTTCACTCAGGACAATGTGGTAGTGATAAAGTTGTTGATGGCATTGATGTAATAATAACACAATACAATAGACTGCTCTACGCCGCCACAAATGATTTAATATATTTGTAGCTTGTGTGAATGCATTCTGTTTTTGCATGCTCAAAATAGTACTAATGACACCGTGACATAAATGTCTCTCACCCACTGTGACAGTTATGTTTTGTGTTGCAGCCGGGACAGTCGGACCATTTTCTAGAACAAGTCTCATAAACACCTTGAACAGATACATTCCAGTCGTTGTTACAGGATATGACGCGCTGCAAGTTGACACACCAGACACAGCGTCAGTGTTGTCGACGGTGGCGTAATTTATTCTTACTATTGTACATTATTACATCCTACTGATTTTACCCGGTGGGGGCCCGAAAGGGGAGCAAAGAATAGTAACACTGTAACCTACCAGGGAATCGACTAAGGAAAGTGGGGCTGGTTAATCTGTAAAAAAGCTAAACAAAGCTATGGAATCGATCAATAGAAAGGGAGTGGAATTTGCAGAACACTTGGTTCTTCTGTCCCACAACCATCATCAGATGCAAGACAAATTAAAAACACTCGGTCACAACAAGTGGGTCTGAAAGTACACAGGGAAAAGACAAAGATTATGAGAATAAATGCAAGAAATCATAACAAGGTCGAACTTGAAGAAACACCACTAAAAGATGTAAAATAGTACACATATCTTGGCACCAATATAGATAAAGTTGAAGGGACAGACAATGATATAAAAAAAAAGAATTAAAAAAGTAAGAGGAGCTTTCATTGCATTGGGAAACATATGGAGATCAAGAGAAATCAAGCCCAACACGGAAATAAGAATCTTCAACTCAAATGTCAAGTCAGTCCTATTGTATGGCTCTAAAACATGGAGAACAACAAAAACAATAACTAAAAAGCTACAGACTTTTATAAACGGGTGCTTGCGTACAATAGAAGGACTGACATGGTATGACAAAGTCACAAATGTGGAATTGATGACAAGAACCTGACAAGTGCCAGTGGAACAAGAGTTGAGAAGAAGACGCTGGCGATGGATACGACGCACATTGGGCAGACCTGTTGATAGCATTACAAGGCAGTCCTTGTTCTGGAATCCGCAGGGAAAGAGAGGCAGCGGTAGACCAAAAAACACATGGAGAAGAGAACTGGAAACAGGTAAAAATGATGAGGAAAACATGGAAAGAACTTGAGCGGATGGCAGAGGACAGGAAGACTCGGCATGTGTTTGTTGAAAGCCTATGCTCCTTGGGGAGCTAAAGGTTATTGATTGATGATATTGATTGTAGTTGCTTTAGCAACGACAATGTGTCACAGATGAAAATAGTACAGCAGTAATCATCCACTTTTGCCCCTCCCCATCTAGTTTATATTTTTTTGCTACATGAACGAAGGATTCACCAGTGCAATTAACACGTGGGCCATCTGGCAATCAAGCCCTATGTGAAACAGAGAGCGAAGCGCGGAGCATGGCGTAACAGATTCTTTGATCAGGGGAACATACTATGTTCAGTCTGACGGACCTTGGATTGTAAAACTTTCAGGTGTGTTGAGGATTGTTACTTGGTTTGCAAACATCTGGGTTTGAGCTCTATTCGGATGGTTGCACCATGGAACACCTTGGTTGAATAAATAAATGACATAGATCGCATATATCGACACATGACTCGTTAGACATAGTAACGACAGTCGTTGTGTGGCCTGCGGGCCTTATGGCCGTGTTTTCAAATGTGTGGAGTGGCCACTTATCCAGTGTGTTTCGAATGTGTTCCATGGCCACTTATCCAAGTGTATAACCGTATGTGTTTGGGCTTTTAAGCCAATATAATAATATATGGATAAAGACCAGAGAGTCTATGTGTGACCTTGGTGCCGAATGGCAGTGTTTAACATATGTGGCATGGCCACTTATTCAAAGTGTGTAAAATAAAACACTGCCAGAAAATACGAATATAAAGTTTATTGCAAAAGCACTGAAACGAACATTCTAACAATTACATAAATGAACCTGAAGCTACATCATAAAGATACGTCGAGATGGTAGAAGAGATGAAAACAGAATACTTGAATGGAAGCGTAATATCAACCCAATTATCCAAGCCTGGAAAGCCCATAACATATCTGGTGTCAGAAGTTGAGGATTCATATCTTCCGTTACCCGATTTTGAATGGATTACCGATCATCTATCAAGTTTCAATAAGTGCGGGAACGTTACGGTTGAAGAAAATCGAGTCCAATACAGTCAAAGTCACAGTGGGAGTTCAAACATAAGGAGAAATTCATTCAAGGCAAATCTGGCAAATCATATGCGCATGTCAACCTGCTAATGTCAAGGTCAAGTCATTTCTGCATCAAACGGTCAGAAAATTTCAACGCTGGGTCCTGTGATCAAACCTATCGTTACTTCGGTGAATATTGATCCTGATCCGAACCATAAATCAGTGTAAAACAGTTGTACATTAACCGTGGGTCCAGACAAACCGTGGAACGCAGTTCGAGAATCGTCGTTCGATATCAAAGCTGAACGAATTGTCTTCAATCAACCGGATATCAGCTGTTCACTATGACGATACAAACAGCTGCTTGCATCTTGGTGCAGTTTTTATTTCTCACAATGGCAGGAGCGGAAATAAGATAAGTTCTTGACTGTATTGCGCTTAAATACTTTAGTCCTGTCCATAAAGCTAGCTTTGGCCTTCAGTCAACTCCACTGTCACTTCGCTGTCGTCCTTACTTTTCTATATATCATTATGTGTTAACAATTTATATTTTTTCGTGTATTCGTGGGCAGCTGGTAGGGCTTACTATTACCTGGGAGTTTCTGATGAAACATTCAGGTAATTGTAACGACTGTTAGGGTCAGTGTTTGTATTTACTAACTGAAGGGCTAACGGTTTAGTTCGTTATAGAAGTCTCGGTTCAGTTTGCAAAACGAACCTTTTTTTGTGTGCTTAGCTGTGACGTCGCGTCGATCGTCATTTTTAATTTGCATGACCTAATTTCAGTACTGTGTATAATTTTATACGTTTGTGATCTAAACTCTTGTCTTCTCTTACATTTAATGACGACTTGTATTGTTTATTATTGTAGTGTTATTTTAACGTTTTCTTTTTTTCTGATTAATATGTCCGAGTCTTCCTTATTTGCTTTATATTTGTTACGTGGTGTCGTATAATTGGATATATTACTTCACTGTATTTCATTTTCTTGTGCCTTCCATTGTCCATTGTCACCTGTGCTCGTCTCTAGTTTACACTGAAGAACATATTTACATTACAGATTAATTGAGTTTATATAGTAGTAGTATATTTAATGATAACTAATATGCTAGTGTAAGTTAATTAGAAACCTAAAAACATGTCTACATTAGAAGATTTTATTAACATTGGTAAAAGTTTAGGTAAATCGGGCACTGAGCTTGAAGAATATGCTGAGACTAAGTATGAGAAACACTTAGCTCATCTTGAAAGAATTGAACAACGTGAATCTGTTAAACGGGCAGAGGAACTTAGAAAGGTTGAATTAGCCCAAGAGAAGGAACTTAGAAAGGTTGAATTAGCCCAAGAAAAAGAACTTAAAGAGAAAGAAATGTCTCTAAAATTGGAATTGGAACGCATAAACTTAGAACAAAAAGATAAAGAAAGAGAACCAAAAAAAAATAAAGAGATAGAATTAGAAAGAGAACAAAAGGAGAAAGAAATGGCTCAAAAGGATAAAGAAATGGCTCAAAAGGGGAAAGAAATGGCTCAAAAGAAGAAAGAAATGGCTCAGAAAGATAAGGAAAGAGAGTTAGAAATAGAGAAAATGGAATTACGAAGAATGGAACTTCTCCATTTAGATCAAGCTCATAGAAATGCTATGGAGCTTGAAGCATTAAGACTAAATGTAGAAAAAGAAAAAGCTTTAGAATTGGCTAAATTGCAGTCTGATCATTCTAAGCCTTCAGCAAGTTCAACTGTATTCTATCCTAAGTTGAAGATGCCTCATTTTGATCAGACTCGCGACTGTGTGGATTCTTTCTTATCTAGGTTCATTATGAAGGTAACAGGTTTGAATGTACCTAAAGAGAGATGGAGTAGTCTCTTAGTTGTTTTTTTACTGTGGACTCACTCCAATGTATCATGAATCTGGATAAGAAAAGCAGAAACGATTTTGATGTCGTAAAACAGGTGCTTCTTAGACGTTTCCAGTTAACTGAATCTGAATTTCGTGATCGTTTCCATACGGCTAAGCCAAGTAAGGATGCTGACTTTGGTGAATTTGTTGCATCTATTAAGCATTTCTTTAGCAGGTGGATTGATTTGTCTGGCATTAACAAATCTTATGAGGGTTTAATGGATCTCATGCTACGGGATAAGGTTCTATCTTCATGTAGTCATAAATTGGAGTCATTCTTACAGGAGAGACACCCAAACTCCATTGAGGAATATGAAAAATTAGGTAGACAGTTCATAACCGCACATCCAAACAAGGATGTCCACAGATCTTCTCCTCGAGATCCTATGCCTGCGTGCTCTGTTCACCACGATCATAGATCTTATGATCACCGACCTCGATCGAAGAGCATTGACGGACGTTATCGTCCCGATTTTAGTCAATCATATAAAGGGTCTTACAACTTCCCTCGTCATTGCTCGCCTTCAAATTTTTACCATCGAGGTTACTCACCTCATGATCGTGGGTATCACAAAGGCAGAGATCGTGATGATTATCACAGAGATTATCACAGAGATTATCATAGATACTACAAAGAACAAAGATCATCATATAGTAATGATTCCAAGAATGATGATTCTACAGACTTTTATTACGATAAGAAGAAGTCGTTCAATAAAAAGACAAGTCATTTCAGATCTCCTTCGAGAAAAAAAGGTAAACATAGGCATGCTAATGTCTGCACTGTCAAAAAGGATGATGATAAAGATGGAACCAATCATGCTAATGCATGTGCTGTCATGGATGATACCTGTTATATTTGTCAGTCACAACATATATCAGAGAAAAAAATACACTTAGTTGTGGTCACACTATTCCTGCAATGTCTGTGTGTGAGAACTCGGGACGTCTCACACTCCATCAGGGATTTTTGTATGGACAGAAAGTAACAGTTTTGAGGGACAGCGGCTGTACCACGGTCGGAATACGTCACTCGTTTATTGATCCCTCTGCGTTCACAGGTATATCTGTTAAGTGTGTCACTTTTGGAGGGAATATAGAAAGGTTCTCGGTAGCACGAGTCCATATTGATACACCTTTCTAGACAGGCACGGTTTATGCCTGCGGTTTGAGAGCATCTGTGGCTGACATAGTTTTGGGAAACATACCAGGGGTTAAAGATTGCACTCCTGATGAGATTGCAATGTGGGTTGAATCACACCCACTGGTGGCGAATGCTGTTGTAACTAGGGCACAACAGTTAGCTACAGACATGGCTACACCACTTACTCCTGTTATGGATATGATTATGTCTCAGGGCGTTGTTGCTGAGACACCAGCTACCTTTGCTGAAAAGCAGAAAAATGATCCGACTTTACAACGTTTATTTGCTTTGGCAGATGAAAAAGTCATTAAACACACAAGATCATCTAAACATTGGTTTCAAATTAAGAAATCTATATTAACCAGATATTTTGATGATGGTGTATCTATTATCCATCAAGTAGTGGTTCCAAAAAATTATAGACCATTATTATTACAAACAGGTCATGACTCTCCTATGGCAGGTCATATGGGCATTAGAAGAACATTGTTTCGAGTTACTTCACAATTTTATTGGCCTGGGGTTAATAAGGACACAAAATTGTATTGTAGATCTTGTACCACATGCCAAAGTATATCACGTAAGGGCAGATTCCATACGGCACCCTTACAAATTACTGACGTGCCTGAGAGACCATTTAAGAAAATAGCAGTGGATGTTGTTAGTTTGACTGTGCGACCTTCCAAGGTCCAAATAGGTTGTCGGGAAATTTCATTTCTTGGTCACCGCATAGGTAACCATAGATTATATCCTGATGACACAACGGTCAAACGAATTTTAGATATTTCTACTCCCTCAACTAAGAAGCAAGTAAGAAGCCTATTAAGCTTAGTTAATTTCTACCACAAATTTATTCCACATTTCGCACAAATTTCTGCTCCATTGTCCGGACTGCTAGCCAAAGGTAGTCCAAATAAAATTTAATGGACACCGGAGTGCGATGGCGCTTTAATGAAACTCAAGAATTTATTTGCAAATCCACCTATTTTGTTGTTGCCAAACCTACATATTCCATTTGTAATTCAAACAGATGCGTCAAATTATGGCATCGGGGGATGTTTGCTATAATGGAACAAGGGGATGCCACATCCGTGTTTTTTCGTATCCCGCAAGCTGACCCCAGCCGAACAGAAATATGCAACAGGGGAACGGGAGCTACTAGCTGTGGTCTGATGCCTTGAGAAGCTATCAAAGTACTTGATTGGGACACACTTCTACATCCAGACAGACCACAGCCCACTTACTTTCATTACATCCAGAACGATGCGGAACGCGAGAATTCACCGTTGGTACCTGTTACTCCAAGAGTTCTCGTTTACAATATTACCAATCTCTGGGACAGACAACAACCTCGCTGATTTGTTATCTAGGAACTATTCTGGACAGAATGGGAATTGACTTTTTATGTGGCAATACAATATTTAGTATTCTATGACAAACGTTGCTATTAATGATCTTAATATAATTATAATTATTATATATTAATATAATATTAGTAGATTGCGTATGTATACGTCTTCTCCACCACTCTCACGCGTGCCTCAAGTGTCACGTTTGGGATCGAGGGAGATGATGTTGAGGATTATTACTTGGTTTGCAAACATCTGGGTTTGAGCTCGATTCGGATGGTTGCACCATGGAACACCTTGGTTGAATAAATAAATGACATAGATCGCATATATCAACACATGACTCGTTAGACATAGTAACGACAGTCGTTGTGTGGCCTGCGGGCCTTATGGCCGTGTTTTCAAATGTGTGGTATGGCCACTTATCCAGTGTGTTTCGAATGTGTTCCATGGCCACTTATCCAAGTGTATAACCGTAAGTGTTTGGGCTTTTAAGCCAATATAATAATATATGGATAAAGACCAGAGAGTCTATGTGTGACCTTGGTGCCGAATGGCAGTGTTTAACATATGTGGCATGGCCACTTATTCAAAGTGTGTAATATATGTGGCATGGCCACTTATCCAAAGTGTTTAATATATGTGGCATGGCCACTTAAATTACAATAGTGTATAACCGTAAATGTGATGCTGGAAAAGCAATGGAGTTAGAATGTGTAAGGACCATTGAATCCGAAGTATAAACGCGAAAATCGTGGAACACGATCGCAATTGAGAATATGTAAGGCTGATAGAGCCTGGCTATGTATGCCAAAAGTGTATTAATATAATAGACATAGAGTTGTATATGTGAATCACTATTTTTATATCACTGTTAATCAGAAAGGTGATAGTTATACCAAATACGTAATAAAACAGATTTGGTTGCAGACATTAACGCTATATGAAAAAACGGTTACATGACAGACGTACGATGTCTGGAAATATTGAACTCTAGTATATCCTGGAACTGTGATAATGTCTTTAATGTGTGATAACTTGTTAAGTATTCATGGTGGAACTGAGGACCTGTATTAAATATGTTTAGTCTTCTAAAACCGACTTGTTTCCTAGAATGTTCTACAAGTTCAATGACGTTCTATGACTGTTAATAGTTAACCTTTCAAGGTCAGTTCAGAACATAACACTTTAAATACAGGCTGATAATAATAATAATAAATAAAACACTGCCAGAAAATACGAATATAAAGTTTATTGCAAAAGCACTGAAACGAACATTCTAACAATGACATAAATGAACCTGAAGCTACTTCATAAAGATACGTCGAGATGGTAGAAGAGATGAATACAGAATACTTGAATGGAAGCGTAATATCAACCCAATTATCCAAGCCTGGAAAGCCCATAACAAGTTGAAATAATTACGTAGCTGATATTTGGCAAGGCGGAGATGATGAAAGAAGCCAGAAACGCAGATGCGTTAGAGGTGGTAAAATTACCTTTGATTCAAGAACCAAACGGCAAATTGGCTCGGGTCTGGCAGTAGGTGTGACTTTAAAATTAAAGAACGATCGAACGGAATTTAATCAATATATACCATGTCTCTCCGATAGATATGATCTGTTGCCAGAAATCTATCTGAATTCACTAGCTCGTTATCTTAAGATTTCTCGTACAAAGTGAAAATTACACTGACAAACAACATTTTTCTTTCTTATATAAGAATAAGTGTTCTTAGGTCAGTTTCTTGCGCTGATTTCAAATTTGAAATCCGTTTATCTCTATCACATCGGGTTCTTAAGATATTTGTGAATAAATATATTTTTGGGAAACCGTTATTTGCTCCATTTCATTTTAACTATATAACTTTATTAAAAATTAATAAAATGCAAAATAATTCTACTTTTTATACTGCTAAAAGATGCATGACATATGTTACGCTATTTTTCTAATAGTTACTGTATTTTGAAATAATTCTGAGCGAAATATTGCTTCAAGAAGTTGTAGAAATTCTGCTGATCTGTTCTGTTACGTGTGCGGATATTTTACCGATCGCGTTCACCAGAAAAACTTTACACCATTACTAAAGAAAGCATATGAACTTTATTTCGATTCGAAAGTTGATGATGCAAATAAATCTTGGAAGCCAAATGCAGTTTGTTCGACTTGTGCAAATACATTGGCAGGCTGGTTACGAAAATCGCCGAAGCATAAGTCGATGCCTTTTGGAGTGCCAGTAATATGGCGTGAACCGACAAATCACGCTACTGATTGTTACTTCTGCTTGACAAATATCCATGGTTTCACTTTTAAAACTGGAAAGTCTGTGGTGTATCCAAATATTGAATCGGTTTCGAAACCAGTGCCTCGTGATCCAATCACATGTCCGATCCCAGTTCCACCAGAACAATATCCGTTGGACGTAAATGAACCATCAGAAAGTGATAGTTTACCTGCTTTAGAAACTAATTCTGACTCGGATTATATACCGGTGAATGATGGTGTTCACTTAATTAACCATTCAGAACTTTCAGATCTAATACGTGATCTCGCTCTTACCAAAGGACAAGCGGAATTACTCGGTTCGCGACTCAAAGAATGGAATCTTTTAGCGCCCAATACTCCGATATCTAAATTTCGTCATAGACACAGAGAACATGTTCAATACTTTGAGATGGATGATGACATTTACTATTGCAAAGATGTAAACGGTCTAATGGTGCACCTCGGTCATGAGCACATAGTCAACGAATGGCGACTTTTCATCGACTCTTCCAAGATTAGTCTGAAAGCCGTGTTATTGCATAACGGAAATTTATTTTCATCAATTCCAGTCGCATACTCTGTTCATATGAAAGAAACTTATGACAATATGGCTATACTTTTGGCAAAAATAAAGTACAATGACTACCAATGGCGGATTTGTGGAGACCTAAAGGTCATTGCAATTCTCACGGGCATGCAGACTGGGTATACTAAATTTTGTTGCTTCCTATGTGAATGGGACAGCCGCAACAGACAGGAACATTATGCAAGAAAGGTGTGGCCTATCAGGGATCGTATGCAGCTCGGGCATAAAAATGTAATACACGAGCCATTAGTTAACAAAGACAGCATCATTTTACCACCGTTACATATAAAGTTGGGGCTCATGAAGAATTTCGTTAAAGCGTTAGATAAAACGAGCAATGCTTTCACTTATCTTCGAGAAAAGTTTCCGCAAGTTAACGATGCAAAGATAAAGGAAGGTATCTTTGTAGGACCTCAGATTAGGAAAGTTATGGCAGACAAACAATTCGAGAACTTGTTACATGGTAGTGAACTTCGCGCATGGATGGCATTCAAATCGATCGTCGATAACTTTCTGGGAAATCACAAATCTGTCGACTATGTGCATATTGTTAAGCAGTGCATAGATGCATACAGAATTATGGGCTGTAACATGTCCCTCAAAATCCATTTGCTCGATTCGCTTCTTGACTTTATCCCTGACAACCTTGGCGAAATCAGCGATGAACATGGAGAACGATTCCATCAAGATATCGCCGTTATGGAGTCACGTTATCAGGACGGTGGAGTGTGACCATGCTTGCCGATTATTGTTGGATGCTTCATCGCGATGTACCACATGCCATTCACCGACGAAAGTCGACTGCAAAGAAATTCAAGCCTACATAACTGTTATACTTCTTGTACGGTACGAATGATGTTGTAAAACTGTATGCGTTGTTAAAAAATTTCAATTGCGTATTTCTAGAGATCCCGACCTAATAGAGGAAAAACGGTTTGCAGATTTAAAAACAGCGCATTAAAATTGACCAGAAAAACATTGAAATGTTAGAGAGAAAAAAAAAATTTTTGTTAGCCAGTGAATTATTAGATTTTCGTGGAGTGTTTCAGTTTTCTGATTGCGGTAATTTATATACTAGCTTTAAAGTGATATAGTGTGTTTAAAGTTTTCATTATATTTCACTGAGATTTTATGTGCTAAGTAAATAACTTATAGCTAAATTTTGCAGCCGTAACATAAATTTAATTACTCGCCTATTTCCCAGTAAGAGATGTTTTAAATTGACTAGTACATACATTAAATAACTGTCTACTGACGGCATATATTATTTACTTCTATCCATTTTTTGTTGTTGTAATTTTATAAATGACTAGTGTTCATATCACGCGTTAAAAATAATGATAGGATAAACTAGACACGTGCGTTTTATAAATTTAATTTATAACGGAGTGGTGAAGAGGTCCTATATTTTTTACACGTGTTAGATATGATATTGATAATTTGGTTAAATGTTTATATTTTCTTTCCTTAAATATAGGCTGATCAAACCTGAGTACTAGCGGCTTTTCTTATGGCCATATGAACTTATGATCATACGAACTTATAATATTATAAGCAGCCAAGAATATTTAATATTGATGAGCTTCTTGCTGTGACCTGTGCGGTCCAATTTTCCTCATTTCCATGATTGAAACCAGAATAGAACCATTGAATTATAATATTAACTGGGCCAGAACTATTACAAGATTTACTTATATAAATCTCATCAGCTAGCTGCGGCAATATATTGTCAGCAACATTTGTGTAACTTAAACCTAGCGTTTCCGCCACCTGAAGCTAAACAACCTAGGAACTGTATATGTTCTATTTATTCTACATCGGCGATCACCACGCATGAACCTTACTCCAACCAACTGAAGGCATAGATAACTTATTGTAACCAGGACAAATTTAACACCGACTCTAGCGACTCCTGTGAAATTTGCAGTCAGCAACTACGGAGAGTCTGAGGATGGATTTGGCAAACTTAAATTTGACACTAAATATATATATTACTTATTAGTGTATTTCCTTGGAATGCCTGCCACAACTACTGGGGTAAGTGCATCTGAAAGTGGCCACTGCATGTATGTGAATTGAATGGACAGAGAAAGAAACTTATGTCTTTTGTTAACATCATATACTTATATGGTTTCTTCTTTCTTTTTTTTTTAAATCTCAATCTGATTAGTCACGGGATAGTTTACATTAGGAACCTATTCTTTTCCCATACTGATTATTTCTTAACTTATTGTTAACCTTTGATCTTTTGGGTTATTTAACCTCTGTTGGGATCGTCCTTTCTTTTCCTTTACCAGAAGGGAGAACCTATTTGATTAATTTTCATTTTGTTTGTAAACCATGATCTCTTGATGCATATGATTTATGTTGTGATTTTCTATTTATAATAAACTTTATTAAACCTTTAGTTATTGTGTCGGTCAACCCCTATCCATTATATGTTATCCATAGTTTGTTTTCACGTTAGTGCGTATTTGTCACAGAATTGTGTGCATGTGAGTGCAGTGTAACTTGTATTTTCGTACAAGGAGAGAAAGTGCGTCTGATTTAAATATCGTCGTCCAGATAGGCTGGATGAGATAAATTATTCTATCCAGAGACTGTCCTTTCTCTTACACGATCACCCTCGTGATAAAAACTATATGATATATGAGATATATGGTAATTTTGTTTAAAGCCGCTAGTACGTGTGATTGTTTAACAATCACTGGGTTTTTTTAAAGAAGCAGCAAAGTTTGAGCTAAGCTAAGGAAGAACAACCACCGCAACAATGTAAAGACAGTATTATTGTAAAGTTACCGAAGAAAGGTGATCTATCAGACTGTAATAACTGGCGTGGTATATCTCTATTATCAGTACCTGGAAAATTATTATGTTGCATGGTGTTAGAAAGACTGAAATTGCATGTAGATGAAAAGATCAGAGAAGAACAAGCGGGTTTCAGGCCGAAACGATCATGTATTGATCAAATATTCACACTAAGAACAATTATAGAAGAATCAGTTGAAATGCAATCACCACTTATTATCACCTTCGTTGATTTTCAAAAAGCCTTTGATAGTCTACACCGCCCATCATTGTGGAAGTTACTTACAATCTATGGTTTTCCAACAAAATATGTGAATATAATCAAAGCGCTATATGACAATGCAAGATGTTGTGTTAGAACAAATAAAGGGAATACAGAATGGTTTTAATATACACAGGGGTGAAACAAGGCTGTATTATGTCACCACTATTTTTTGGAATAGCTATTGATTGGGTTATGAAAAACTATACCCACAACGAACAATTAGGTATAAAATGGACAGATGGAAAGTCCCTGGAAGACCTTGATTTTGCAGATGATTTAGCATTTTTAAGTCCAACACCCAGACAGGCCCAAGAAGCAGTAAATAATCTGTGTCATCTCTCGGTTAAAATAGGTCTCCAAATAAATGCCTCTAAAACTAAAGTTATGAACTTTTCTAACGAGACCTTCGATATCATCCTGAACGGAGAAAAACTACAGAAAGTTGAAAGTTTCAATTATTTAGGCAGTAAAATGACTCAGGATGGCGACACAACAAGAGAAATTCATACTAGAATTGCTTTGGCAGCTAGCGCCTTCAATAGATTATCTAACATTTGGAAATTACGATCATTGAATATACATACCAAGCTTCGTCTGTTTAATTCGAATGTTATCTCAGTGTTAACATACGGCTGTGAAAGTTGGAAAATAACAAAATCATTGGAGAACAAGCTGAATACATTCGAGAACAAATGTCTTAGAAAACTCATGAACATCAGTTGGAAAGAATTCAAGACTAATCGACAAATAAGAGAAGACACTAAGCAGAAATATGTCTCCGATTATATAAGGAAAAGACGATGGTCATATATCGGTCATGTCCTACGAATGCAAAACAACAGAATACCACTACAGGCGCTCACTTGGGTTCCTGAGGGTAAGAGGAAAAAAGGAAGACCAAAAGAAACACTAAGAAGAACAATAATAAGAGAAGGAAGAACGTTGGGCCTAAATAATGTGCAAGAGTTAAGAGGAGTGGCGTCACAACGTACAACCTGGAGAGCACTGGTTTCTGCCTTATGTGCCGTGTTTGGTGCATAAAGAATTTATTATTATTATTATTAAGGACCGATTTCTGACTTTACGTCTAGTTAATGACGTCCCTTACTCTTAACTGACTTCTAGAGTGGGTGAGTTTTGGTGGATTTATAAAA
The DNA here is from genome assembly GCA_024509875.1 of Oreohelix idahoensis. Taxonomy (NCBI): domain Eukaryota; kingdom Metazoa; phylum Mollusca; class Gastropoda; order Stylommatophora; family Oreohelicidae; genus Oreohelix; species Oreohelix idahoensis. The sequence continues at coordinate 347,096 of JAMPIV010021686.1, forward strand.
TAAGGGAACAATTTTTTTTCTCCTTCATTTTTGTAATAAAAATTTTTTATCCACCGATAGTAAAAGTAGTTTTTCCACTGTTAGACTGATCTACCATTTGTTTGGCGTAGTCGTCTGTATTAGGTGCCTAGTGCCTGATAATAACAGCGATAGATTAGATAACGGATAACAGGACAGGAGGTATCTCTGTGAAAATGATTTTTTTTTTGGTTTGTTTTTCTCGTAAATTGGTTTAGGATAGAGTTTTTTTCTCTCCTTCTTTTCTTCTTTCTCTCTCGGGTTAACGGCATTTAGTTATTAGCCATGGCTGAGCGAGCTAAACTTAGAGCCATGATGAGAGAAGAAGCAAAGGAAACAGGATTGCAAGGAGAAGTGACCGCGTTCGTCAATGAAGAACTTGACAGGTATGTCTCGGAGAAGAAGATAGCAGAAGCTAAAGAGAAGGAAGCAGAACATAGAGTGGAGAAGAAAGAAGCGGAAGAGTGTCAATTGGAGCAGAGGAAAATTTAAACAGAGATGGAAGCTCGCAGGGCAAAACAGGAGGAAAGAGAAAAGGAGAGACAGCATGAGAAAAGAGAGAAGGAGAGATAGCATGAATTGCGCTTAAGGCCCTAGAAGTCCAAAGTCATGGTGCTATGTCTTCCTCCAGCAATAGAGAGTCTCCACCTCAATCACAGGTAACTGATCAATCCAGTACCCAATCTCCTCAACTCGTAGCTATGTCTTTCGCCCTAGAATCCTTTCCTAGCCCTAATGATAAAATTGACTCGTTTCTCGAGAAATTTGAGAGGATGCGACACTATATGGGTTAGAGAGTTCAAGATGGTGTCTAAAACTTTCACAGGCTCTGAAAGGTAGTGCTTATGACGGCTTCGTGAAACTGGGAAGCAGCCATCAAGACAATTACGACATGCTAAAGAAGGCTTTACTGGAGACATTTCATCAATTCTCTTCACGCCTGACGGGATATTTGACAAAGAGCATGGAACTTTCCGAGCTCCCTCTCATTTTTGGAGGACTCCAGGAATTTATTCTTATAGAACAAATAAAATCCACGTTGTCAAACGAAACCCGTAGATTTCTGGCTGAACAGGGCGCAGTAAAGTTGGAGGACATTCTTAGTAAGTCTGAACGTTACGTGAATGCTTTGACCGAGCTTCCCAGCACTAAACGCAAGCCGACAGATGAGCAATTTCGGAAAAATAATCCACAGCCGTCTTCCCATTCTTCTCATCACCATAATCAACGAGAAACTTTACCTCAGAACACTCCCCAGGAAAAATCGAAATTCTTTAAAAACAAGTACTCCACGCAACATTCTGATCAACCCAACCGGCCTACATGGCACAGCCGCCAGAAAGGTAAAGACAAGGGAAAGACCCCTGCACAAGGGACATCGGATCAGAGCAAGCACATCGGGACGAATAGAATCGGTTGCTTGTTAACAAACTCGCAACGGAGAATGAGTGTCAGTGATTCTCAACCTGAGGGTGAGAGGCCCTCAACGCGAGGAACTGTTATTTTGAACGGGATTTCAACATCTTGTCTTTTTGACACAGGATTATCTTTTGATTGTATTGTCGCAAGACATTTGGTCAAACCTGGTCAGGAGACAGAAGACACCGTCAAATTATGTGGAGTTTTCAAGAGTGATGCACAATAGCGTTCTTTTCGTAGGCCGTTAGTCTTTTACAGATGAGGGTAGTCTCATATTTATTAATATGTGGTCCTACCTCTGTAATAAACTTTACGCACCGACTTACATGATAGTAAGTATTATTGGTGAGTTTGATTTCCTTAGCGCACGGTTGTGCACTAATGGGAGTATGGGTTACCCCGCCCGCACGTGTTGCCAAACATTAGTCTACGTCATAGCTGGGTGGTAGAAGTTGGGTTCCAAAATCAGTCCATTGATTTGTGGCGTTCGAACCCGTGTTGCGGGAATATTTACTCTTTATATGACCGTCCGTCTGTCAAGAAGATGAGGACCTTGGTCAACTATATACCGGTGATTTTCTCGGGGAGAGAATGCAAGTTTGATATCTATATTATTGTAATTTTTCCTCATGTAGACGTCTAGTTGGACCAATAACGTATTGGTTCCAAAATGGAGTCCTACTTGAACTTATAATGTATATTTAAATCCGACGGATTCCTGCAATTAGGATTATCCAGGACTGGCTTAGGATTTTTAATTATATGTATCATTATTCGGCCGTTAAGAATACTTACTACGTAAAGCAGAGGTGACTCAAGTATTTGTTATATCTAAGCGCTAATGCCACGAAAGGTCGTTGGCAGGAATATGTATTAGTGTAATTCAACATTGATTGAAGTAAGAGGCCAGTACCAAAAGGAGATACGTAGTATTGGAACATTAAATGATATAGAAGACCTGATAAGGATCTCCATCATTGCCAAGGTCATAGGATAATGAAAGATGACCTATCGAATATAACTGCCTCATTTGTTTACTTAGATGCCATGTTATAAATACCGTATAACTAGTCTGACGTTACCAAAGAGATTATCTTACGGAATGGACTAACTGTAATTTAAAATATGAAACCTACGTTACGTACTGTATTGTGGAAAGTTAACCGTCCGTCGTTCTTATCAACATGTTCGTCTAGTCAACTGTGCAATCGTCAAATAAATTGATATAACTTAAACCGTCTTGACATTCGTTGATGTGCCCATTGTTGGCAGTTTTATTTGATTGATTACTCCATTGTTCAAAAATGGGTCAATTCGCGTTATGGTCAGAAGTGACAGTCTCAACACCCTCAAAACGAACCTAACATAAATGGTGGAACCAGTGTGTTTTGGAAACTACAATTTTCAAGCAGGGAACGTTCTAACAATCAAATAATTCGATTGAAGAGAAATACCTCCATCTTCGAAAGGAAACGTCAGCTTACTCTTCCTATCAAGTCGACGGTTGTCTCAAGGTCAAGGACGACGTTGGACATCATCTTCAAGTTGCAACATCGGACACTGTCATAGTGTTACATCTATTGTTTTTACATGCTCATGCATGCAGTCCCGGATGCGAGGGATATATTTTTTCTCATCTGAGGATAAGTAAAAACGTCGTGTCATGTTTACACCGTTTTACGTTTAGCTGTGCCTTCTCTTAGTAATATGTCCACTACTTTTTTATTCATGTTTCATGTTCCATGTTCTATGTGTTTATCGTGGGAGGTTGGGAAAGGCGGCTTACTTCGGAAACATACCAGTTTCACAACAGGTCCGTTGTAAGTGTTCTTTAGGTTTATACTTGCAGACTTCCCATAGTGGAATGTTCCTACACGTGAGTGTAGAAGGATTCTAGGTCCACTGTGTCTGGTGGTCTGTTACACCTATCTGTTTAGCTGTTCCGTCAAGTTTTTAATTGTTGTTTTGGTAGTTATTTTCATCCGTACTTAGTTTAATGAAGTATCTTGTTTGTATTATGCGTCCATTCTCACCTGACTATCGTTGAGTTTTTTACAAAACCTATGTTTATACACTGTGTTGTTCATTGTCTTGTTTATTATCTTATCGCAGTTGTCATCGTAATTCTTTACGGCATCCTATTTTAGTTTCACATTTTTATTTTATTTGATTTCTGCGATTGTTTTCACTTGTCTTTGATTATTTCGTCTCGTCAGTATTGTTTCTATTGTCTATCACGTTGTTGCTTTCATAACATTTCATTGCATACATTACTTTATTAATTATTAATATATTTGACATTTATATGACAATAATTTACCGTTCTAGGACAGAAACGAAGGCCACTTGGTGAATTAACAAGGATAATTAAGCTACATTAATTAATTATCATTTTAGAAATTAAGAGTATTGTGACTACTTATAAAGCATAATGTATTCACTAGATTATTTCATTAAACAAGCGAAAGCTCTTCAGATACCTCCTGAAGAGGTAAGACAATTCGCTATGGCGGAATACAAATAGTCTCAAAGGTTGGAATCTCAAAGATTAGAGGCAGAAAAATTAAAATCACAAAATCTTCAGACTGAACTGGAACATGAAAAGTTTGAGGCTGAAGAAAATGAGAAAGTATTCGTTTAGGAAGGAAAGCACTTAGATAATTTTCTTACTAGTTGATTGACTGAGTGAGACACATATATATATTTATCATGTTTAAGTTAGAGGACTATTTGAGGATTGGACGAACGTGTAGCATGGAAGGTGATAAGTTAAAATAATATGCCTTGGAAAATGTGGCTATTGGAAATTTAGTAGCAATTGGGAAGAGAATGCTTAGTAATGAAGAAATTAAAATTGAAGCAAGACGTATTGAAGAATTAGAAGAAACTGAAAGAATATTTGCATTGGACCAACATAACTTGCAATCTGCTTTAGTAGATGTGCAGAATAAGTTACAAGATTCCGATAATACAAAACATATTAATGATTTAAATAATTTTTCGGAAGAACATGAGTCTGATCAGACCAAGGTACTCGTTGAAAACAAAGTTGTTGATGTGACAAAAGTAGATAAAACGTCTATATCGGGCATAATAATGTCTGCTCTGAAGGATCTTCTTCGGGAGGCTAAAAATTATGGTTTCAAAGGACCAGAACTTGATGATTTTATACTGGACAATTTTTTTATGTCGTACAGCGTCAGATTTGACGATGTTTGCTGACCTTAATTTTCAGTCTGTACCACATACGAGTATGATTATGGCTAGGGACATAGCGGACTTACTAGGTGGAGTATTTCGTACGTTTGTGGAACGTCACGTGCACGTCCATCGTGGTTCTATAATGAATAGCATTCGTAACGCTATTCTCTGTGATAATGATCATGAGAAACGAATGAAGTACGAACAATGGAATGACACGGGAAGGATGAATTTTTTGTATGATATTGCTGAAGAGAGCAAAATAGAGGAATTGTCTGAACTCCTGGAAGATAAGGAGCTAGTGATTGTTAATTTAAACGAGAGGGTAAGGACTCTAACGTTACAGGCCGAGGTTACCAATACAAACTTCGCGTCCTTACAATTGGAGTTAGAAAATTCTAAGAAAGTGTTGGTAGAAGCATTGAAGCAGAATAATACAGATCTTAATGACCAACTTCATGAGAAGGATACTGTTGTTCCTAAGGAGACTAATAAACTTATGACTAGTCATCATAGTGCTATCGAAGCACTCAAACTTGACCTTAGGCAGGAGAGAGCTAAGGCTTTAGATACTATCAAAACTCTCCAACAAGAAATTAGTAACCTTCAGTTAGAAACTACATCTCAGAAAAAAAAATTGAGAATGGATCAAAGAGATAGGAAAATTAGAAAGGGAAATAATAAGAAATACAATTCTTATAAGGGGAAACAATTTTGTCAAACTTCTTTATATAATGTTTCTTCTGGCCAATCTCACAGATCACAAGATTTTGGTCAAAATAATTTTGGAAATAATCAAATCAATAATTATCATCATAATGGGAAATTTAGATCACAATCTTTCAATAACAGACAAGGTTATCAAAATAGACAGAATAGTCAATGGCACAATGGTAATTGTCATACTAACCGTGATTTTAACGTAAACAAAAATGCAAATACTAGCAATTTTGGGGATAATAACCAAAATCGATCGCGACGAAGAGATAGATCTTCGAGCAAGCCACGACAACACTCCAATGTTGCTTTGAGTGATACACAGGCTAACAAAGAACAGGATAATAATGTTAATGCACATAGTGCTATGTCATGTTCTCTGGATTTCGAACAGGTCAAGTCTTGTGATGAGTGTAATACCCTATTCCAGCCCAAGGCGATCACGACGCTACGGTGCGGACATGTTTTGCCAAGTCTCCCGGCTGTGTGTACGGCCATTTCAGCTACACGCGATGGACCGGGATGCCTTCAATTAAATCGTGGATTTTTAAATGGCATTCCATGTTCTATTCTTTAAGATTCAGGCTGCAGCACTGTTGGTGTGCGGAACTCGCTGATCGACCCTTGTTGTGCTACGGGCAATACTGTCAAATGCGTCACCTTCGGCGGCACTGTGGAAACCTTTCCTACAGCTATTATTGATCTTAACACACCATTTTATTCAGGAAAGATCCACGCATGCCTCCTTCCAAATCCAATTTGTGATGTCATCCTAGGTCGTATACATGGGGTTAAAGAGTGTACCCCACAGCAGATTGCTGATTGGGAAGAGCAAAATATACATGATGCCCGTGCATTTACGACTATTCCTAGATTTGTTTATCATGCACATGCTGCTAAACTGTTATGTAATGATAAAACAACCTGTGAAGACTAGTAAGTCATTCCGTGGGACATATACCTTCCCTCGACATGATCAGCAGACAACTGATCGTAAGAAAAAGGTTAAGTTTGAAAAAAAGGTAAAGGATGTCCCTAATAAAAATAAGAGTTGTAACTCAGGTGGGAAAATTAATACCAATAAGGCTGTCAGTAAGGTTTTAACTTTGCCCAGCAAGCAGGTGTCTACGACATGCCGTACACCTACACCTTTGTCTGGCGTAAGTAGTCATACTCAAGTACAAAAGTATGGTACATTTAAGAACAATAATTCTACATGTAGAAACAATAAATATTATAATTTACCTCAAAGGACTAAGGGTACTTATCAACCTTACTCCCATTCTTGTGATAACGGTACCACATATATTGGTAAGGGTGCATATTCTCGCACCATTCTTGTGCAAAATCTGCCACAACGAACTACATGGCAGGCACTCGGTAATTTCTTTAATTACACGGCAGACGTTAGGTTCGTGCGCCTGTTATCACATACCAATAACAGGTATGGTGACGCCGTGGTTACTTTTAGAACCAATAGAGATGCTCGCATGGTAATCGAGCGGGACAATGGTGTGTATTTTCACCACCATTCCCTCAGGTTACGATTAGTACCTGATTCTGCGTCACGCAGATAGTAACCTACTGATATTGGATTTTGATTTCACATTCTTTGATGACTCAGCCTATGCAGTCATCATTTCTTTCTTGTAATAGTCATTTGTTCTTTTTCTAATTCTCATGAACTATTCCAATGGAATTTTATGCCTTTCGGGTTAGTGAACGCTCCTGCCACGTTCGTGCGCATGATGCGTCGAATTCTATCTCATCATCCCAATGTCATTGCATACATAGATGACATTTGTCTTTTCAGTGACTCATGGGAAGAACATATGGAAGGATTAAACTCATTACTGTCCACGTTACAATATCATAACTTAACTGCTAAGCCATCAAACGATATTTCACACCTAAAACAAAGAAACAAGTGCGATCTCTGTTAGGGTTAATACAATTTTATGGGAAATTCATACCACATCTTTCGTCCATTACTGCTTCTTTCTCTTCTTTACTTAAGAAAGGTGCAGCTAACGTGATTCGGTGGTCTAACGAACATCAAATCGCGTTGGATATCATAAAGAATTTTTTTTCGGATGCTCCTGTTTTAAGGTTGCCTTATGCAAATTTACCGTTTGTTCTACGCAGCGATGCATCTAATTACGGTATAGGAAGTGCTTTACTTCAAGAATATGATGGCACCTTGCATCCATTTCTCTATGTATCTAGGAAGTTAACTCCGACAGAGCAAAAGTTTTCAGTCCTCGATAAAGAACTTTTGGGACTTGTGTGGTCCATAACAAAGCTCCAAAGATATCTGCTTGGATCACACTTCATTGTGGAATTGGACCAGAAAGCACTTACGGCTCTAAACATAAAAGATGTGACATCTTCCAAGTCAACTAGGTATGCGATCGCTCTCCAGCCATATAGTTTTACCATACGATCCATACCTGGTACACAGAATGTTCTCGCTGACATTTTGTCGAGATGTCCGAATGAATCAAGTTAGCAACTACGCACTGCATACAACTGTACTTCTACACAGACAGTTCATCTATTAAAACTTTTTACTTGTGGATAAGGATCATTAACATTCAGTCAAGTTGAAATCTACAATGATTATGTATTAAAAGAACATGGAACGTTGAAGTATATTACTATATTTGTGAAAATAACATTCAATTACTTATGATATTGAAGAGAGAATAACGTTGGAAAGGGATTATATTTTCTTAACGAAATAACATTGCGAACAATTGGTTGTTTTTCATGGAACGGAACTTTGTAAATTTTTACTGTTTCCTAACAGGACAATGGAACTTTCTTAATCTAAGAAATTTAATGACATTGTTATATTTTTTTTTAAATAATTAATTCGGCGGATTAGTAACCTTTGATACTTAGTTAATTAGTATAAGAATTAAGTTAGGTCACTATGAAATATTTAATTAGATTGTCGGAATTTAATATTTATCATTCTTTAAGAGCAGTGATTTAACATTAGTACTTTAATTAGTACCACAAAGGAAATTTAGATACACGGGGTGTGTTGATCTATACATGTGTTTAAATTGTATTTTTTCATTTTTTCACTTGTCATTTTAAGACATATCCATCTCTTTTCTGTTTATTCATTGGTTTTTACATTTTCTTTTCATTTGCGTTTCTATTCGGTTTAATTCAATATTTCTAATACGTGATTTTATTTCATTTACCACATTGTACCAAAGGTGGTCAATTGTGGGTGTATGCTTTTGTGCATACCTTTTGTTTATTTGAGTTGACTTAAATTTCATATTTATGTTTTTAATGATTCTATGTCATGTTATATTTATAAAATATGATTATGTACACTTGAATCACCTCTAGTCGCGAGTAGTAAAGAAAAAAATTAATATAATTAATTTTTTGGGGGGATTGGTAAGGAAACTGTAGCGTTCTTTTCGTAGGCTGTTAGCCTTTTACAGATGAGGGTAGTCTCATATTTATTAATATGTGGTCCTACCTCTGTAATAAACTTTACGCACCGACTTACATGATAGTAAGTATTATTGGTGAGTTTGATTTCCTTAGCGCACGGTTGTGCACTAATGGGAGTATGGGTTACCCCGCCCGCACGTGTTGCCAAACATTAGTCTACGTCATAGCTGGGTGGTAGAAGTTGGGTTCCAAAATCAGTCCATTGATTTGTGGCGTTCGAACCCGTGTTGCGAGAATATTTATTCTTTATATGACCGTCCGTCTGTCAAGAAGATGAGGACCTTGGTCAACTATATACCGGTGATTTTCTCGGGGAGAGAATGCAAGTATGATATCTATATTATTGTAATTTTTCCTCATGTAGACGTCTAGTTGGACCAATAACGTATTGGTTCCAAAATGGAGTCCTACTTGAACTTATAATGTATATTTTAAATCCGACGGATTCCTGCAATTAGGATTATCCAGGATTGGCTTAGGATTTTTAATTATATGTATCATTATTCGGCCGTTAAGAATACTTACTACGTAAAGCAGAGGTGACTCAAGTATTTGCTATATCTAAGCGCTAATGTCACGAAAGGTCGTTGGCAGGAATATGTATTAGTGTAATTCAACATTGATTGAAGTAAGAGGCCAGTACCAAAAGGAGATACGTAGTATTGGAACATTAAATGATATAGAAGACCTGATAAGGATCTCCGTCATTGCCAAGGTCATAGGATAATGAAAGATGACCTATCGAATATAACTGCCTCATTTGTTTACTTGGATGCCATGTTATAAATACTGTATAACTAGTCTGACGTTACCAAAGAGATTATCTTACGGAATGGACTAACTGTAATTTAAAATATGAAACCTACGTTACGTACTGTATTGTGGAAAGTTAACCGTCCGTCGTTCTTATCAACATGTTCGTCTAGTCAACTGTGCAATCATCAAATAAATTGATATAACTTAAACCGTCTTGACATTCGTTGATGTGCCCATTGTTGGCAGTTTTATTTGATTGATTACTCCATTGTTCAAAAATGGGTCAATTCGCGTTATGGTCAGAAGTGACAGTCTCAACACCCTCAAAACGAACCTAACATGCACCCATGTTGCTTCCCATCGCATTGGTGGAGATACACTCTGATTTTGTCAGAAGTGTTATCAAAGCGGCTATTATGGATGATCCTATCTACCCAGTAATACTTGGATGTAGATATTATTTTGTTGGGAGACCGAAAGAGCCGATTGTGGCAGCAGTAGCCACAAGAGGACAAACCAAGAAGGAACGGGAGCCTGCGTCAAATTTGTTACCAAAGGAACTAAAAGAGGCGCAACAAAAGGACCCTACCTTGGAACCCTTCTTTAGGAATCTGCCCATTGCCAAGGACCCCAGACACAACGGAGACATCTTTTCTAAGGATGGCGTACTATATCGTAGAACGGGCAACCCTGATCAAGGGCATAACCAGCTCCTAGTTCCGACGCAGTACAGAGCCCAAATCTTAGAAATGGGACACTCTCTTCCCTTTAGCGGACATATGGGACAAAACGCCACTATTCAGCGAATATCGACTCACTATTGGTGGCCAGGAATAAACACTGATATTATCAGATACGTGAAATCCTGCGCCTATTGCCAACGGGTGGCACCCAAGCATTGAACACCCCCAGTTCCCATGGGTGAAATGCCAATAGTGGGGACACCATTTGAACGGGTTGCTGTCGACATTGTTGGACCCCTAGAAAGGAGCAAAAGAAGGAACAGGTTCATCCTGACCTTAGTCGACACTTGCACAATGTGGGCCGAAGCTATACCGCTAACATGCACGGATTCCAAGCATGTCGCAGAAGCCCTAGTGCAAATTTTCATGCGGTAGGATTTCCTCAACAAGTTTTGACGGATAACGGATCCCAATTCCGTAGCCTGTTAATGGAGGAGATCTTTAAGATCTTGAGGGCCAAGCACATCCACACAAGCCCCTACCATCCGGCTGGAAATGGGCTCGTGAAACGCTTCAACGGCAGCCTCACCATGATGTTACGCAAGCTGGGACAAGAGAAACCTGAAGACTGGGACCTTTTCATTCCTGCAGCCTTATTCGCCTACAGGGAAGTCCCCCAGGCCTCTACAGGTTTACCACCAGCTACTCTTATATTCGGCAGACTTATTAAGGGGCCGTTAAAAGCCTTACTCCGGTCACTGACAGACCAGAAGGCTGACGAGACAGTCGTCTCAGCCAGCAAGTATGTATCGGAACTTAAGGAAAGGTTACAACTAGGATGGGATCTAGCTACAACCAACCTTAAGAAAGCACGCGCAAAGCAGGCTAAACGGTACAATAAAGCGGCTAAAGAGAGAGAGAACTACAACCAGGGGAGAAGGTTTTGTTGTTACTGCCAACTGGAAGCAACAAACTTCGCATCGGATGGCAAGGGCCGTTTACCGTCCTTAAAAAGATCTCCCGAACAAACTACAAGACCTCTATTAAAGGAAAGGAGAAGGTCTACCACGTAAATCTGCTAAAGAAATACCTGGAAAGACCGGTGCCATCCTCCGAACATCTCCTGGCGGTAGCGATAGCAACGGAAGATGAGGAAGATGACGATAGTTGCATGGAATATCCATTGAAACAAACGGAATCTTTTCAAGATGTGAAATTCGGTGACAATCTCTCTGAAGCACAACATTATTAGATTTTCGTGGAGTGTTTCAGTTTTCTGTTTGCGGTAATTTATATACTAGCTTTAAAGTGATTTAGTGTGTTTAAAGTTTTCATTATATTTCACTGAGATTTTCTGTGCTAATTAAATAACTTATAGCTAAATTTTGCAGCCGTAACGTAAATTTAATTACTCGCCTATTTCCCAGTAAAAGATGTTGTAGTGACATGTCGTTGATACACCGTGCCCAAATATAATAATATTACCGCCATAGAATGCCAAAGGGTAGCTCCAAAGCATTGGACTGCACCTGCAACTTTAGGGGAGATGCCAATAGTAGGAACCCCTTTTGAAAGAGTTGCAGTGGATATTGTGGGACCTCTCACACGTACCAAGAGGAGGAACGGTTACATCCTTACTCTGGTGGACACTTGTTCTATGTGGGGAGAGGCGGTAGCCCTGTCATCAATCGACTCAAAACATGTGGCAGAGGCATTACTTACAATACTCACGAGGTTAGGTTTTCCCCACCAAATCTTGACTGATAATGGATCACAGTTCAAGGGGAGACTAACTGAGGAAGTTTCCAGGATCTTCCAAGCCAGGCACTTTCATTGTAGTCCGTATCACCCCCAAGGGAACGGCCAGGTGGAAAGATTTAATGGGACACTTATCTCCATCCTGAGAAAGTTGGCACATGAGAAACCTGACACGTGGGATCAATACTTACCCGCGGCCCTGTTTGCTTATCGGGAAGTCCCACATAACTCAACAGGAATGGCACCGGCAACATTGTTGTTCGGCAGGCCAATAAAAGGTCCATTGGAAGCCTTATTGAGGACGTGGACAGATGAAAAGGCAGAAGAGACTGTTACCTCATCATATCAGTATGTGAACGAACTGACCACTCGTTAAAAACTGGCTGGAAAATTGCAAATGATAACCTAAGGCAAGCCAGGAAGAAACATGCTGCATATTACAATAAGAAAGCGAAGGATAGGGAGCTTGCTGTGGGAGAGAAGGTGCTTCTTCTACTACCCGGCAGCAGCAACAAACTTCAAATTGGATGGCAAGGTTCTAGAAAAGGTATCTAGAACTAACTACAAGATAGACAAGAAAGGAAAGGAAAAGTCTATCACGTGAACCTTCTAAAGAAGTATATTGACAGAAACAATGTGGAAAGAACACACTTAATGACTTTGGCCATAGCAACTGAGATGAAGAATGAACCTCTCACCTCGTATGAATACCCCCTGAGGCCATGTGAGACTCCTGCACAAGTAAAAATCAGTAAACATTTGACAACAGGGCAGAGGGAGAAGGTTCAAAAGGTTCTGGAAAATCATACAGACGTGTTAACGGACAAACCGAGGCACACAAACTTGTTGGAATATGACATGAAATTACTAGACCCAACACCCATCTGTATGAGAGCCTATACTGTCCCATTCGCAAAAGAGAAAGCTTTGAAAGAGGAGATAGATTATCTGTTACAAGAAGGGATTATTTCTCACAGTGAATCTCCGTATAGCTCCAGTGTGGTATTGTTGAGGAAACCCTCTGGGGAACATAGACTGTGCATAGATTACAGGAAACTGAATGCTGTCACAGAGAGTCAGGTGGATCAATTATCTGATACTAACCAACTGTTTGCCAGACTGAATAAGGCAAAGTATTTTTCGAAGGTAGATCTCAGCAAGGAATATTACCAAATTCCAGTGAAGCCTGAGATTCGACCTTATCTAGCTTTTAGCACTGTAGCAATGTTGATTTTGCTGGGGAGGTTATGATGGTATCCTAAAAAGAATGAAAAGATGTCTGCTATAACCGTGTGAGGTCAAGCAAAAGTAGGCCTCTGACTCTATAAATGATGATGATGAATTATGTGCAGAGAACCTACAGCTACCTCCCTGGGTCTCACACGGTCAATCTTCTGGCTCTAGTGTATGGTGTATGGTGTACCTAGTGTCTAGGGGAGAAATGAATGATGGTACACAACAATCAAACACTTTAAGTTTCTATAAAAGAAGTTAATAACTATCAGTTAAGTTTTTCTGTAAAGAAAGTATTTACAATTTATTTTGCCTGTCCATTCATAGCTTGTGGACAGGTCTTTGAAAACAAAGACAAGATAGTTTACAGAAAAAAAGAACAATTTAAAATGTTGGGACAATCTGCCCAATAACTAAAAGTTATTATGTATTTATAGCTGTTCTTCCTGTAGGAAATATTAAGCTAATTCACTGTATTTATATAACGGGAGAGTCACTGTATATGAGGGCTGTAGTTCATCGTACCCCCATAAAATTCCTGTGTAATATTTTGAAACACAAGAAAATGTCAGAGATGCCCCAGATGTTTTACTCTTCACCTGAGAGTCCTTGTTATGAGATAATACGATGGGTAGTTGCAGAAATTTCAAGTTCAACAATTGCCAAAGCTTTTACTGGATATTCAACAGCATATAAGTCTGGTTGGAGACTGGTTGGCGTTTATAAGCACTCAGCAGGTTTCCTGTCACCAGCCGGCAACAGGAACGTAGACCCTCTGCAACAAAAGGACACCCTGGCCTTTTATCTCTGAACATTTATTCTAACAATTAATTTCCTATGTGGGTATGGGGCCAGCCTCGCGTGCCTTACAAATGCACTAGCTCCGAATCGTACAGGACTCCCACCTGATTGTGACCACACCTCAAGTCCTTATAGTAGATACGCCACTGTACGTTCACATACTTTTCCTCCATACAATAATGTGGAGTAACCACATTTCCTGTGATATGATCTTCTCTTCTTTTCTTTACACTTATATTTGCTTCAGGCATGTTAACAGTGTTCATTGAACACAGAGGATTGCTAAACTATTGTTAATACAATAATATGTCAACATAATCATAACAACATACATCAGTCAGATACCGTTTAATGTGTGGACTCAACAATGTCTGCTTCCGACATGTCCTTCACTTTTTCCCCAATAGCAGTATCTAACTTTTGTATTTGGACCAAACATAGTAAATTTCATAAAATATCCTTACCACAATCAAGAAATATATAAACAAATGACGCTGATTTAGTGAAGAAATGGCCTCAGCTTCCTCCGAATCGTACAGACTGTGACTTGATTCTTTATTTAAGTTTATAATTAACACAGCTGTTTTTCAGCGTATCTGTATAAAAATATTAGTTCAACTGGCAATGAATAATCAAAGCCTTTTGCTAATATCTACCAGCCCAGCCAATCGTAACGTTCTACTACTTGAATTCAAATGCAGTTTGAATGAAAAACCCAAAATAATTTTGAATAACTGGTGGTGGATTGGCTAGTCTGCTCTAGTCATGCCCAATACAAAAGATATCACGTTAGGATTACATTTCTCCGTTTCCCTTTCCCATTCATATTCTGTTCACCCTAAGCGAATTTGAATGTACCTCCCTGCCTCTTTTTCCAGCTCGCGTCCCCCTAACGTTACCGAAAAAACATGAGCAGGAACGCCAGTGTGTCTGGTCGTGTGTTCTTAGAGATTAGTATTTCTTCAATAACTTCTCTAATACTGGGAATATCATATATTTTAAAGTACATTCTTACTCAGCTAACTTTACGTCACATGGTAATATAATTCTTATGGGGAACTTCATAATGGTTTAAAATTTCCAATTTATTTCATCGTCCATCGTCAAATAAAATTTTACACAAGTCCGCCATCTTCCCCTCCTTCATCTTGCGAGCATGTATTTTTTCAAATAAGTAACTTGTTTTAGTTACATCAGAAATGCTACCACGAGTAGGAAATAAAACAGTCTGCGTGGTTACGCCGTGGCTGGC
The DNA here is from genome assembly GCA_024509875.1 of Oreohelix idahoensis. NCBI lineage: Eukaryota > Metazoa > Mollusca > Gastropoda > Stylommatophora > Oreohelicidae > Oreohelix > Oreohelix idahoensis. Next base: position 362,414 of record JAMPIV010021686.1, read on the forward strand.
TTTTTCGCAGGGTGAATATATGCGTTGCAGACTGTGTCATCGAAGCGGGGTAGACGGGGCGGGTTTAAGAATTTGCGTTACTAGTTTAGCATTGTATCGTGTAATATTACCAACAAATGTAAGGATTACTACTGATTTTGCTACAAAGTTGACAAAAAGTGTTACTTCAGATAGCTATATTGCGGTATACTTCCGCCAATAGTTAATTGTAAGGCTAGACTTACAAAGTGTAATCAGCAGATTGGGCAAAGGTTAACTATTAGTAGTGTTTGTCGAAAACGAAACTAAAGCGTGTCAGACTTTTTCCGTGAAATCGTTCTCTAGGCTTAGCACTGTGCGAAAGGCAGCGGTGCTGGCTTTGAAGATGACAACCGTCAGACACATGCGGGCAAATGTATTTATTATTGTTTTATGCCCAGATCTTACTGAATTGAGCGTTTATTCTCGCATATTTTGCTACACACCTCCCATCCTAAAACATGCATTCATTTGCAGGTTATAATATGCGAGATAACTTAGCTCCATGAAGTCTTACTCGTTTTTCTGATCTTCATCATAAGCATGTCTGCTCAAAAAGTCTGCGCCAACGTTCAAAGGGCCGGGAATGTATTCTATTAAAAATGAGTATGGTTGCAACAAGAGAGACCATCTAAATAATCTAGAATTTTCATGCTTGGCCTGTGATAAGAACACGAGGGGAGAATGATCCGTTTGGACCACAAATGTCCGGCCATATAAATAAATCTGGAATTTCTTTATAGCCCATATTAAAGCGAGACATTCTTTTTCACTGGTTGAGTAATTTTTTTCCGCCTTGTTCAATTTGCGGCTAGCATAAGCGACTGGGCTCAATTCCCCATCTTGTGAGGAGGACCTTTGCAATAATGTAGCGCCCAGGCCTACATTGCTTGCGTCACTTCTCACAATAAATTATTTAGTCAAGTCAGGCAATTGTAACACTGGCCTGCTTGTAAGCTTCTCTTTTAACTCCTGGTAAGCCAATTCACACTGTGCTGTCCAAATTATAGTATCAGGTTGACCTTTGCGAGTTAAATCGGTCAAAGGAGCACATATAGAGTTAAAATGTTTGATATATTTTTGGTAAAAACCACACAGAGACACGAAAGATCGCACATCTTTTTTTTTTTTGTGTGATCTAGGTGCTCTTTTTAGTTTTTCCAGATTCTTGGGATCAGGGGTCGTGCTACCCTGATGTACTGTATGTCCCAAGAATTCCAATTCTTTACAACCAATACAGCATTTGGTTGGCCTAGCGGTTAAGTTAGCCTCTCTGAGTCTATCAAACAGCATATTCAAAGAGGTAACGTGTTCCTCAAATGTTTCCGTAGCAATGAGGATATCATCCATAAAATTCGAAATACATGGATTTTTCAGGGGATCCAGCAATTTTCGCATCATCCTAGAAAACACACTCGGGGCATTTTTCAAACCAAATGGTAACATGTTGAACTCATAATGACCTTCCAAGGTGCTAAATGCCAAATAAGGTCGAACCTCAGGCTTTACTGGAATCTGGTAATAGCCTTTGCTAAGATCCACCTTGGAAAAATATTTTGCCTTGTTCAGCCTGGCAAAAAGTTGAGTAGTATCAGGTAATGGGTCCACCTGACCTTCTGTGACAGCATTCAGTTTCCTGTAATCTATGCACAGTCTATGTTCTCCTGATGGTTTCCGCAACAGAACCACACAGGAACTGTAAGAAGACTTACTGTGAGAAATAATCCCTTCTTTTAACAAATAATCAATCTCCTCTTTTAAAGCTTTTTCCTTAGCGAACGGAATAGAATAAGGCCTCATACAGATGGGTGCTGGGTCTAGTAGTTTCATATCATATGACAACAAATTTGTGTGCCCTGGTTTATCAGTTAACACATCTGTATGTTTCTCAAGGACCTGTTGAACCTTCTCCTTCTGTCCTTTTGTCAGGTGATTACTGATTTTCACCTGTGCAAACGTTTCACTGGTTTTCAGTGGGTATTCAACCGAGGAGAGAGGTTCATTTTTCATCTCGGTGGCTGTAGACAAGGCCATTAAATGTGATCCCTCCTGGATTTGTCTGTCCATATATTTCTTCAAAAGGTTCACATGATAGACTTTCTCTTTTCCCTTTTTGTCTATCTTATAATTGGTTCTGGATACCTTTTCCAGAACTGTATATGGCCCTTGCCATCCGATCTGAAGTTTATTGTTGCTGCCTGGTAATAGAAGAAGTACCTTCTCCCCTACAGCAAGTTCTCGATCCTTCGCTTTTTTATTATAATAAGCAGCATGCTTTTTCCTGGCTTGTCTCAAATTTTCATTTGCCAGTTTCCAGCTGGTTTTTAAACGAGTGGTCAGTTCGTTCACATATTGGTATGATGAGGTAACAGTCTCCTCTTCCTTCTCATCTGTCCAGGTCTTTAGCAAAGCTTCTAAGGGACCTTTTATAGGCCTCTCAAATAGGAGTGTTGCGGGTGCCATTCCAATTGAATTATGTGGTACTTCCCGGTAGGCAAACAATGCGGCGGGCAAGCAGTGGTCCCACGTCTCAGGTTTCTCATGTGCCAGCTTTCTCAGTATAGAAATGAGAGTCCCATTGAACCTCTCTACCTGGCCGTTCCCTTGGGGATGATACGGACTACTATAAAAGTGCTTGGCTTGAAACAACTTGAAAACCTCTTCAGTTAGCTTCCCCTTGAACTGAGAGCCATTATCAGTCAAGATTTGATGCGGGAATCCTAACCTTGTGAATATCATAAGTAATGCCTCTGCCACATGTTTCGAATCGATTGATGACAGGGCTACCGCCTCTCCCCACATAGAACAAGTGTCTACCAGAGTAAGGATGTAACTGTTCCTCCTCTTGGTCTGAGTGAGAGGTCCCACAATATCCACTGCAACTCTCTCAAAAGGGGTTCCCACTATGGGCATTTCCCCAAGAGTTGCTGGAGCAGTCCAATGCTTTGGAGCTACTCTCTGGCATTCGGGACAGGATTTCACATATCTCTTAATGTCTTCCGTTATCCCTGGCCAGAAATAATGACAAGCTATACGGTGTCCTGTTGCGCTAATCCCCATGTGACCACTGAAGGGGATAGTATGACCTAACTCCATTACTTTCTCCCTATATGAACTAGGAAGGACCAGCTGTGCGTGACCAGCTGAACCAGTGCCGGCCTTCCTGTATAGCAATTTATTCTTCATATAGAATTCTCCTTTATTAGGAGGAGTATGGCTCTTTGGGAGTTTCTTGTAACATGGCTTCAGTGTCTTATCTTCAGCCTGTGCCTTTCTCATCTCCTCTGGATGAGTATTTATGGGTTCATCTTCTTCCTTTCGGGATTGAGATCGTGTCTGGACTGATGCCATGATCAACGGTCTCTTGGGATTCCCCAAGAAGACATATCTACACCCTAATATCAGAGGGTAGATTGGATCATTTAACACTGCTGCCTTGATTACTCCTTCTACATATCGCGTCTTCACATTTATCCTGGCGATGGGAAGTGTCATGGTCGCTACGTCCTTGGTTGCCGCTTGAATCTCCACTGTTTCTGTGGTGTATTGATCTGCCTGCACCAGGTGAGAACTCACAACTGAATCATAATCCAATCCCGTATCATACAAACACCTTATGGTGACTCCATTGCATGTTACATCTTCACACACTGGGGGGTGGTAAGGTTCCTGCTGTTCAATAGAGTTGACCTTTATTCCCTTCCTCCCAGTTTTCATGGCAGCGAAACTTGGAGTTTTCTTTCTACAATTTTCAGTGTTATGGTTGTCCATCCGACAATTTTTACAATACCTCTTTCCTTGGTTAAAAGGTTTTCTTTCATCATTTCTTCTATCATTGAATTGTGAGGGTCTATTCTTAAATTCATTTCGAGGCCTTTCGAAGTTCTGCTTATTTCTATTATCGTATTTGTTATGGTTTTGAGGGGCCGTACTTTGATCTATTTGTTTCTTCTTCGTGCCAGCTACCTCTGCCTGGGCTGCCTGATACCTTTCAGCGACATTTATTATCTCACCCAGCCTCTCTGTGTCCTGTTCCATGAGAAACTTTCTCATGTCTGGAGCCATGGACTCTCTCACCTGTTCAATGAGTATCATTTCTTTGAGATCTTGGGTTTCCCCAAAGTAGCCCATTTCTCCATATACGTTTCCAACCGGGCGGAGAACTGGTGATAGGTCTCACCCGACAGTAGCCTGGCATTCCTAAATTTCTTTCTATAAAACTCTCCGTTCTTTTCATATCTTAACAGAACAGCTTGCTTCAACATGTCATAATTGTCTTGGTCATCCCTGCTCATTTTGGAAAACACACTATAAGCTGTTCCCCGAAGTCCCTGAGACAACTTTACCCCCCATCTTTCTCTTTCTAACCCATAAGTAGTAGCTAAAAGTTCAAACCTGCTTAAATATCCTTCTATATCATCGTCTTTCTCAACAAAATGATCTACATGAAAACCCATAGCTGAGGTTGAGGCTCCCTGACTAGTAGTGGCATCTGAGACAAAGGGGCTAGCACCATTTTCAGGAGCATGGCCTTGAATTTCTAACTCCCTTAGTCGTATCTCATGCTCCCTCTGCAATCTTCTATCTTCTGCTTCCCTCTCGGCAGTCAATCTCTTTTCTTATGCCTCCGTTTGCAGTCGTTTTTCTTCTCTTTCTGCTGCCAATCTCTTTTCTTCTGTCTCCATCTTCTTCTCTTCATATTGGAGCCTTTTTATCTCTGCCTCCCTATCAGCCTCTAATGCCCTAGCCTTCTTGTTGTGAAAGTGTGTTCCTGTTGTAATTCGTGATGGATTTTAATATCATTGTGTTCGGTATCATTGTGGCTTTGTAGTGAAATCATTTTTGTGGTGTCAATACGAACAGAAGTGTTAGATTTTGTTCTAAAAGGATTCACTATTATAAGACACTGTGCTGTTTTGCATCTAAACTTGTAGTATTGTTATTCGACAACCCACGAATAGTTGAGCGCCCAACAATGACCGAACCACCCAGGTGTTTAATTATAGGTCTTCAGCGCGGGGCCTTTTTGCACAATCTACTATACAAATGAAACCCCACGACCCAAATCGTCACGCTAGAGCCATAACATTCACAATGCCAAACGTAAACTCGGTCACCGCCACTCGACCGAGCAGAAAGAAACAAAAGGACTACGTCTTAAATGCTCCTAAAGCGGTGAAGAAGAAGACCAGAGTTCTCAATGCAGACACGCCCTCAGCCCCATTAGTGACATTACAATACAAGAACCAGAACCAGTGTGTGATATTAACATTCCAAAAACTGCTCGAGTACGAAGCATTGCGTGGCTTGTCTAAGGCCTACTATAAATCTATCGCTTCAATTGAATCTCGCACTGACGCTAATGGTGCTCATGTCGAAGATGTCATTTCTACTGGACACGTTTTTCTCCATTTCTATAATACGTCGAACAAGATTATGGTTCAAGGCTCAGAGACTGCAGTTAAAGAGTGGATCCAGAAAGATTTAAATCATTTATGGGAAACAGCAACTACTGCTGGAGTCAGTCGAATGGCTATAACGTCAACAGCTGTTATCAACAATGCACCAACCACTTCCGATGCCCAGAAATTAGCCCTCACATGCTGTTCCTTTCCCGTTGTCTCTGATACATTCGTTCAGGAGTATGACAAACAACTACAGATGGTACAAGACACACCTTCCTCTACATCAAGATCTATCATTACAGAGACGCCTTCCGTTACAACAAGACCTACCATTACAGAGACAGAGCATAATTCATTCATAGGTTTTCTTGATAGTAGTCTAGAAAGGACACCACGCAAGCACACTACACTATCACCACATGATGATATGTATACAAAAATAACATCTGAGATGGAGCTACTGAAAGCTGAATTGAGCTGTCTTAAAAAATCTTACGAACAGCTTCAGGCTGATCACGTGTCTCTAAAAAGTAGCTACGAAAACAGCAAAACTCAAATTCAGCAGCAGCCTACACAACAGCACACAAACGAATTGGGTCACAAACAAAAGCGTGCGGAGAGCGTCCGACCTCAACAACAAATACTACATTCAGAACTCCGCCTTAATGAACGTAATCCCTTGGACACTCCGGAAAATCCTGTAGCCAGTGTCTGCAGAATTCCGGTCAAAATTTCAAATCGCCACCCGCCACTTCGACCGGCTGCTGCCAGCACACACCACGAGACTTCTAGCAGCCACAGCACAACTGGGACAAAGGAAGCAACAGCTGTTATCACTGGCAACCACACGAACAAAAGAAAACATCTCATCTTTGGGGACCAAACCATGAAGGAGCTTCAACAGTCAAAACTACTAACTGGTGATACTGATTCGGTGTCTGTTCGCTTCAAGAACTGGGCATCAACTCACGACCTACTGACCTTCCTTAAACGGTTTTCGCCGGATCTCTCTGTAACTAGAGTAACTGTGCACATAGGTCTGTCAGACTCAATAAAAGACATTGAACTGTCACAGACAGACCTAAACGAGATCACATTCATATTTCGGTCCCTATTCCATAATGCCAAAATTTATTTTTCCTCTATTATCCCGCCAGTCCGTGCCTATTACCGCAAATGTGTTGAAACTAACAATGCTAAACTTAAAAAACACTGCCTCAAAAATGAGCATGTTTTCATAGATCACAGCTCGGTCTTCCTTGCCACATCTGGAGCCCCTAGGAAGTATCTTTACAGCGGCGATATTACATTGTCCAGCCAAGGGACCAGTATGTTAGCGACAAATATAAAATACCCAGAAAGCACTCTTAAAGGCACAACTCGCACATCAGCATCCATAAATCCATCCAAACACCATGTGAATACAAATAGCTACTCATCTAACGCCAATTATGACCTTCATTTTCCATCACTACCCATAACTTTAAACACCAGCCGCCCAAAATCATCAGACAATCAGGATCATCACGTTGTACCTATTCTTAGCACCACGGATGTGCAGGAAACCAACAATGTCTGCCTTCAACAACCTTCTGCCACAGACGACCCTCCCCGACAACACCGACTTGACCCACTTCATTCTCAAAGGTCTGTAAGTGATCCAATTCAATCTGCTCAGCCTTCATCAACAAAAATGCCACCATGTCCGCTGTCGTCCCAGACACCAATGAGAGTTCACCCATCATCGCTGTCGTCACAGGTTTACCCACATCAACCCACATACCCAGCCTTTCATAATTTCCTACATCAACAACGACTCTTGGACTATGCACCTTACACTTGGAGGTCGTACTTGTCGGAATACCCCACTTATTCAACAACTGTACCTCAACATCCCGCTTTCTACCAAATGCATCATCTATCACGACCAAATCCACCCCACTTCTATTTTCAACAACCATCTCCTCCACATTAACAGCGACTGTTGGCCTCCCTAGTTGTCTCTGTAACATCAGCAACTGTTGATTGTTGTTTATATATATATATATATATATATATATATATATATATATATATATATATATATATATATATATATATATATATATATATATATATCGTATATATAAATATATATTTATTTTTTTAGACACTGTTTGCCTGTCTGATATGAGCGCTTGATTTGTTACACTTTTCACTTATTTTTCACGTAATTTAATTAGCTGAATTGTTTGTAATTAATGTTTAAAGTGTCCCACTTATTAATACCACCATAAATTCACCTTCCTTGGTAAAATTTTTTAAATTTAGTATTTATTTACCTTTTTATTTGAGCACAAGCTTCTTTACATAGCATAAATGCCAGGTACTTATGAACAGTTACTAACCATGAATGGGTTACGACTTGGCCATCTGAATGTAAACCATCTTTTAGGTAAACTTCCAGAACTCACACAAGTTCTCAATCAAAATTTCCATGTTTTTGGACTTTCAGAAAGTCGTCTGAATGAGAAAATAACAGATGGTGACATTGCACGTAATGGGTTTAAAACTATTCGGCGAGATTCTAGTAGACAATTAGAGACAGGTTTAGCAGTTTATCTTTCCACTTCTCTCAGTTATCGCCGCAGAAACGATTTAGAGACCATAGATATAGAATGCATATGGTTAGAGGTAAAGCCACAAAAGCAAAGACCCATTGTAATAGGATATCTTTATCGAAATCCCAGTGTAGGAACAACATGGTTTGAAGATTTCACGAACATGATGGATAAAGTAATTACTACAGTCAATGAAATTATTCTTCTTGGGGATTTCAATATTGATATGCATAAGCCAAATCAAACATGGACCAACATCATAGCATCGTACAACATGAAACAAATAGTCAACAAACCTACCAGAGTGACAAATACATCATCCACACTGATCGATCACATATATGTAACCTGTCCAGATAACATTATAGAATGTTCCATCCCTACTATTGCTATGAGTGACCACTATCCCATATGTTGCACTTGGGCAAAAAATGGGTACAAATTTCCAAAAAATAAACACATCAGTATTGAATATAGAAGTCTAAAAAATTTCAACCAAGAATTATTTTTAAATGATTTGCGAAGTGCGCCTTTCGCCGATGTTTACCAACTTCCTGATCCTGATGACGCCATTGCATATTGGACACGGACATTTTATAGTATTTTTAATAAGCATGCGCCTACTAAAGAAATTCGCGTAAAAAGACAAATAAAATCTCCATTTATCACACAAGAAGTACTTGACGCTATGAGGCAGAGGGATCGAGCGCACAAAAATAAGGACATCATTACATATCGGGCAGCAAGGAACAAAGTACAATATTTAATTCGCAGAGAAAAGAAAAACTACTTTAGTCATTTAGTTAAAAGCAAAAGCAACAGTAGAAATATATGGAAGGCAATCAATACCTTGGTGAACAAAAGAAATTCGCCTGACTCACAAAATCCCAATACTTCATTTACTTGTACAGACTTCAGCAATCATTTTCAGGCAGACATCCACAATATAAAATCCGCCATACCTTCTTCCCCTTGTGACTTCAGCGAATTATCTACGTTCTGCGAGAACAGGTGTACTAACACCATTCCATGCGACATTCCTTTTATAACAGTTAACGAAGTTCATAACTATCTTATTGATCTTAAAGATAATAATTCATCGGGACTTGATGGAATCAGTAATCGAATACTGCGTTATGCTGCACCAGCTATTACTGATACCCTAACATACATATATAATCAATGTATCGCAAGGAGTTACTTTCCATCTGCCTTTAAAATCGCTAAAGTATACCCTCTTGTTAAACCTGGTTCATCAGATAATAACAACCTTGGTAACTATAGGCCCATTTCTCTTATATCATCGCTGTCCAAACCACTGGAAAAACACATACACAAAACAGTAACAGAACACCTAGCTAATAATGACCTGCTTGTTGATAGTCAGTCGGGGTTTAGACCAAAACATTCATGTCACACAGCCTTAACAAAAATGATAGATAACTGGCATCTAAACATCAATAACGATACCTTATGTGGAGCAATCTTTGTAGACTTTAAAAAAGCATTCGATATGATAGATCACACTATTTTAATCAGAAAATTAGAAACAATGAAAGTAAATCATAAACTGGTGAAGTTAATTAAATCATTCCTGACAGACAGACAACAAGTGGTGTCTTACAATAATTCTTTGTCCAACCCAACTGTTGTCGATATCGGTGTTCCCCAGGGCTCTATTCTCGGCCCTCTTCTCTTTGCCGTATACATTAATGATCTTCCTCTGCACATCAAACATTCATCCTGTGACCTGTTTGCCGATGACTGTACTGTTTACACTAGTGACAAAAGTTGCACTGCACTAGAACTATCTTTACAAACTGATACACATAATATTATTAAGTGGAGCAACGAGAATCGAATGCAAATAAATATTAGTAAAACGAAATGTATGTTAATATCAACCAGACAAAAACTACAAAACTCGCAGAAAACAACACTTCAGCTCTACATTGGAACATCACTAATTGAAAACGTAAATGAACATAAAACTCTAGGTCTAACTGTTGACCAGCACCTAAGTTGGAACTCACATGTAAGTGCACTCACAAAACTAACGGCACAAAAAGTTTACCAATTAGCCAAAATAAAACACTTCCTGGATGAGGGGGCAAGGAAAATGTTCTACACATCTCACATACAAACATACCTAGACTATTGTTCCACAATCTGGGATGGTTGTTCCATATCCAACACAAAAAGGCTTCATTCACTTCAAAAACGTGCAGTGCGCCTAGTTGCTGATAAACACCAAACACATTGTATAGATCTATATAACTATCTTAAAATATTACCCCTTAGAAAGCGCTTCCTATTTAACAAAGCCAAATTCGCTCACAAAATCTTGTCACATAATGCTCCAACGTATCTGTGGCCACTTTTCAAATTCAATGAAAAACGTAGTCAGCGCTTAAACCAGTTAGATTTACCCAAGCCGAGGCTAGATTTGTACAAGAAGAGCTTGGCTTACTCAGCTGCTCATCTTTGGAACAATCTTCCACATGACCTGAAAAACATGCACAGTCCCTACTCATATAATCGTAGACTGTTCAAATACATTATGAGTGCGGATTATATGCCGCCCTAAGGGATTATGTTTCGAATTATTATTATCTAATACACTGTATGGAGGGTCTGATGATCTAATTTTTCATTTTAATATACCTTACTTCTTAATTAAAATCAGATACTGTAAATGTATGCTTTTATACCACTTATAATGTTGCATCACCTTTGAACTAATGCCTTCAGTATGCTGGAGAATGTCTGGATACCTAGCAATAAAAGATGAGTATGAGGAAGGGATAAATGCAAGACGGGCCTATATGCACGATTCTCATCTTTCAGTCAATACCCTTTACCTCCCTAAGGAGCATAGGTCATAAAACTGGATCTCGTGTAGTGGAGGCGTCAACAATTCACTCCCTGTGGCAGTATCTGCTTGGGACTCAAAGTTGCTCACCTGTGGGAACATTTTCCGCATGCGCTGACAACACATGAAGTCCCAGCTATTTCAGCAGATTTCCAAATTGTCACGAGTTCTTATTATATGCCACCATTATCTGATTACGTTTCTAATTATGTCTTATTTACTGTATGAATTGTTTTGATTGTGTTTGTTAGTTTCTTTTTTTTTTTTTTTTTTTTTTTTTTTTTTTTTTTTTTTTAGGTATTAATTTTTGTTAATCTATTTTAATTAATAATTTTTTCCCCCCTTAAATTTGATTATGTCTGGATGTTACAAATGTATGTTATTATTTTACCTCGATAATGTTGTAAGCTTAAATAATGCTAAAAATATATGTGCTATTGAAAGGATACGGTATGTAAGATGACAGAGAGAAGAAGGGCAGAATGTAAGACAGGCCTGCGTGCCCAATTCTTAATCCTTTGAAAATATAGTTCGTTCGTTCGTTCGTTATCTATCTATCTATCTATCTATCTATATATCTATCTATCTATCTATCTATCTATCTATCTATCTTTATTTATTTTAAAAACATACTTTAATTATGATGATTATTGCAAATGTTTGATGTTATATTACTTTTATAATGATAAATGCCTTAATAATGCTTAAAGTAAATGTGAGGATGAAAGGATACAGTATACATGATGAGAGAGAGAGAGGAAGGGCAGAATGTCAGACGGGCCTGCGTGCCCAATTCTTAACCCTTTGAAAATAAAGTTCGTTCGTTCGTTCGTTCGTCAGCCTCAATCTGCAGCCTCTTAATTTCTTTGTCAGCCTCAATTTGTAACTGTAACTTTCTTTCTTCTGCTATCTTCCTATCCTCCCTTTCAATATACTTGTCACATTCTGAAGTTACATATTGAATCAAAGCTTGACCCTCTATGTTCATTTCTTTAGCAGTCTGTACAGCCGCAGAGCAAAACTTGGCCAGATCTGCCATTCTAATAAGTACAAAATGTTCTAACAAAATCTCTAACTAATTACAGATTTATTTAATTAAATCTGGGCTCTGATACTTTTTTCACTACCCAAATCTTGGATAATACTATATGGGAATTCCCTGGGAAACTTAGACTGTTGTTAAAGCTAAACCCCAGACCCCAATGAATGTAGTACTAAGAGAAATTCAGATCCCGGACAAGCCTACCAATTTATGTAGCAAAGTTGATTTTGCTGGGGAGGTTATGATGATTTCCTAAAAAGAATGAAAAGGTGTCTGCTATAACCGTGTGAGGTCAAGCAAAAGTAGGCCTCTGACTCTATAAATGATGATGATGAATTATGTGCAGAGAATTTACAGCTACCTCCCTAGGTCTCACACGGTCAATCATCTGGCTCTAGTGTATGGTGTACCTAGTGTCTAGGGGAGAAATGAATGATGGTACACAACAATCAAACACTTTAAGTTTCTATAAAAGAAGTTAATAACTATCAGTTAAGTTTTTCTGTAAAGAAAGTATTTACAATTTATTTTGCCTGTCCATTCATAGCTTGTGGACAGGTCTTTGAAAACAAAGACAAGATAGTTTACAGAAAAAAAGAACAATTTAAAATGTTGGGACAATCTGCCCAATAACTAAAAGTTATTAAGTATTTATAACTGTTCTTCCTGTAGGAAATATTAAGCTAATTCACTGTATTTATATAACGGGAGAGTCACTGTATATGAGGGCTGTAGTTCATCCTACCCCCATAAAATTCCTGTGTAATATTTTGAAACACAAGAAAATGTCAGAGATGCCCCAGATGTTTTACTCTTCACCTGAGTCCTTGTTATAAGATAATACGATGGGTAGTTGCAGAAATTTCAAGTTTAACAATCGCCAAAGCTCCTACTGGATATTTAACAGCATATAAGTCTGGTTGGAGACTGGTTGGCGTTTATAAGCACTCAGCAGGTTTCCTGTCACCAGCCGGAACAGGAACGTAGACCCTCTGCAACAAAAGGACACCCTGGCCTTTTATCTCTGATCATTTATTCTAACAATTAATTTCCTATGTCGGTATGGGGCCAGCCTCGCGTGCCCTACAAATGCACTAGCCCCGAATCATACAGGACTCCCACCTGATTGTGACCACACCTCAAGTCCTTATAGTAGATACGCCACTGTACGTTCACATACTTTTCCTCCATACAATAATGTGGAGTAACCACATTTCCTGTGATACGATCTTCTCTTCTTTTCTTTACACTTATATTTGCTTCAGGCATGTTAACAGTGTTCATTGAACACAGAGTCTTGCTAAACTATTTTTAATACAATAATATGTCAACATAATCATAACAACATACATCAGTCAGATACCGTTTAATGTGTGGACTCAACAATGTCTGCTTCCGACATGTCCTTCACTTTTTCCCCAATAGCAGTATCTAACTTTTGTAGTTGGACCAAACATAGTAAATTTCATAAAATATCCTTACCACAATCAAGAAATATATAAACAAATGACGCTGATTTAGTGAAGAAATGGCCTCAGCTTCCTCCGAATCGTACAGACTGTGACTTGATTCTTTATTTAAGTTTATAATTAACACAGCTGTTTTTTCAGCGTATCTGTATAAAAATATTAGTTCAACTGGCAATGAATAATCAAAGCCTTTTGCTAATATCTACCAGCCCAGCCAATCGTAACGTTCTACTACTTGAATTCAAATGCAGTTTGAATTAAAAACCCAAAATAATTTTGAATAACTGGTGGTGGATTGGCTAGTCTGCTCTAGTCATGCCCAATACAAAAGATATCACGTTAGGATTACATTTCTTCTACCGTTTCCCTTTCCCATTCATACTCTGTTCACCCTAAGCGAATTTGAATGTACCTCCCTGCCTCTTTTTCCAGCTCGCGTCCCCCTAACGTTACCGAAAAAACATGAGCAGGAACGCCAGTGTGTCTGGTCGTGTGTTCTTAGAGATTAGTATTTCTTCAATAACTTCTCTAATACTAGGAATATCATATATTTTAAAGTACATTCTTACTCAGCTAACTTTACGTCACACTACCATATAATTTTTATGGGGAACTTCATAATGGTTTAAAATTTCCAATTTATTTCATCGTCCATCGTCAAATAAAATTTTACACAAGTCCGCCATCTTCCCCTCCTTCATCTTGCGAGCATGTATTTTTTCAAATAACTAACTTGTTTTAGTTACATCAGAAATGCTACCACGAGTAGGAAATAAAACTGTCTGCGTGGTTACGCCGTGGCTGGCTTTTTCTGCGTTGCAGACTGTGTCATCGAAGCGGGGTAGACGGGGCGGGTTTAAGAATTTGCGTTACTAGTTTAGCATTGTATCGTGTAATATTACCAACAAATGTAAGGATTACTACTGATTTTGCTACAAAGTTGACAAAAAGTGTTACTTCAGATAGCTATATTGCGTTATACTTCCGCCAATAGTTAATTGTAAGGCTAGACTTACAAAGTGTAATCAGCAGATTGGGCATAGATTAACTATTAGTAGTGTTTGTCGAAAACGAAACTAAAGCGTGTCAGACTTTTTCCGTGAAATCGTTCTCTAGGCTTAGCACTGTGCAAAAGGCATTGGTGCTGGCTTTGAAGATGACAACCGTCAGACACATGCGGGCAAATGTATTTATTATCGTTTTATGCCCAGATCTTAATGAATTGAGCGTTTATTCTCGCATATTTTGCTACAAGCACTTCGGAAGGACACTACGAGTTTAACATGTTACCGTTTGGATTGAAGAATGCGCCGAGTGTGTTTTCCAGAATGATGCGAAAACTGTTGGATCCACTGAAAAGCCAATGCATTACAAATTTCATGGATGATATCCTCGTCGCTACGGAAACATTTGATGAACATGTTAACTCTTTGAATATGCTATTTGACAGACTCAGAGAGGCAAACTTGACTGCTAGACCAACAAAATGTTGTATTGGATGCAAGGAATTAGAATTCTTGGGACATACTGTACATCAGGGTAGCATGACACCTGACCCCAAGAACCTGGAGAAATTGCAGAGAGCACCCAGACCACAGACTAAAAAAGGATGTGGGATCCTTTGTGTCACTATGTGGCTTTTATCAAAAGTACATTAAAAACTTTAACTCTGTGAGTGCTCCTCTGACGGATTTAACTCGTAAAGGAAAACCAGATAAGATAGAATGGTCAGCAGAATGCGAATTGGCATATAATGGATTAAAGGAAAAACACACCAGCAAGCCTATTTTGAAATTACCTGATTTGAATCAGGAATTTTTGGTAAGAACGGACGCTATTAATGTGGGCTTGGGAGCCACTTTGTTACAAAGGTCCTCTTCGGCAGATGGGGAATTAAACCCAGTTGCTTATGCCAGCCGCAAATTAAAAAGAGCGGAACAAAACTACTCAACGATTGAAAAAGAATGTTTAGCTTTAGTCTGGGCGATCAAAAAGTTCCAGATCTATCTATATGGTAGAACATTCGTGGTCCAATCAGATCATCAGCCACTAGTATTTCTGGCCCAGGCTAAACATGGTAATGCACGGTTGTTAATGTGGTCTTTGCTCATTCAACCTTACTCATTTACCATTGAGTACATTCCGGGATCGCAGAAAGTTGGGGCAGATTTCCTGAGTAGGCACCTATCTGCAGAATCCCAGGATACACACAAAGCTTAGTTGAGTTAATTGTATCGGATTTGTATCACAGATTATAAACCTGCGTTGGGAGGCTTGCTTTTTAACAGGGGAGATGTGTAGTGAGATGTCCTTGATACACCCCGCCAAAATATAATAATATTACCGCATTTGAATTTGTTTTACTACGCCAAGATAAAGTTTTCTACCCATCCCGACACCAGTACCCTACCCGCTTGATATTTGAATTTTTTTTACTAATGCCGTGGGAAGGCAATGCTACTAGTTTGAAAATAATCTAGGGTCACCATAAAAGCCAACCGTTAGAAGAATAAAAACTAACTAACGCATTCTTAGGGTCTATTAATAGAAATAGTCTTAGCGACCGTTGTTAGGGTGAAGTGACAAAATAAAACCTAACTTGTAATTTGGAAATTGAAACTAGAACCACATGTATGCCGAAAAATGGAAGAAAAGGAGAGAGAAACTTAGATAATTATTTCTACACAAATAAAGAATGGGTACACAAATAAAAGAGATGCTTGGACAGTAGAGCAATATCGTTTAAAATAACATCATATAGTAACTTATCTGGATTTAGCACAATTATTTCCTTAATATGGTATCTTAGTGAAAAGAGTCCCATAAGAAAAATGAAAAGTACAAAGATGAAAACGAAGATAAAGAAGAAAGTAACACCCATCTAGAAGGATAGATGACAGTAGTCTGATCAATAATCACTTTAAATAATTAATATTGCCCAAGTAATAACAGAGATATGGTCGAAATAAAAATTAGGACTGACTGACAGACTCACTGATAACCTGGATCAGTTTTGAAAATCTTCGCCCAAAAAGTCAAAGCCGTTTGACTTGATTTGATTGGGTGAGGCTAGTTAGGAAAGGGGAGGTAAAACTGAAGATTTGCCAGCCAAAGCGAAACATATTTCTACACAGTAAGATAAAATCAGACTGGCCAACGCATTGACAGACACCCAAAAATGTTTGGGGTTTTCAAAAAAGAGTCAAATTTTGGAAGCGTGGTTGCATTGGCTAGTAAGATTGATAATAGGGAAAGAATACAAGGCTAGAACGCCATTTGTACTTAAAAATCGCAGTGCTAAGATGAGATCAGAAGGGGAGCTTTTCTGAATGTTTTGCCTTCTGGACAGCGGCAGTTTAACTTGTGCCATTATTCTGCTAGTCATCTTGTGTATTGTGTAACATATTTCATTGATTGCGGTAAGAGAAATGATTTATTAATATTCTTTTTAATGTGTAGAGGCTAACCCAGATAGGGCCCCACAAATTTTGTGTTGTGCGACATTGCTATTGTGGAAGCTTATGACATCCTAAGGGAGCACATGCATGCCTAAGAAGACTATTGAAACAGAAAAAAACAAAATGTAAATAGTGTTTGAATATTGCCATGCATAACAAAATATTTTGACTATAAGACCAGAAAGCTACTGGCAGTTCTCTACAGGTCACATTGTTCCAATAACTCTTGGAGATTAAATAGGAAGTCATACTACCAGAGTTAACAGATCATTAGAAAAAAAAGGAAAGAGTGTATCCCAGCTGATGATATAAAAGATAACTACAGTCTAAGTGACAGAGGCGTTGAAGCCATGTGTGAAAGAGCAGATACCCACGGATTGAGAAGAAGTCACAATACAATTAAGAACTGTAGCTATTGATTAGCACTTGGGCTGATCACTACGAATGTTTAACGATGTTTATTTGTTAGGTGTGGAGATGTGTATATGAAGTGTATTTAGGGAGGCATTGTTCATTGTTGCAGGGTTGTATCAACGAGTAACCAGTAGACAAAACCTGGAGAGGCAGTGTACGAGGCAACTTACCTGTTGCTGATATTGTGAAGTCTAACTGCCAAAGCTGACTCCAGCTGAGACACGTGTGGACAGAAAGTGTCATATTTCCAGTCAACCACCTACTTGCTACGGAGTGAAAGATAAGCCTTCGTTTTGAGGGCTAATGACTTCTCATTTCATTGTTAACCTCCACACTGTAATTAAACGTTCTAGTGACATGATGAAAGGAACAGTTCTTCCAACTAGTGACCCGTCTTAATACATTGCTACTACAGCCAGGGATACAAGTACAGAAACATTTTAATAATATCATTTATTGGACAAGATGTCCATTCACTGTATTTACCTTTGTACATAACCACATTTATTTTGAGTTTAACCTTCCTGATTCAAAACATTTGAGAGTCAGGAAATTAAAATTGTAAATTAATTCCATAACTTTAACCACTGTCTTACTTGAGTTTCTTAGATTGAGTTACAGTTGTGTTAAATTTGTTATCACACATCACACATACATTACCCTAGACACGTAGCCATATAAATTAACAGACTTAAAATATTTCGCAGAGTGAGATCATAGGGTGGTAGCAGTTAGGTACCCTGAGAATACATCATCATCAACTATTAGATTCAGGGACTTACTGTTATGATGGAAATACTTCAGAATGATAATTGTAAATATGGTAGGATATGGTCCGTTAAATATAACAATTGTGGTTTATCGTGGTTGTCGAATGTTATTGTGCATCCAAATGTTACCCGCTATATTGCCTGTGATAATATCTGATTTAAACCTTTGGTTGCGTGAGTGGGTGGTGTACCGTGTTAGGAAGGTTGATTGAGTGCGTGCGTGCTGGAACAATCACTCACAACACAGGTACGCACGTAGAAGTCATAGATGGTTATAAACGGCTGGTGTAAGTTAAAGATGTTTATTACACCACAGTACGATAATATGGAATACACATATGGTCAAATTACAGTTTGCAACAATACAATAATAAAGTACTCCTCACATCTCAGAATCATGCAGATACTACAATATCCATGGCCTCCTTAAAGATACTCCTCAACTCAGCGCTATCCACCTGTCCTCACATTAGCGCTATAATATTCTAATAATGGATCCTTCTCAAAGATAGCAAACGGTCATCCTCGCCGTGCTACTCCTCACATAAGCGCTATAATAATAATAATGGATCCACCTCAAAGTAAATATCGCCTCACAGATAGCAAACGGCTCACATCATCGCCGTGCTACTGCATACATATGGTATCCTCCAGATACTCCTCTCATAATAATAATGGATCCGTTAGCAACCGGACATCCCCGCCGTGCTAACATAAATATGGTATCCTCCAGATACTCCTCACATAAGCGCTGTCATAATAATGATGGATCCTTCTCACATATAGCAAACGGCTCACATCATCGCCGTGCTACTGCATAAATATGGTATCCTCCAGATACTCCTCACATAAACGCTATCATAATCTAATGAGTCCTACCAGCAATTTCTCACACGACTCCATACCCGGCAGTCTGCAATAATCTCGCCTTTACTCATCTTAGCGCTATTATATGACATGTGTAAGTTAATGGATCCTTATCAAAATACTCACAATACTGCTCACCCAGAAGTTTGCAATAATATCACTTATCAACATGTCTTCACATATCAAAATTATCCTCTCTCAGGAAATAATGGCCTACACAAATAATGGCCTCTTATCTTCAGCACTGTACAGGCTTACCATCGAAAAACACACACTATGGGGCCGACCTCTCCAGATCGATGCCCAAAACTCACTGCCCACGGGAATACACATCTGCCGCCCTAAAACAGCTACGAGACCCGGCTGTTCAAAAAACACCGCTCAGTCTCACTACTTGCACGGGCTAGCCACAACAAGCTAAAATACCCGTAGCTCAAAACAGTTCGGAGTGAATAAATCTTCACAATTGAAATGACTAGCGTTCACACGCTTTCTAACTTTACTTCCCCTATTACAATTCAACCTAACATTAAAGACAATCACGTCTTCAAGCAACGACAACCCATAATCTAATCTGCTCACCTAACATTTTTCCCAGATCACTTCCCTTTCATTAAAATTACTGGCAACACTTACATAGTTTGACATCACTCTGTAGACAATTAATGATAATTAACATAAATAACATATAAACCCACCACAGATGTTTTACATTGACTAGTACATACATTAAATAACTGTCTACTGACGGCATATATTATTTACTTCTATCCATTTTTTTTTTTTTTTGGTAATTTTATAAATGACTAGTGTTCATATCACGCGTTAAAAATAATGATAGGATAAGCTAGACACGTGTGTTTTATTAATCTAATTTATAACGGAGTGGTGAAGAGGTCCTACATTTTTAAGATGTGTTAGATATGATATTGATAATTTGGTTAAATGTTTATATTTTCTTTCCTAAAATATAGGCTGAACAAACCTTAGTACTAGCGGCTTTTCTTATGGCCATATGAACTTATGATCATACGAACTTATAATATTATAAGCAGCCAAGAATAATTAATATTGATGAGCTTCTTGCTGTGACCTGTGCGGTCCAATTTTCCTCATTTCTATGAGAGAAACCAGAATAGAACCATTGAATTATAATATTAACTGGGCCAGAACTATTACCAGATTTACTTATATAAATCTCATCAGCCAGCTGCGGCAATATATTGTCAGCAACATTTGTGTAACTTAAACCTAGCGTTTCCGCCACCTGAGGCTAAACAACCTAGGAACTGTATATGTTCTATTTATTCTACATCGGCGATCACCACGCATGAACCTTACTCCAACCAACTGAAGGCATAGATAACTTATTGTAACGAGGATAAATTTAACACCGACTCTAGCGACTCCTGTGAAATTTGCAGTCAGCAACTACGGAGAGTCTGGGGATGGATTTGGCAAACTTAAATTTGACACTAAATATATATATTACTTATTAGTGTATTTCCTTGGAATGCCTGCCACAACTACTGGGGTAAGTGCATCTGAAAGTGGCCACTGCATGTATGTGAATTGAATGAACAGAGAAAGAAACTTATGTCTTTTGTTAACATCATATACTTATATGGTTTCTTCTTTCTGTTTTTTTTTGTATCTCAATAATCTGATTAGTCAAGGGATAGTTTACATTAGGAATCTATTCTTTTCCCATACTGACTATTTCATAACTTATTGTTAACCTTTGATCTTTTGGGTTAATTAATCTCTGTTGGGATCGTCCTTTCTTTTCCTTTAC
Organism: Oreohelix idahoensis; assembly: GCA_024509875.1. Classification (NCBI taxonomy): domain Eukaryota; kingdom Metazoa; phylum Mollusca; class Gastropoda; order Stylommatophora; family Oreohelicidae; genus Oreohelix; species Oreohelix idahoensis. The sequence continues at coordinate 383,124 of JAMPIV010021686.1, forward strand.
CAGAGGGGAGAACCTATTTGATTAATTTTCATTTTGTCTGTAAACCATGATCTCTTGATGCATATGATTTATGTTGTGATTTTCTATTTATAATAAACTTTATTAAACCTTTAGTTATTGTGTCGGTCAACCCCTATCCATTATATGTTATCCATAGTTTGTTTTCACGTTCGTGCGTATTTGTCACAGAACTGTGTGCATATGCGTGCAGTGTAACTTGTATTTTCGTACAAGGAGAGAAAGTGCGTCTGATTTAAATATCGTCGTCCAGATAGGCTGGATGAGATAAATTATTCTATCCAGAGACTGTCCTTTCTCTTACACGATCACCCTTGTGATAAAAACTATATCTTACCCCTTACTTTCACATTGTCATCACTATTACCTCTGATCAGACAGGGCTATAAACATCTATTACCTATCTGATAATCCATCCACGACACTATGCAAAAGGAAGCGTGTTGCCAAATGAACTCTTGATGACACAGTGAAATGGGTAAGCTTCCAGTAAAGTGCTGGCAGCTCACTTGTTGCCAAAAATGATGCGCTTTCTTAGTGGGTTGTTGCTGTTGTTGTTAACTAACGCTGCTGAGCTTCTCGCTCTTTCGAGGCCAATATCAAGTTGAAGACTCCTAGGTATTATCAGGGAACTCGGAAATGCAGCAATATTACGGGAAGAAGTGGAAGAGGCTATATGTTCGATGAAAGGAGGGAAGTCACCGGGTGTGGATAATATCCCAGCAGTGCTCTTGAAATATGCAGGACCAGATATAGTAAAAATCATGACAACAATTTGCCAGAAGATATGGAGTACTAAAAAATGGCCCAAAGAGTGGACGCAGTCATTAGTAATATCGCTTCCAAAGAAAGGAAATCTAAAAATGTGCAAGAATTACAGAACCATTAGCCTTATTAGTCATCCAAGTAAAGTGATGTTAAGGATACTTTTGAACAGAATAAAACAGAAATCAGAAGAAATCTTGTCCGAGGAACAGGCTGGCTTTAGACCAAAAAGAAGTACCTCAGAACAAATCTTCAATATTAGATTACTGATCGTAAAACATCTCCAGCATCAACGCGATTTATACCATAACTTCATCGATTTCACAAAAGCCTTCGATCGAGTCTGGCATGAAGGCTTATGGCAAATAATGAGAACATTCAATTTTGATATCAACATCTTAGATATCATTGAAGGACTATACAAGGACGCAAGCAGTGCTGTTTTTGCAAGCAATGACATTGGAGAATTTTTCAAAACAACTGTAGGGGTTCTTTAGGGATGTGTCCTGTCCCCAGTGCTCTTAAATATATATCTAGAACATATTATGCAGGAGGCTCTCTACGATTATAAAACAACTATCTCTATTGGAGGCCGACCTCTTTGCAATCTACGTTTTGCTGATGATATCGATCTTATAGCTGGAACAGAATCAGAACTTCAAGACCTTACTTCTAGACTGGAGAAAGTAAAAAGAACGCATGGAATGGAAATTAATATAGAAAAAAGCAAGATGTTGGTGAATAGCCATAAGAAACATGTTCCGATCAACATTACGTTAAATGGGCAAACGTTAGAAGAAGTGAACACCTTTAAATATCTGGTGTCCACTACATGTAGTGATGGACGATCAAGTAAAGAAATCAAGACAAGACTTGAGATGGCCTCAGCTGCCATGACAAGGCTGAATGTGATCTGGAACAGTAACATCAGTTTTCCTGTGATCAAATTGTATAAATCACTTGTATTATCTATTCTCGTGTATGGGTGGGAGGGCTGGACACTCGCAGCAGATACGGAGCGAAGGATTCAGGCCTTCGAGTATAAATGTTATAGAAGAATTTTGCGCATTTGCTATAAAGAGCACAAAACAAATGTCTATGTTAGAGAGAAAATAAACAACTACGCAGGCCACCAAGAACCACTTTTGTCAGTAGTGAAACGCCGAAAGCTTGCCTGGTTTGAGCATGTAACTCGTCATGACTCCGTTTCGAAAACAATTTTCCAGAGAACAATCGAAGGTAAACGGAGAAGAGGAAGGCAAAGAAAATCCTTGGCTGATAACATCAAAGAATGGGTAGGGCACGGTTTTTCCACACTTGTACGCATTGCTGAGGATAGAGAGCAGTGGAGGACCCTGTCTGCTGATGCTTCCACCATGGGACCCCTACGACCCATGACGGGTTACGGGTTGAGATGATATGATGATGAGGTATTATCTACACTGTAGATCTAGGATTTTCCTATCCCTTTTCTGCTATTTCGAAATGTGATTAGGTAAAGTCATGAGTTTCAGTTTTCCAGCTTGGCATGCATTTAAAGGATCATCACATCTGGTCCAAAACCAGCAGGAAGAGGCGCGTGGCATCCTCTGCATTCTCCCGCCATCCAAGGAGACTCACCAAATATGCAGAGCTACTCGTAAATACTGTGCTCTGGGTCTGGGCTCTCCCAAGGAATTGTCACGTCCTACACAGAACCACTTATCAGTTCCCCCTGCCTATCTTGGGTCCATAGTGAGATCATCCTGCATGCAGCCAACTAGTTAAACGCCAGAGTTATATCTGGGGCTCAAGTGATTCCTCCAAGCTAAGTGTGCATGGTTGTGAACATTTTTCACCACAGGGGGAATCCCTGAAAGTGTGTGGATGCTTTAAAGAGTCAATAAGGGTGTAAGAAGCCTAACAGACAGATGTTCACTTCCACATCTGTATATTATAGCATTGTGCTTACCTGGTAATCATATAAGGATGACTCCAGATATGCCCCCGTGCATTTCAGAGAGGGTAAAAGGCTGTTAATAACAATTCTCAATAAACGTGATGTAAAAAAAAACAGCCACTCTGTAGAACATTCGAATTTTATTTAAACACAGCGAAAAAATAATGGCAACACTGAATGTTGTCGTAGATTTTTGATAGGGGAATTAAGACATGTATTGGTCCCTTCTGAATAGAAATAGAAAAGGTGATATCTCAGTGGGAGATAGTAATAGAAATAGATTTTCACGAGTGAGATGGTGGAAAAATAATAGATTATGTCCCTGACACTCGAGAAGCTTCTCTCGGTCAGCCTATCTCTACAACAGATCTAGATGAGTCAGAGAGTCTATTTGAATATATATATATATATATATATATATATATATATATATATATATATATATATATATATATATATATGTATATATACCACTCACATAAACACACACATAAGTGACGACAGTTAGACGCACATACGTGAAAATTATAACAATGGAATATGGATATTTTGGGAACGAGCTGACCGACACACTTGAATAAGTTTATGTAAAGTTTATTTATCGTAAGAATTTCACAACACAGTAAATAAATTTAGACTATCAAATCAATACAAAAAATACACATAGGTTAAAGAATTACTATAAGAATAGATTCTTAGGTGTAATCCTTTCCCCCTCTGTTGAGCCCACGATCCTGTTAGAAGAAAAGTTATAGCCACAAAGAGTCACAGATTTAGAAGCTACGGTCAAGGATTTCCCTCTCTCTCTCTCTCTCTCTCTCTCTCTCTCTCTATATATATATATATATATATATATATATATATATATATATATATATATATATATATATATATATATACACATATATATAGTTGAGAACAGAGTTGATATATTAACCTATTCTAAGAGGAAAATATCATTTAGCAACACTTGCATAAAGAAATTACAATGTGAGTGCATGAATATACACAAAACTGAAAGAATCACTCGTTCTGCTTTTACTCTGTTCATTCAACAGGGGCCCCTGACATACTTTCTTACCTATAAACGTGATGTTTGTCCACCTTCTGGTGCAAACTTCAGGACACACCTCTACAGTGAATCTGTATTCTTTGATAAAGCGAATCCCAGCTCTGCAGATACAGGGTTCGTCCAATGTTCCGGGGAGCGTTCGCTTTATAGCTATATTTTTCAGATTACCGTCAGTGTCACTATAATCAGTTCATGTAAGAAATCTTTAACGGGCTCACAGTGTCAGAATCACGAGGTTTCCAATACGTAGGAAATAACAGGGTGGTAACTTCTCTCTATATATAATTCTTGGTCACACCACAATTAGTCAAAACATCGGAAATGTTATTGATTATATTTTTTCGCCACAGGGGCTGAAAGTACTTGAGATTATTGGAAAGAATTATAATCTAGCTCGATAGGCCTAGTTACTTCATTTTATCTTAAAGTTCGTGGAATGGGTACTCTGTCTATTTCTGGATGCGACACAATGCCAGACAGGGTTTAACTTGTACACCCATGTATTTAAAGACATAAAATGTTTCTTCTATTTGTTCTCATATGTACTAAAACCGCTGGTAAGTTTTGGGCTGACCCAGATGCTGTATAAAAAAAAGAAACATACAGAATACTTAATCATAATATTATACACACCTTCCTACCCTCGCGTAAAATATAATATTCCCTTCGGTTATATAACTTAAATCAGAAATTATAAGCTTAGCGCTTGTCTCATCGTTTAAAACTCCCGTGAAATAAATTATAGTCCTTACAAAATCAATTCTTCATGAATTAGAAATACATACGTATTTCGTCAATAATCAATGATGAATCAGTGCATTTATTAGATGGTTAAACTATTCTCTGACTGGTTACTAGCAATTTAATTAAATTTATTTATAGCTGAATGAGTTTTTTCGCTAGAAATTATAATTTATTCTGCTAACCACTGTAACACAATAACTAGAGAAATATAACTGACTTTCTATTTATTCACTCTGCACAAAAGAAACTAGTGAAATATAATAGACGATAAAACTAGTGAAATCTATTTACCTCAACACAGACTACTAAGACTATTTTCTCCAACGCAAACTGAGAACTTTACTTAATAAAGTAATTTCTAGAAAGGCCGCTAGAATGTGTCTAGAGAACTGCGGAGTCTGAATGAATACTGGATACTGAGTCTAAGATTCAGGGGTATAAATATCTGAAACTGACAAAAAATGCTACGCCCTTTCCCGAACCAGAATATGCCAGACTTAACACTATAACATCTCGGAGAATGTGTAAGTTCAGATTTCAAGGTGAAAAAGAAATCTACCCACTTGAGCCGAGACCAGAACTCAAGCAAATCGAAATTGACCAGACCGTGTTTAATTACTTTATTGCTTTCGGACGTGGTCATCGAGCGCGTTTCGTCTTTCATCTCAAATTCTTTCACCGTGAATAATTATTCACACCCGAACAGATCAGGGAAAAATGATAGACAATTGTCTGCCTTTTGGTTTCTAGATCTCCCCCTGATCACTGTTACAACGATTTTTATGATCGCTGCGGTGATAATTACATGTGAGCTGGCCCAGGTCGGTTCGTAAACCTACCATCTGTGATAAACGAGCGCAAAGGCCTTTTTGCTCCATCTTTTCCTACATTTTTCATATTGTATTTTCTCCGACATTTGCTCTTTCATCCCATATTTGCGACCCACATTTGCTATTTCATCGTTGTGATTACTCGAGACCAGTATCTAGAGAACCACATTTGTTCTTTCATCGGGGAAAATAAAAGTCCTTTGATTGAGTCCACATGACTGACATTATCGTGTGAAGCCCACATTGCATCGTGATAAATCTGGTAAAAACACATCTGGTCATCCTGATCAAACATCTGGGCATGCTGTAATTTCTGTGACACCACATTGGACGCCCAGATTGGCCAGGGGAAAACGTCTCATGCTGTAATGGTGTTATCTTTGGTCGGCCGTGGTTCAGACAAACGTTGGTTTACCACATTGGACGCCCACCTTGGCCAGGTGAACAATAAACAATCAGAGGTCAAACTACACCCACGTTTAGACTGACAGGGGACAAGAGCGATCCTGTGAATGAGTGACCAGAGGGGCCATTAAGGATTGGTTGGTATGGGCGGAGCTGTACAAGAAACCCATATTGGACTGGCAGAAATAAAATCTTCTGCGTAGCTTGCAAGAGGAAGGAGTCCAGTTTTTTACATTGTGAGGAAGAGATTAATCCCAAAAACGCCTAGCCTAATACACGTGTTTATTCAGAGTGGATATAATTCAGTTCTGTGATGAATTGTGTTTTTAAAGGATTTTGCGAAGGGAAAAGAAGGTTAGTAGATCTTATATTTATTAATACATTTTCTTATTTTTGTTTATTTTAACCTCACAGCTAAAATGTGCGAAAGATAAAGTTTCAAATAATTCTTGGCATAACTGATTAACAAAAATCAGAAGATTTTCCTAGAAGATGATAGGATGATAGGAGGTAATTAATAGTTCATCATCATCACAGTCTCCCATATTGTATGAATCACGACTACATATGCAAGGTTATGAGTCTACATATCACTAACATTTCGTGAAAATATCCAGTCTGGCCAGTACCGTCGGGAGATTAGACAACAGACTTTTTGTTCATATGACAGCTATTAACTGTTGATCAACACTACAGAGATATACTGAAAACAGTGAAGGAATATACATAGATATCTCGTCAGCGTTCTCCGTACGACAACAGTATTCATCAGAACGTCCTCGGCTTAGAGATACCCCACTCGACATAACGTATAACAACTTGGGACATTGTATGCCTACACGTGAATCATCATATCAATGCAAAGCATTTAGAGACACATGGACTGTGTAGAGTACTCACCATTTTGGTAACACGTATCATATCACATCACCATCATTTCACTTTACACCAGTTCATTCTTAATTAACTATTACTTAATTAACTGCAATTTTATTATCTCATCTGTGTGTTTTGTGTGAATCGTCTTTCACCATCATCACGTTCTAACCATTACTAACCCTATATGTGTGGATATTTCATTAATGAACCCAACGATCGTTTGATCATTATCAAGTTTGTTAATGTATCACTCGTGCTGTCGGTGTTACATATTTACCTATAGGAACATTTCTCTACGCAGATGAGGTTGGGGGCTTTTTCTTTACGGGATCTAAGGGCAGAAGCTAAGGTCGTGGGGAAACAGAACTCTTTCCATAATTAATTAGAAAACACTGTCTAGTGGAAAGCATTCGCATTCCTGTCTTCTTGTCCCTATCTCAAATAGGTCTTTTTTCTTTCTTAACGAGCCAATTTCTAGAGACCTTATATCTAATATCTCATAGACTATTCCTGGCAAAAACTACTGTTGTAGTTGCCCCAGTACTCACCACACGACACCATCAAACAAAGATAGCATACAGCAATTAAATGCGTTGCTAAATTGTAGAAGAAATGAGAAACAGATAGCTGTGTGTGGGAAAGTAAAAGTTAACAGCAAAATATATGTAGGTGGAAAAAAAAAAACGGGTAAAAGAGAAATGAGGAAAATGAAAATAGATATAGAAATGTATCTCCATAATCTACCACAAATGTACTCATGAATGTCTCATAAATAGAGGTACTAATGTTTTTCTTGGTATTTGGGATGAAAACCATGAGCAGTCTTTGCCTCCGCCAGATTACTATGTTAATCGAAATTACACGAATCAGTTACAGCAGCGTCAAAAGAATTTGTGCATCACGTGACAGTCGAGACCCATCCAAGGCTAAAAGCAATAACTCACAGAAATCAATAGTTCTATTAAATAAAACATAAATGTGGATGAAAACACACAGGAGAATTACACACGATATTGTGAGTGTGTGTGTAGAGTAAAAAGGGCAGGTTGACAGACAGTTCACCTACCGAGTAACTTGAGTTGATGGAAACTTCCAACCAGCAATAGGCTCGTGGATAGGCTTTTGCTGAACAAGTTATTTCAATGGTGGACTCGTTGAAACTGTGGGAACAGGTGACTTCGCGCGGAAGAGCTGGGGAAAAACAAGAAAACAGCTGAAAATTTGAAATCAGGTAGTAACATCTTACTTGCAAGGTTATAAACACAGCATTTAATCAATAGAAATGGAGGTCAGTGGACTCTTGACAAAATTGCTTGAAGATATCCAGTATATGCACATGAGAAACACCACTACAAGATGTAGAATCATACGTATATCTTAGCAGCAATATAGACACTGTTGGAGGAACAGACAATCATTTCAAAATAAGAATACAATAGGCAAGAGGAGTTTTTACTATTAGGGCCGGCCTTACAGTGATTTAAACGATTTGACCCAATCGGACCTCGCGCCGAAAGATCAGGGTTGCGTTGCGTACGCTTCCTGATCTTCGCGAGCGCGGGATTTTAAGCCCCGCGGCTAAAATATAGCGGACCACAGGAAGCGGGTGTACTCTCCTGTATAAAATAGGGCCTAATCCGGGCACGTTCTTAATTCCGTGAGCAGAAATATACTGGTTGAATAAATATTCGGTCCATGTTTTTATAGGCCAATTGACATCACGTTTTACGGTCGTCTCCATGCGAAAATGACGAACCCTCACGCGCTACCAAAAACATTTTTAACGGCAGATTTAAATAAGTTTTATTTTAGAAATTATTTATCGGTCGATTTAAATACGTTTTAATTGAGAAATTATTTATCAGCAGATGTAAATAAGAATCTTCAACTCAAATGTGAAGTCAGTCCTATTGTATGGCTCTGAGACATGGAGAACAACAAAGACAACAACCAAAAAGCTACAGACTTTCATAAATGGGTGCATGCGTAGAACAGATGGATTAAAATGGCATGACAAGGTTACCAACGTGGAACTGATGACAAGAACTAGACAAGTGCCAGTGGAACAAGAGATGAGAAGAAGACGATGGCGATGGATAGGACACACACTGGGGAAACCTGTTGATAGCATTACAAGGCAGTCCTTGTTCTGGAACCCCCAGGGCAAGAGAAGCAGAGGTAGACCAAGAAGCACATGGAGAAGAGAGCTGGAAACAGAGGTGAAAATCATGAGGAGATCGTGGAAAGAACTTGAGATGATGGCACGTGACAGGAGGACTTGGTATGTGTTTGTTGAAGGCCTATGCTCCTTTGGGAGTGGAGGGTTATGAATGAATGAAGATTTAAATAAGTTTAAATTGAGAAATTATTTATCGGTTGATTTAAATACGTTTTAATTGATAAATTATTTAGCGGTCCATTTAAATACGTTTTATTTGAGAAATTATTTATTGGCAAATTTAAATGAAGTTTTATTTGAGAAATTATTTATATTTCAGTTTAAACTCAAATCATTCCTATATTGTGTTGTAGAGACACGTTCCGGAATAGCAGAAAAGCCACAAGAAAAACCTAGATCTACACTGAAGATAACACCAACTTGGTATTACCTGGTAAAGAGCGAGAAGTTCAGAAAAGTATAATTTATAAGGATCAACAAAACTATTTCCCAAGCACAAACGGGAGAAATATTTTGACGAGCTTTAAAATTTGATGCAATTTATTGTCGTTCTTTTGATGTACGTAAATTACCTTACAGTAGAATACAGAGTTTATCAACAGAATAAATAAAATCCACTTTGCATAAGGTAAATGGCATTGAAATGTTTAATTTATAAGGATCAACAAAACTATTTGCCAAGCACAACTGGACAAATATTTTGTCGAGCTTTAAAAATTGGGTGGAATTTATGTGTCATGAATGATGGCAGGGTGTCAGTGTCAGAATTTCAGTGGCGAACGCGCAGTGGCTAGGCTCGGCGGATTCCCGATGGTGTCTCAGTGTGCGACGGAACGAACGGAATAATTTGTCTTCTCTTTGTTACTTTCATAATTGCCTCCACGGCTGGCGGAGTTGTGGATTAAAGTTGCTACCATAAGTGAAATGGGTTCATTTTCGATACGAGACAACAGGAGGCTGAGACGCTTGGGAGTCATGACCCAAGGGCCCCCCCCCCCCCCTTAGAGTGTAAAGGAGTATTCTGGGCCGAAACACTTGTCCGATGGGGGGACTCCTTCTGATGATCAGATTCCCTCCTGTTGTATCGCTCTGTAAAGAGTTTCCTATCATCGTGCAAATAATGTTCAAATCATAGGAATGAGAATGTACATTGATTTGGCTCTTAGGTCCCAAAACTTTAATCAGATACAAGACTACATGAAAATACTTGATAAGAGTATCGAAAGTAAGAGGACCTTTCAATGCATTGGGCAATTCATGGAGATCATGAGAAATGTATGTCTCCAAAACGTGGATAACAACCAAAAAGCTTCCTTTTCTAATAAATGGGTGCTTGCGCAGCATAACAAGATGCCCCACTTTGAAGTGGTGGGTCGGCTTGAGTGCCTTGAGGAAATTTTGAGCTATATCAGCGGGAGCTTTTGCTCCTGGTAGGTTCAATCAAGCTGAGCAGATCAAAATGGAAAGGACAGACAAAGTAGGCACACCCTTTCCTCCAGGTTAAAGGAGGTTGGGAACAGGGCTGACAACCCTGCCGGAAATTGTCACAGAAACATAAGCCAGAGTCAGGAAGAATCCTCGCAAGAGAGACGAATGACGCAGGATTTCGTGCAGGAAGATAATGTACAGATCAGATAGCAGCACTCAGAATCATTATAGAACAATCACATGAGTGGCAGACCCCCTTGTATGTAAATTTTGTGGACTTCAAAAAGGCTTTCTGTGATATGGAAAATACTGAGACATTATGGAATCCCAGAGAAATTCATTAAAAACATCCAAAATTTCTACCAGGAGGCCTCATGTAAAGTAGTACACAAAGGAAAACTATCAGAGCCCTTCAAGGTACAAAGTGGAGTCAGACAGGGATGTCTGCTATCACCAACAATTTTTCTCATGGTCATAGACTGGGTTACGAGACAGAAAACAGAGGGAAAGAAAACTAGAATACAGTGGACATTTAACAAACAACTGGAGGATCTAGACTTTGCAGATGATGTGTGCCATCTGTCACATAGACATCAAGATATACAGGAGAAAACAAATAGATTAGTAACAGAAGCAGCGAAGATAGTACTACACATAAATGTAAATAAAACAAAGGAAATGAGACAAAATAATAAGCAGATGGACTCGATGAAGATCAATGATCAAGTCACTGAAGAAGTAGAAAGCTTTACATATCTGGGGAGTAACATTGACAAAGGAGGGGGAACAGTTGGTAACGTCTGCTCAAAGATAAATAAAGCCAGATGCGCTTTTAATGGCCTTCGAACAATATGGAAATAGATGGAGAGCAACTGTTTCTGCCCTATGTTCCACAGGGAACGAAAAGGAATAATGATGATGATGATGCACAGCTGAGTGTTTCTTTATATGTTATTGCTGTCTCTTACATCACATCAATTAGTTGATCTAACTTGCTGGACACACTACAGATTTCTTTACATGTTGTTGTTGTCTCTTATATCACATCAATTAGTTGATGTAACTTGCTGGACACACTACAGGTTTCTTAACATCTTGTTGCTGTCTCTTACATCACATCAATTAGTTGATCTAACTTGCTGAACACACTACAGGTGTCTTTACATGTTGTTGCTGTCTCTTACATCACATTAATTAGTTGATCTAACTTGCTGGACACACTACAGGTTTCTTTACATGTTGATGTCTCTTACATCACATCAATTAGTTGATCTAACTTGCTGGAAACAATACAGGTTTTTTACATGTTGTTGTCTCTTACATCACATCAATTAGTTGATCTAACTTGCTGGACACACTACAGGTTTCTTTACATGTTGTTGCTGTCTATTACATCACATCAATTAGTTGATCTAACTTGCTGGACACACTGCAGGTTTCTTTATATGTTGTTGTTGTCTCTTACATCACATCAATTAGTTGATCTAACTTGCTGGACACACTACAGGCTTCTTTGTATGTTGTTTTCTCTTACATCACATCAATTAGTTGATCTAACTTGCTGGACACACTACAGGTTTCTTTACATGTTGTTGCTGTCTCTTACATCACATCAATTAGTTGATCTAACTTGCTGGACACACTACAGGTTTCTTTACATGTTGTTGCTGTCTCTTACATCACATCAATTAGTTGATCTAACTTGCTGGACACACTACAGGTTTCTTTACATGTTGTTGCTGTCTCTTACATCACATCAATTAGTTGATCTAACTTGCTGGACACACTACAGGTTTCTTTACATGTTGTTGCTGTCTCTTACATCACATCAATTAGTTGATCTAACTTGCTGGACACACTACAGGTTTCTTTACATGTTGTTGCTGTCTCCTACATCACATCAATTAGTTGATCTAACTTGCTGGACACACTACAGGTTTCTTTACATGTTGTTGCTGTCTCTTACATCACATCAATTAGTTGATCTAACTTGCTGGACACACTACAGGTTTCTTTACATGTTGTTGCTGTCTCTTACATCACATCAATTAGTTGATCTAACTTGCTGGACGCACTACAGGTTTTTTTACATGTTGTTGTCTCTTACATCACATCAATTAGTTGATCTAACTTGCTGGACACACTACAGGTTTCTTTACATGTTGTTGCTGTCTCTTACGTCACATCAATTAGTTGATCTAACTTGCTGGACACACTACAGGTTTCTTTACATGTTGTTGCTGTCTCTTACATCACATCAATTAGTTGATCTAACTTGCTGGACACACTACAGGTTTCTTTACATCTTGTTGCTGTCTCCTACATCACATCAATTAGTTGATCTAACTTGCTGGACACACTACAGGTTTCTTTACATGTTGTTGCTGTCTCTTACATCACATCAATTAGTTGATCTAACTTGCTGGACACACTACAGGTTTCTTTACATGTTGTTGCTGTCTCTTACATCACATCAATTAGTTGATCTAACTTGCTGGACACACTACATTGTCCATGTTTCTAAACCTGCATCATCATCATCAGTTGCCATCTCCACAACGAAGGTTGGCTGTAATGGATCTCCAACGTCTTCTGTCTCTTGTCTTGGTGGTGCACTCTGATAGACTCTTTCCTGTCCATCTTTTGATGTTATCTTCCCACTTATAGCGCTGTCTTCCCTGCATAAGACCATCTAAATCTGCAAACTTTACAAACTTGACAAGTTCGTTTTCCTGGCCTTTCGAACTTTAATCTCTCTCCCTCTGTCTCTCTCTCTCTCTGTCTTTCTCTCTGCTCTCTCGACCGTGAGAATAATTAGAACACACGTTTGTGAAGACTAAAAATGAATGATGTAGTATTCGTGTATTTTATCTTGGTGAATGATCTTGAATAGGATCTCCAGTACAACTTACTCTGCATGACATTCCTTATTTTTTTTTAATCAAACCTGGAGATGACAACCCAAGTGCGCTACCCTTCCCCACACCTAGGGTGCGTTGCGTATGCAAAAAAGCTGTACGCTCTTCCCGCTTTTAGCGCTAAACAGAGGCCAAGCCCCGCCTTCCGCGCGTTGCGTTGCAAAAGAGCGGCGATCGCGGCTCCCTCCACTTTCGAATTAGCGGGAATAGAGGGAGTAGACGATGACGCTGGGAAACAACATGGCTGCTATTTACGGTATTAAATTCGACAATGGAGATTTTGTTTAATACTTATGTCGAGGTTTCATGCCCAGTTTGCTCCGGGCATTGCAACACCGAATTAGAACTTTTAGTTTAAAGGTCTGCCATCACTGGTGTCAATACCTTGTCGAGGTATTGCGTACCCTGATTACCCCCAGAGCTATGCCAGCGGGAGTTTTACTCCGGGAAGGTTCTACCAAGCTAGACAGGTTTGCGCGGGCAGGGGTCAGACTAAAGCAGACACCCTGGTCCTCCAGGTTGGGTGTTTTAGCATAGGGCTGACACCCCTGTAAGTAAAAAAAAAATAACGCCTTTGTTTGTTATGAAATTAAATAAACGCTCCAATCATATTCAAACAGGCCGGGTGTGATACTTTCAAAATATTTCCGACATGGAAAAATTTTGCAAAGGTCCTGTCTCCCATATATGGTAATTTGATGTCCGATGCCCTTGTGTACATACTTACAAACACACCTCTGTCCATAATAATATTGTGACCGTGTTTTTCTGGCGTAATGACTCAGGGATGGTCGCTAGTCACCTGTGTTTTGCCAGACAAACAAATCTGGTTCTATTCAGCACTCCTGCCCAACACAAGCTTGGATAAACAAGCACCGTCGCTTGAAAAGATGGTCAGACAGATTATGTGATAAAATATTGTCGCTGACCGTCTAATAACCTGGCGTAACTTAACACGTCTTCGTGAAGCGTGAATGCGACACAATAAGGTAAGAATTACTCCCGTAGCAAATACTGCCATAGGGAACTGGCGTGTTAGAGACTTTCCCCATGCTATGTCCAGCATAAAGAGTTAAATGTATGAAAGGGAAAAATGAAATGCCAAATAAAAACGATCGGAGAGAAAAATAAAAAAGATGAAATGATACTGCCGTAGGGCTGGAGGTGTGAGAGATCACCAAAAGGACAGGGACAGACATTTCGTCACATCATGAAGATCATTAACTTAATAAAGAAGACATATGAAGACGTGACATGCAGAGTTCTTCATGAAGGTCAACTTACAGAACCGATTGGGATACGAACTGGAGTGCGACAGATATGCTTATTGTCTGGTTCTCTTCATATTGACCATAGATTGCGTTATGAAAACATCGACATCACTCAACAGAAATGGAATCTGACTAAACAGCGTGACGATCTAGATTTTGCCGATGACCTTGGCTCTCCTGTCGAATAACTGTAATCAGATGCAAGAAAAAAAATATGAAAATACTCGATGAGAGGTCACAACAAGTAGGTCTGAAAATGCACAAGAAGAAAACAAAGACAATGATAATAATGCAAGAAACGATAACGATAATGCACTTAAAGAAACACTCACTACAAGATGTACAATCAGACAGATACCTTGGTAGCGATAGTGCACTTAAAGAAACAATGACTACAAGATGTACAATCAGACAGATACCTTGGTAGCAATATAGACACAATAATAGACAGACAACGATAGCGATAATGCACTTAAAGAAACACTCACTACAAGATGTACAATCAGACAGATACCTTGGTAGCGATAGTGCACTTAAAGAAACAATGACTACAAGATGTACAATCAGACAGATACCTTGGTAGCAATATAGACACAATAATAGACAGACAACGATAGCGATAGTGCACTTAAAGAAACACTCACTACAAGATGTACAATCAGACAGATACCTTGGTAGCGATAGTGCACTTAAAGAAACAATGACTACAAGATGTACAATCAGACAGATACCTTGGTAGCAATATAGACACAATAATAGACAGACAACGATAGCGATAATGCACTTAAAGAAACACTCACTACAAGATGTACAATCAGACAGATACCTTGGTAGCGATAGTGCACTTAAAGAAACACTCACTACAAGATGTACAATCAGACAGATACCTTGGTAGCGATATAGACACAATAATAGACAGACAACGATAGCGATAGTGCACTTAAAGAAACACTCACTACAAGATGTACACTCAGACAGATACCTTGGTAGCAATATAGACACAATAATAGACAGACAACGATAGCGATAGTGCACTTAAAGAAACACTCACTACAAGATGTACACTCAGACAGATACCTTGGTAGCAATATAGACACAATAATAGACAGACAACGATAGCGATAGTGCACTTAAAGAAACACTCACTACAAGATGTACAATCAGACAGATACCTTGGTAGCGATAGTGCACTTAAAGAAACAATGACTACAAGATGTACAATCAGACAGATACCTTGGTAGCAATATAGACACTGTTGGAGAGACAGACAACGATATAAGAATAAGAACATAAAAGAAGCTTTCATTGCACTGGGAATTATCTGGAGATCAAAAGAAATCAAGTCCACCCCAAAAATCATAAAATTCAATTCAAATGTCGTCAGTCCTATTGTATGGCTCTGTCAAGTCAGTCCTATTGTATGGCTGTGGATCATGGAGAACACGAAAATAACAATCAAAATGCTACAGACTTTCATAAATGGCTGCTTACGAATAATAGAAAAATTGAAGTGATAAGACGAGATGAGTAATGTGGAACTGACGACAAGAATCAAACAAGTGTCATGGGAACAAGAGATGACAAGAATCAAACAAGTGTCATGGGAACAAGAGATGAGAAGAAGACGCTGAAGATAGAAAGGACACACATTGAGCAAACATGTTGATAGCATTACTAGGCAGACTTTGTTCTGGAATCTCCAAGGTAACAGAGGTAGACAAAGGAACACATGGACAAGAGAACTGGAGACAGACGTCAAGAGAACAAAGAAAACATGGAAAGATCTTGAGCTGATAACACGTGACAGGAAGTCTTGACATATGTTTGTTGAAGGCCTATGCTCCTTGGGGAGTTCAAAGGTCATGAATGAGTGAATAAATTACATGAATCAATTGTTATTGTACAACAATAAACAGCTTATCATAAACAAGCAATTTACAGAAATCACTTGTTACTGTAAAACAACGTTAAATGTACCCACATAAATAGCTTACCATAAACGAGCAGTTTACAGGAATCATTTGTTTCTGGAGAATGAATGTCGCTATATTTCACAGAACATGTCCAGCTTGTTTTGTCATCACGTCTGTCGACTCTCCTGATTTTCAGAGTACTGGATAGACCTCTTGTCAAAGTAGACTTAGGTGTAGTAACAGAAACTTCAACCTGGTCATAGGTTTGACAACCCTTCGTGTTACATGTAGCTACAGTAGTTCCATTTCTCTGAAATATCATTTCTGCAAACGTGACCACGTCAGGGACATCTATTGTACACTCAAAATCAGGGCTCTCTTTTCCTTCCTCAGCTGCCAGACATGTGATTTGTGGTCGAGGAAACTCTGGACACAAAATAGATATTAAGAAACAGAAGCTTGTCTGAGTGAAATATAAATCACTCAATTCATTAATCAAGCAATCAATCAAAACAGTCTGTCTGTCTTCCTTCGTTTTTCCATCCATCCATCAGTCCATCCAGACCTCTTCCTATCCATCTGATCAATCCATCCATCCATCTACCTGTCCATCCATCTGTCCATCTATCTGTCTGTCTGTCGGTCGGTCGGTTGGGCGGGGGGGGGAGGTGGTCTTCCTATCGATCAAGCGAGATAGCTAGCTAGCTAGCTAGCTAGTCTGTTTATCTTCTTTCATGTCAATCTATCTGCCTGTCCATCTGTCTGTCTATGTATTTGTCTGCCTGAATCTCTACAGAAAACCGCAACTTGTCGCAACTTATTCTGACTATATTCATTTTTTAATGCATGGGAAGTAACCCATGAAATTGTAGTCACTTCTTATTTCTACTAGTTGTCTAATCGTGTGACAATAGTCTGATAGTATAGTTGCCGATAGTTGTGTGAACGATTTTGAGTCACGTCCATATATGGAGCGCTCAGATCGCCAGTTCTTTGAAAACATTTGGCAATCGCAATGTTTCAAGATTCATTTCCTTTTAAGGTAAAAGGTCTTTAGTCGAACATCGTAGAACATTCTTCGTTTCGTAAATTTGGCTGAGTTGTATTCGATTCGCGTTATCTGCGCATGTCTCTGTCTGTGGGATTGTTTAAACGATTTCCGCCCAGGTTAGTCTGAGCAGAGAAGCTGGTACGGCGAGACGTAGCAATGTGCTAGTCTTCGCTTAGTTTATTCAGGAAGGAGTCCTCATCATTGTTGTTCCTTTTTTGAGATGATATATCTCTATGTTATTCCTAATGCCTGGAGGCATATGTGATTATGTGATTTAATTCCTGATGAACAGGTAACGGAATCCCTTTTTGCTAAGTAACTTTATCGCCATCTTGTGATGTTGACTTTTGCTTAGCCTGCCTTATTATAAAGTCTATATTATGACAAGTTTGCTCAGCTCACGATCCACTTATATTGTCACGCATCGATTGATGCCTGTCCTACGGACTATTTGCTTCCTGAACTTTATTGATGGATCTAGGTTTGATACCTTTGCTGTTTGAGGAAAATAGAGGACGATAATGTGGCGCTCAAAAGACATGCCTGTCTTGTTGAGGTCAAATCGAGGAGACCATATTTAATCTCCTAGTTGATATCTACTAGCTCTTATGGAAAGGGGAAGTTACTACCTGACTACATGTACAGCGGTTTACGATATCCTAAAAGGCATATGATGTACATTATGATTATTATGATGCTGTTTGCTGTGCCTGTTGAATCGACTACTTCGATGATACAATGACTGTTGTACTATACCTGTGATGTTTTTCTGCATAACGATGTCCATGCATCTTGTCATTGTGGCGTACAATATATATTGCCAAAAAACCATCACTGCTGTTTAAAGCTTTATTGACTTTTCACATCGTGAGTTAACGTGACGTCATTGTGTGGATTGCCTTGTTTGTAATGCTCACTGTTTGAATACACATCTACATCCTACATACACAAACCAGACCATAGATACCATACTGTGTCTTCGTCGCCTTCAACAATTAGGGCGTACAACAAAAACATACTCAACACATGTCAATCTATCTGCCTGTCCATCTGTCTGTCTATGTATTTGTCTGCCTGAATCTCTACAGAAAACCGTTGTCAAATATATTGGCTTATGTTCCTAGTCCACGTAATGTTGAATAAAACCTTTTTAATCCACTTTTTAAGGTCTTATTAAAAATTAGGATACAGAAATGAAGGCACACCTTTACAAGTTTGTTTTTTTTTTGGTGGAAATATGTCCATTCAGAAAAAGCACTTACTAAATAAGGACTTGTAAAGTTGCACGATTGTCGCTAGTGGCGCATTAGGACTTGGAATTAAGCAACGCGTGTGGCGATGGTCATGATTCATTCGCCCACACTAAATAAAACAAAACTTCTAATAATTTTTATTAAAGGAAAATTAAGAAATTCTTCCTTTAAATAATTATTTTATTCAAGTATTATTCTCGCTTATAGAGACTAACACAAATCATGGAAGTTCAATTATAAATAATTATTTTATTCAAGTATTATTCTCGCTTATAGAGACTAACACAAATCAAAGAAGTTCAATTATAAATAAACCAATGTGAAAACTTGTAATTTTTCTGTGCGAACACTAAACTCACACTTTGAATGAATATTTTAATTTCGTAAGCCTAGGCCTGCTGAATTACATGGAAATGGAAGAACCCATCCAAGTTTTCATGTCAGGCCAGAAATTTCAGTACCGTAAACGTATTTTCAGAGAAAAAAGTTTCCTAGATTTTTGTCATGATATTTTCGTTCAGTAGCATGTGAAGTCTGATCATTTAATTCGCTACACTGTTTTGTCTATTCGCCATGTATGTCGATTGACGACTGTACTGTCAATCCCTGCACTAGGGCCTTGTTGCTCGGGCTGGCCTTAATGCCATCATGGCATACAAAATCTTCGCTTATAGAGCTAGAAAAAATAAATCCACTGCTACAATTTATCGTGATATTTCTTTCGCAAGTTTCACTTTAAACATACCCGCAAGATCATTATTTTTAAACATAAAACAATTTATGAAACTAGGTCGATATCATCTGGCCAAAATTTTCTCCATCATTTCATTTTTGTGGCCTATTGAACATTTGAGCCACCATTACATCCCCACTTGCAGGAAGCCTGCAGGACAGCGTTTGTCATCTTGCAATGGTCGTTTTTTTAGTAGTTTTTTTTAAATTATGAGGTTCCAATCTTTCATATTAGTCGACTGCTACGACATGCTTAACGGAACAGTTGTCACATTCTTTCATTGTCTCCTTAGACACCCACGGGAACTACAGCTGGCGATATCACGTGACCTCGTGACGAAAATCATAAAATCTTTTTCGTTGGTTCTCGTATAACGACTTCTATTTACCTCATAAAGTTGACACTCTGTCTCAGACTTCTCTCATATAACCACTTCTATTTACCTCATAAAGTTGACACTCTGTCTCAGACTTCTCTCATATAACCACTTCTATTTACCTCATAAAGTTGACACTCTGTCTCAGACTTCTCTCATATAACGACTTCTATTTACCTCATAAAGTTGACACTCTGTCTCAGACTTCTCTCATATAACCACTTCTATTTACCTCATAAAGTTGACACTCTGTCTCAGACTTCTCTCATATAACCACTTCTATTTACCTCATAAAGTTGACACTCTGTCTCAGACTTCTCTCATATAACCACTTCTATTTACCTCATAAAGTTGATACTCTGTCTCAGACTTCTCTCATATAACCACTTCTATTTACCTCATAAAGTTGGCACTCTGTCTCAGACTTCTCTCATATAACCACATCTATTTATCTCATAAAGTTGGCACTCTGTCTCAGACTTCTCTCATATAACCACATCTATTTTTCTCAAAAAGTTGGCAGACTGTCTCAGACTTCTCTTAAATAACCACATCTATTTATCTGATAAAGTTGGCAGTCTGTCTCAGACTTCTCTCATATAACCACATCTGTTTATCTCATAAAGTTGGCAGTCTCTCCCAGGTAGGGAGATTGTGCTTTAAGAAATTTGTATAAAGAACTTGTAACAGATGTGTGACTTTGTTAAGGGGAAGTAAAATGAGGAGCGTGTTTTGAGGGTGGGGAGATAACTCTGTAATTGCGCCCGTGGAGACTGAGGCGGGCATTTAGTTTATAAAGTAAGATCAGTCTGAGATTATGGTTTAACTATTTGCTTAGTACTGTCACAGTTATAGTAAGCAGAGGAGATAACTATTTGCTTAGTACTGTTAGAGTTATAGTAAGCAGAGAAGAGTCTGATTGTTGTGGTCAACAAGGTTTTCGTCCAAAGCATTTATCGTCACCATCTGCAACTATCCTTGTTTACGGCAGTGATCGAACCACTATACGACACATTAATATAGCTAGCGCACGTGACCAGCCCTACTCTAACACCATTATCACACATGGCCACAGTTCCTTGGCCGTTTTCCTTTCAAGTTATATTTTCTTCTTGCTTTTATTCTTTCAAATAATGTTATGTGCTCAGTTTGAATTTGTAGTGGTTTTTGATGTTATTGTATGTTTGTTATGTTACCTAGTGTACTGTATGAGGTCAGCTGTGAAGGCTCCTGAGATAAAAGTTTATGTGAATTACTGGAGGCCTTTCTGCTACCACTTACGACCTCAAACAGACTTGTTTTACTATAATGAATGTTAGCTACGTTAAAAAGTCTAGGGTACTGAAATGTAATGTGTAGTGAATATAATATACAGACACACACATGTAATTATTAAGTCTAATAATAATAATGATCTCTACAATACACGGAACTAACTCTGGTTGTTATAGTTTAAGTTTTAAATCTTTTAAAATTTATTAGTTCTGAACCAAGTTTTATTTTGGTCAGAACATATGTAATGATATGAATTTATTAATGAAATACATATATATGTGGAATAATAAAAGGTAATTTGTGTACATAGGTATATTATAATTATGGTTAATATTACTATTATTTATACTGTCTTTAGGAGAACTAGCACTGGATGTTTCGTTGGAGTGGCGTCATCACGCCCAATCTGTGACTACCAAAATCATTGTCCATTGACTTATGAAATGAAGTAAATGTTATATTTCTCAATATTTATTTCTGTATTTGATGGTGGAATAGTTGTGAATCTCCAGCAGGCCAGGTTTTCACTTATCTCGCCTGTGACGATCTGGTACAGGATTCTGGTGGCCCAATCCTCTCCGTAGCTGGAGTAAAAAAGTTAGGCTGCACTGACACCAATGTTAGGCTTCACTGACACCAATGTTAGGCTTCACTGACACCAATGTTAGGCTTCACTGACACCAATGTTAGGCTTCACTGACATCAGCTTGTGTACTCTTACAACAGCATTTGGCACCACTTTAGTGCCAAAACAGAAACTTCTGAAACAAAATTTTGTGCCATGTGTCAGTACTCTATCTACTGAGCCACTTTTACACACAACACCACACAACAACATTACACAGACTGGGTCAGATCTCTCTGACCAACATAACACATCTCACCCAGTTGTTTTCACATAGTACCAGTTCCCCAAGACTGCATTGCATCTGAGATATGTTCAATAGTTTCCTCTTTCATTCAATAAGATAGGTGATATGTTCCCACTGATCTCAATAATAGATCCGCCTTCCATAGTCTTAGTTAGGTGTCCATATATTATTTGTTTGTCTCTAGGCCCTGGACTGCGGCTGGGGACCTAGAGCAAGCACTTACTTGTCGTAATCATTTTTCATGATATGGCAGTATCAATCACTCAAAATATTAAAATAAGCAAGATAAATGCTTTTATCCTTACCACAATTCGAAATTGAGAACACAGTTACTTAATACTAGCAAAACTCAGCTGAGCTGCTGGCTAGAGTATGGCGTCCCACTGAATTTTATGTATATTTCCTGGAAAACACCACTAGCAGTTAAGAACTGTGTTATAGGACAGACTTCTATCGAATGGCAAAAATGTGCGTCTCTATCCCGCTAATATAAAATGGCGTTGGCCAATCAGATCGAAAGACCAAGCTTTTTAATTTGAATTTTGAAAATAAAGTCAAAAGTACATCTCAATTTCTCAAATGTACGTCGGTCACATTTTGGCTTTTCCCCAATTTCACTTGTTGTTTTTGACTACTACATGTAAAAACTGCACAAACCTGCTTCCTAAGTTATTTTTAGCCACTATCTCCCGCTTTGCCCCGCTAGTTTATTACAGTTTGAATTTTGCGTTTTCTTGTCTCAAGGACGCAAAAAAGTGACTTTAGTGAAAGTATGCACAACAATACTGTTCGTTAGTCTGATAGGAACAATACGGTCTTTTGTCAATATCTTCCTTGTTATCTGTCCGTCTGTATAAATAAAAGTATATTATTTGTCAGTTTATGATGGGCTATCAAACTAACTAGGTTTTATTTTCATAACTTTATTATTAAGGAAAAACCTATTTTGCTCAAGGTTAGTTTTTGAAATTTGTTTTGAACCTTTGGGTATGGCATTTGGCGCTATATTCGAACAAAACAACCAAGTACGGTAAAACGTCTAAGATACGACTGTTTCTAACAAGAGCTAAGGTCTTTTCTGTCCATTTCCTTACATTGTGTCAACTAGTGGCGTAATTTTTTCCTTTAAACTACAAATTGCGTCTTTTTGCCTTTCTAGATTCAAACACGTGTTCAGACCGTCATAATGATTTTTATCTCCGTTTCCCTCCCGTCTAAAAGGGTACCGTTTCGTCTGCATGTCTAACTAGTTAGTTTCAATGGCGGTAGGAAATGCGGGCATAGGCGAGTTGACTTATTCCTTGTTTGGCAAGTCAATGTGCTTTCTCATTTTCATTTATCTTGTAGTGGGCAGGAATTAATTGTGGTTTTACTTTCATGAAATTATAGCTGTTTCCAAATAGTACTTCTGACAGGATGTGTGATTTATTGTGTTTGATTGCCTTCAGATTGACCTAGTTTGCACGAACGCAACATTGAGATCATCACACGTGATTTTGTTTACAATTTATAAACTACTTAAAATTGTGTATAGTAGAAAACAGTAATATAAAGAAAGGTGAAGAGAATAGCCCAGACGGGCAGGCGGGTATCAAGATTAAGATAATAAATGAATACGTTGGTGATTATCTGTAATTGACAGACAAAAATATAACTCATGACGGAGACATCAATCACTGATTGGTTAAAAGTGTGGACGTATGGATATGTGGACATAATTACCGGCATCCACTTGGCACACGAAGTATGCTATCTGTCTGAAGTTATACTCTTCCCATCCATCTTGTCTTATTATGACAGAACTCTTGTTTATATCTTTGTCAGGAATATTGGATGGATTCTTCCAGTCTGAGTATGACATTTTATGCTTAAAAGAAAATGAAAACAACAGTTTAAGTAAAAGTCACATTTTAAAAAATTAAAGTTGTTAATAACACCACTGTACCATTACTGGTTGGTATCCGTGACTAGTATCTCCCTCTCAAGACAACAGATTAATTTAAAGTCTTGTTTTGATTACTGTTGTTAATAACACCACTGTACCATTACTGGTTGGTATCCGTGACTAGTATCTCCCTCTCAAGACAACAGATTAATTTAAAGTCTTGTTTTGATTACTGTTGTTAATAACACCACTGTACCATTACTGGTTGGTATCCGTGACTAGTATCTCCCTCTCAAGACAACAGATTAATTTAAAGTCTTGTTTTGATTACTGTTGTTAATAACACCACTGTACCATTACTGGTTGGTATCCGCGACTAGTATCTCCCTCTCAAGACAACAGATTAATTTAAAGTCTTGTTTTGATTACTGTTGTTAATAACACCACTGTACCATTACTGGTTGGTATCCGCGACTAGTATCTCCCGCGACTAGTATCTCCATCTCAAGACAACAGATTAATTTAAAATCTTGTTTTGATTACAGTTGTTACCATCATATGCTTCTTAAGAATCACGACGTTAACATTAAAGACGGAGAAGAAAATTAGCTTCCCAAATTTCTACCAGACCTAGGTAGGTCCCCGGGGGTGGGGGGGGGGGGGGGAAGGGGTGTCTCTTATGAGACACAGAAATAATAGGACTACTACTCCCACATGCATGTCGTACAAGGCGATTACTATGAGGTTGTGCATGAGACTAGCAACCTCATCAGGTCAAACAAACCGCTAGCAATAAAATAAAAAAAAGAGCAGTGCATGAGGTATGTGAATGTTTAGTGCAGAATTCTTCAGGTGGGTACATGAGGGTTGTATGCTCTATACGAGTATGTGAGTGTTTGGTGCAGACTTCTTAAGGCGGGTACATGAGGGTTGCATGCTCTATACGGAGCAAAAATAAAAATAAAAATTGTGATAATGATGGTGGTGTGATGATAGTAATGATGATGATGGAAATTTCCATCAACGAAGTTGAACCTGTTTGTTTTGAATAGCTCGTCTCGAAGGTCACTGGAGTATTATAATCATAAACGTATAATGTCGTATTTTAATATAATTGTAATCAAGATGTGTGCTTAACATATATATATGTGCGTGCGTGCGTGCGTGCGTGCGTGCGTGCGTGCGTGCGTGCGTGCGTGCGTGCGTGCGTGCGTGCGTGCGTGCGTGCGTGCGTGCGTGCGTGCGTGTGTGTGTGTGTGTGTGTGTGTGTGTGTGTGTGTGTGTGTGTGTGTGTGTGTGTGTGTGTGTGTGTGTGTGTGTGTGTGTGTGTGTGTGTGTGTGTGTGTGTGTGTGTGTGTGTGTGTATTTATTCATTCCCGTTTCCTCCAATTTGTGGCCTATTTATTCCTGTACAGTTGCGACATTCATTTTTAGCAAAGAAATCAGAATCTTCTTAAAATTTTAAACGATGACGCAATATATTTCAATCTTTCATGTTGTCACAATGTATTTCTTCTTTCTTCTTCTCATTAACATGTGGGAAGACGGTCGATTGCTTTATTCTTCTTCTTCTGCGTCTTCTTGTTCTTGTTCTTTTTCTTCTTCTTCGTACACTCTCAGACGTTACTTGAATATTTTCAAAGAAAGCAGTGTCAGCTTGAGGTTATTTGTATCTCCATAAAGTTCTTCCAGAAGTGGCACTGGTGACGGCCATATGTAACACATAAGAAATGGAAACCCGAGGCCTGTAAACAGTAAATAAATATTAGACAAACATAAAGGTATGTTTGTCTAATATTTATTGACGGCAATATGTGCTTACTCTGTTGCTCATATGTTGCGCATTTTTTAAGCAGATGTTCAGCTATCATTTTATCAGTGCCACACTTACACTCATCAATAGTTCCTATCTTTAGCTTTTTGAATAGATGGTATCTCAATCTGTTGTGACCCGTGCGGAATCTGAATATTACCACATGTTCTCGTCTGCTGAGCTGGTATATACATCTTTTTGCGTGTATCCTGCATGTTCTACCTCCCATGTTTTCTTGTTTCTGATTCTGAAAAAACACTTTGTCTCTTCGAAAGTTATACTTTATCAGGCTGCGGTAACTTTCCACCTTCCTTTGCCAATCTGTCAGCCTCTTCCTTGTCGGGGATGTTACAATGAGATGGGATACAATGGACCACAGCTCGTTTGAATCGTTGACATAGTTTGTCATCGTTGACTTAGCTTCCTTCCACGTGACTTATAAGCTTCCTTTGAGCATTGGCCTATTTCAGAACATCCTTATTGCTCTTGTTAGCTGCCCATGGCACTTTAAACATTCATCTGTAAAACTACATCCCTGTGATCTCTAGTAATGTTCCTACTTCTTTACTTATTGTCCATGACTTACTTCCGTATGGCAGAATTGGTTCTATATAGCGCGGAAAATTCAGTTTTTTTTTTTTACTTCCATTGATAAAGAGTTGTTGCACAAAATAATTTTCTTTTTATGGAATGCTGCTTTTGTCTGTGATATTCTTTGTTTTAAGTCTAAGATTCATCTTATATCCGATGATACTAACATGCCCAGGTATTTGAATCTACTGACCTGTTTTAACACTGTTCCATTCACGTTGACAGTGCATTCTGGGAAAGTATCTTTTCTGTGCTGCACTTCAAAGTCTTTGTATGTCTGGTTTAGCCAAGCGACTTTTTCCTGTTTTACATTTATTTACTGTTTCTTTGTTTAGTCTCTCAGATTCTTCTTTTTCCTTTCTTAGTCATAGCCTCTTCTACCCCTTAACAGAGTGTAGAGGCGACCCAGAGAGAGCACAATGGCTAATTAGGTAGACATGCAATCAAATTTGAAGACGAACAGGTGATTGGCCTGTTGTGGGTGATTCTTCTGTGTGCAAATAGTAAAGGGGGCTACTGTAAAACTAGACGATAAAGCAAATAAAATTAACAACATCAGGGACAACAACAATAGGTATAGAGAGAATAAAAATAAAAAAACATTAAAAAACACAAAAACACACAAATAGTAATACAAGGAAATAAGAGAAATATACGAGATAAATACTCCCTGTCAAATGTTTTGTGGGAGTAATGAGGGAGTATTTTTCTCGTATTTTTCTCTTATTTCTATAGTTTCATGTTCTCCCCTTAATTCTTACTCTCTTTCCCTCCTGTCTCTTGTTTGTCTGTCCCTGACGAAGGCCTAGTGGCCGCAACGTAGGTTTTTTTCTTGTCCTTTCTCCTTGTATTACTATTTGTGTGTTTTTGTGTGTGTGTTTTTTTTTTTATTCTACCTTTTTTTTTACCCCCTCCCCCCTCCCCCCCCCTTTCTCTCCCCCCCCCCCCCCCCCCCCCCCCCCCCCGTCTTACGGCAGTTCTGCTCATCCAATACCATAATTCCCGCCGTAAGTACGTCGGCCGGTCACATCATGCACACCGTCATTTGCGCACTTTTCTATTTTCGAGAGAGTACATTAACTTTCAACCACAGCTAAGGGATGCAACGGTGGTTGAAAGTTAGACAATAATTGTATTGTTTCTCTTATATGAACTCTCTCGAAAATAGAAAAGTGCGCAAATGACGGTGTGCATGAACAGTTTTATTATGGAAAGAAGCCAACAACACAATTGATAAACAGTACATGGAAGAGAAATGTTAGTTATTTAGTCAATATTTGGTCCATTAGATCATTATCACTGCTCCACGTGTCATTTAGGAAGGTTACTCCATGTCTTCATATTTAATACATCCATGTAATTTTCATGGGAGCCGCGCTGGTGTAATGGCTTCGGCGTTGTACTGGCGACCAGGTGTTCATGGTTCAAACCCGGGCGTCGGCGTTTGAAGAAATGTTTACGGCCGGAAATTTGACTGAATAGCCTGAACGGCTCCTGTGATAAACCCTCTGTGGATGGGAAGGAGCGAAGCTCCTGACCGGGTTGGAAGGAAAGTCCTCAGGTTCCCCAGCCTCGCAATGATATGTCATTGGGCCGAAGGGCTGAAAGCCCAAGTGCCGCTGGTTAAGAGAAAAAAAAAAAAAAAAAAAAATGTAATTTTCACTTCAAATATCTAATGACGGTCGCCTGCAATGAAATGACCACAGTAGTAATAGTACCGTCTGTAATACATGTAACATAAACAACACACTATAATTAAGAACCTGTCCATTTTGACGGGTTATTGCTAGTATACTTATAGGCATGGAGACAGTTTTATAATTGGACGATACTCTAAAACCACGGGACGTTACGGAGTTTACCCTTCGTCAGCACTGTAATGTATTGATATTTCTCTTTTTTCGTTTTTATATTTACTTGCTCATTTATTGTTTTTTCTTTCCTAGTGTTACTTGTGTTGTTTCTTTGTTTTCTTAATCTTTCAAGGTTCCTCACCTTAATTTTTTATTCTATTTATTTTTTCACAGGTTTCCAGTGTTGTCTTTTTATCTTAAACTGTCTATATTTCTTGTCTTTGTGTTCCTTTCGTGACTGTGGCTAACGAAGGGTGAACTCCGAAACGTCTCGTGTTTTGTAATATCGCTCAATTGTAAAACTGACTCCATACGTATTTTTAGTTTGCTTTGACACTTTATATTCTTCTCTGTCTTGTTTCTTTTTCTTCTTCTTACTTCTATTAGTTGTAAAATTTCATCTGTCATCCATTGCTTTTTGTTGCACTCCGTTTTATTAGTTGTATGGCTCCTTTAGCATTTCCTCACTATTCATCTATACTATGTATTTTTTTCTACCATATTGTACCTATTATGTAATGGAATGCTATTTATCTCCCTCATTTCCTTATCTAATTTAAGTAAGCCTAAGTATAATTTGATACTTGTAAGCTCGCTTCACTTGCTTCAATTTTAATCTGAGTTTTCCTATCATTGGTAAATGTTCGCAGCTGAAGTCTGCTCCTCGCCTAGTTGTCACAGATTTCAAGCTGTTTCTAAATCTCATGCATATCTGTCATTTAGATCAATTCTCTTCTAGAAAAAAAAAATGTAGCATGGATATGTAGCGTTGGTTCTAATATAATTAGTACAGTTTGTAGTCACGTGTTATGGCAATAATACTGTTGCTGATGTTTATATAATATTTACATCAATAACGATCCAGTTTTCTTTTTGTAGTCAAAATCAGCAATGGTGCTGACCAGACACAAGTATTCAATGGTGCTGACCAGACACAAGTATTCAATGGTGCTGACCAGATACAAGTATTCGTGCCCATATGTTGAAGGAGCTGATGATGTTGTTGTTGCTGTATTTACTGTAATTGTGATGTTGTAAAAATTGAATTAAGCTCATTACCTTGAGTGGATTATCATCCCAGTAATAAACTCCGTAGGCTCCTCTGTCGTTAAGTCCAATTAAAGCACTGTCAACAGATGCACTTCTAAGCAAACCTTAACACAAACCAAGATACAACGCAATAAGTCAGCAGTTTATAGGCCTGTAATACAGTATATCCAATACAAGGTAAAAGATAAGGGTACTCCCATAGCAAAAAACAGCTGAAGGGGAGTGAAGTGTTAAAGACATCATAAAACTAGGTCCAGCTTTATGAGAGGGGGCGAAAATTTCCCTTCCTCGCTGCCTTCGCCTTTCCCAACTCAAGAGCAGAATCATGTACCCATTTACAGCTGGGTAGAATGGAGCGTACTGCAACCAGGAATTTAATATATCAGATATATTTAGGTTAATTTATTTACTTGTGACATTTACTTTGTAAAATTGTTATACAAAACACGCGTTGTAAAAGTCATGTCTAGATATGTTACACTTTATAATGTCTCCAGAAACCGCGAAAAAAAGCAGACGATTGTGAAGCTTGATGTCTTTTTCAATAACAGGTTTACTGTTAAAGTATTCACCGCCGCCATCTTTCCCCGTCCCTAAATCGTTCTAGAGTTGTTCAAGTTTTCTTAACTCGAACACATTTTGCGTTGATACAGCACATCAGAAAAAAATACAGAGTATAGATGAACTGTAGGAAATGCTAAAGGAATCAATACATCAAACATCAATAGAAATTATACCAGAAGTAAAGAGGACTGCAAAGAAGAAATTGATGACATATGAAATTTTACAAGTGATGGATGCAAGAGGGAAGAAGAAGCAAGACAACGAAGAATATAACAGTCTAAATAAGGAAATAGTAAACAAATGTAAAACAGCAAAAGAAGCATGGCTAAACCAGAAGTGTAGAGAACTTGAAGTGCTGCACAGAAAAGACACAAACTATGTACAAACAAATAAGTGAGTTAACAGGCAGAAGGACACAAACTATGTACAAACAAATAAGTGAGTTAACAGGCAGAAGGACACAAACTACGTACAAACAAATAAGTGAGTTAACAGGCAGGAGGACACAAACTATGTACAAACAAAGAAGCGAGTTAACAGGCAGGAGGACACAAACTATGTACAAACAAATAAGCGAGTTAACAGGCAGAAGGACACAAACAGCCACTGGCTGTTTGAGATCAAAAGAAGGAACATTAGTAATTGGTTATAATAACATAATAGAAATGTGGACAGAATACATGAAGTGTTATGATGAAAAAATCAGATTTGAACGACCAGGACAATTGTGAAGGACCACCAATATTTGTGGCAGAGGTAAAGGATGCCATGCACCACATGAAGAAAGACAAAGCGTCTGGACCAGATAAAACAGCAATAGAGGAAATGGAAGATTTGAGATAATTTGGAGTAGAAGTGATAACAAAACTCTTAAACGACATCTACAAAAGTGGTCAAATACCTGATGATCTACTAAAATCCATATTCATAGCTTTTCCAGAGAAACCTGCAGCCATGGAATGTGAAGAACATTGCACCATTAGTCTTTTGAGTCATGTGACAAAAATATTACAGTATTATGAATTATCACGAGAAGAGAGAAATAAAATTCAACCAGAAATCAGTGATGAACAGTGTGCATTTGTAGAAAGTAAAGACGCAAACAATGCCATATTTATTATAAGAACATTAATGGAAAGAGCCCCAAAAGTAAAATAGATCTGTACTTGTGCTTTATAGATTACACTAAGGCATTTGACAAAGTGAAACATGAGGAAATTATCAAAATATTAGAAAGCATCAACACTGATGGTAAAGATTTGAGGATAATAAAGAACATGTACTGGCAACAAACAGCAGCTGTAAAAATTAGCAGCTAAATAGGAACTTTTCAGCAAGTAAAAAAGGTGTCAAGCAGAGATGTGTGCTGCCACCGAATCTGTTCAATCTGTACAGTGAAAATATAATGAGATCCCTAGAGGACATGCCAGGAATATCATTTGGCGGACATAATATAAACAATTTTGAAATACGCTAATGATTCAGTCTTAATAGCAAAAAGTGAAAAGGAGCTATGTCGTAGATTTTATTAAGATTGGTTGAAAATGTTTAAGGTCCCGTCCGAGCAGAGGTGATAATGGTAAACTATGTGAGAATTGTGGTAAGTTGGGATTATATAAATATTTATAGGGGACTTAGTGTACTGACTGAGATCAGCTGTGAAGGTATCTGTATCTAATAAGTGTAGTGTGTTACAGATGACCTTACTTTGCTACCACATTTAGACCTCAATCAGACTTATTCTGGAATATTGTAATGACTACGTTGAATGTCTAGGGTTATGATATTGATGAAGTGTAAGTTCACAACAACAACAACAGACAGATAAACACTTTATTTAAGATTCACAACACTTTACAACACAATGACAAGCACATACATATAACACTCTAGAAGACTAGCTTAAGTAAGTCAAGTGTTTACTTTTAAATTATGTATTAGTTTCTTTCAAGAATAGATATCCTGATCCAACTACAGAGTGAATCAGGAATCACAATCAAATGTAAACACAATGTCTATGTACAAAAATTATACAAAGGATCTTTGTCCTGACATAGAATATTATTACAATATGTGTGTAGTGTTATGCTCTGGTATTAAGAGGTAATACTGGCTTTTGAAGCTATGTTGTTGTTTGTCATCACGACTTCATGTGTTTGTTAATGGTGGAAATAATCTTGAAGGGTTCACAGTTCTTTTTATTTGTAAAACAATAACTGTCCCTCTTGCTTTAGTATTACAGTCACTTTTTAAAGGTGGTGTTACCCCACAGGTTTTTGCTAAAGTGTGAGATTCATTTAAAGTTACTGATGAACTATTAAATATTATAACTGATGACTGGTCTTGGAGATTGAATAAATGGTGATGGGTGTTACCTTAATGGTTACACTGTTCATACGCCCACACAGAGCAGAACAGTAATTCTTATATCACGCGAATGTCAAAATATCAAATTCTGTAAGACTAACATACCACTGCTACACACGAGATACTGTTAGTGAATTCAATCTGTTTGTTGACATAGATCTCGCCACACAGGCTATTTATGGTCATGCGTTACTACTGTCACGACTACTGTTTTCCTACCGTGTTAAATGTTGCAGTGGGTGTGCGTGGGTACATTCACACGCCACAGATACGCACGTACGAGTCGTGGAACTACAGGCGACATTTAACATAGTTTATTGTCACAATACGTTCATATGAAATACACATAGTCAAACATAGCTCACAACAAGAAAGTACTATAGTCACATCTCCACTTCCCAGCATCATCAAGCTACTACCACATCAATGGCCTCTTAAACGATGCTTCTAACATCAGCATTATAATAAATAGACAATGGATCCTTTTCCCAGCAAACGGTTGTCCTCACAGTGCTATCAATAATAAATGGCCTCAAACGATGCTTCTAACATCAGCATTATAATAAATAGACAATGGATCCTTTTCCTAGCAAACGGTTGTCCTCACCGTGCTATCAATAATAAACAATAATAAATGGCCTCATCAAATATGCTTCATCAAAGACGCTCTCAACCTTGGCGCTTTAATGTAGATATGGATCCTCTCAATAATAACAATGGCCTCCTCAAATATGATTTATCAAAGACGCTCTCAACCTTGGCGCTTTAATGTCACTATGGATCCTCTCAATAATAACAATGGCCTCCTCAAATCACCTCAATGGATCCGGTTAGCCAACGGACATCATCCTCGCCGTGCTAACAACATAAATAATAATACTCGTGGCAATTTCTCGCAAGACTGCACTCCCTAGCAGTTTGCAGTAATCTCGCCCTCATGGATCCTTACCTCTTCAAAAATACTCACAAACGCAATTCTCCAATAAACTCAGGAATTATAGGCCTACACAAATAACTCAAAACACATACTCAAAACACACACTGTAGGACCGACCTCTCCCGTCGGTACCCAAAACAGACTGCTCTTAGTTCACACACTAGTTCCGCCCAAAAAAGACACGAGACTCGGCTGTTTAAAAAACACAACTCAGTCTCGATAATTGCATGGGCTAGTCACACGAGCTTACTCACAGCTCACGACAGTTCAGAGAAAACACATCTCCGCAATTTGAACTGCCCAGTGTTCGCCACGCTTACCGACTTGGAAACTTCTCGATCATACGAGGGAATTCCCCTAATACATTTTTAACTTAACATCAGCTTAACCAAGCAACGTAACCCGCAATCGAATCTATTCGCTTAACATTTTCAAGATCACTCCCCTTGCTAATATTTACTCTGTATCAGTTGGGTTATACAAGGGTGAGCTACTCTGGCTCACGAATTCTTAACTTATATGTCTGCGGCAGGAAAACTGTCTCCTCTGCTCGCTTGCTTCTCAGTTATCTTGAAGTACACCAATGGTCGATATCTTGGACAAGGAGTCTGCTGCCAGCCCTCTGGATCCAGCAAAACTCAGACCAGGTGCTGCTCTAATACTTCAGTACCACGGTCCCTGAAATAAGAAGGTTGTACCTCCTTCTTCAGAACTAATATATAATCTATTTCCACAATGAAGTACAGGACATTACAAACACAGAGTTCAGCGCTGTATGCCAACTACTAGCTTCTCATATTACAATATACCAGTATTCCTCTCCCTAATGGTTACAACGCC
The DNA here is from genome assembly GCA_024509875.1 of Oreohelix idahoensis. Taxonomy (NCBI): domain Eukaryota; kingdom Metazoa; phylum Mollusca; class Gastropoda; order Stylommatophora; family Oreohelicidae; genus Oreohelix; species Oreohelix idahoensis. The sequence continues at coordinate 416,945 of JAMPIV010021686.1, forward strand.
TCTGCAATTTCAGCGTGAATTCCTTCCATACAATAAGATAGGTGTCATGTTACTAAATGGCAATCCCATATATGCCAATGCAGTTATACTCCTCTCTTACAAGCTTTTACATGGTGGAACAATATCTAGGCTTTGCCTTCCGTTTGCTACTGAACCACACACATACAGACACAATTTATCAATTCATATTCAATTTTCATATAATATATATATATATAGATATATAGGAAACATGTCCAGCTTACCACAATTCAAGGAAATATACACTAGTACGTTGACTGGCGATGAATACTGGCACAATTTTGATCTGCCTTATCCCAGGCTTTTATTAGAAAAATATTAGCTGGCTCTCAACGCACTTGCTTCTCACAATGATTTATTTTCAAAACTGGCCCTGAACTGACGCTTCTATTTGACTATATCGAACGCTCTAACCAATGAGACCATGTTTACAAGAGCCTTTGAAAAAACGTTACCCATCCTACCGTAACCATTAACAACCCTATTAGTATTTGCAGTCCGACTAATCAGGTTTTGCCTTACATATGACTACCGCCAATCAAATCGTATCTAACTAGTTGGCCTCATTTCCCCTAAAGCAGTGTTTCAAGCATGCCATTTTGAGCAAATATGATCTTGTGCTGTCAGACAACCCCACTATAGTATTTTTGCTATAATTCGTTAAGTACTAGACTATTTGCGTAACACATAACATATTCTTTGTCAGCAAGTCCTAAGGTACAAGAATATATAAATTTAATGGGGCCAAGTGGCTTCGTTCAACATATGTATTATTCTAGGATAGTCGTGTATTTGTTTTTTTATTTTTTCCAAACCGCCACCTGTTCTGCCTTTTCGACTGTTCTGTCAGTATAAAGTCAGGATTTAAGACGTAAAACAGTATTGTGTCATGTTTCCTAATAAGCATTAAACATGTTTTTTTAAAACCTTACCTCGTATAGTTAGTGTTTTTTATTACTGTTTATTTGAAAGAAACAGGTCTGCATGCCTTTCGCGTTCACTTTTTAATCGCGAGACGACGTGGAATTGGCATTCCTCCGTGCATCTCTCTCTCTCTCTCTTCTAAGCCCGTCTGTCTTTTAGGTTACGTAGTGTATATAATGACATTAATGTAATATTATATCTAGGTCATTAAGCAGTGTGTCTATCAAGGTCGTATAAGAAATACAGTACCAGTTTTATTTTTAGAAACGCGTGTATGATGCTGTAGGCTTTTACTATCAAACGTGGAAGCGTTACAGTTATGCAGACGAAGTAGAAAAAGGGGATCTCTGGTTCAGCCATTATGGCGTTCTACAACACAGGCGTACGCTATTGTGACAGCACTGGTCTTTCATCATTCTTCTTCCTTTTGTATTATTTCGTTCTACTTTACATTTATTTTCTAATTTATATATGTGGATTAGAAATTTCACCACAAATTCTCCCCACTTAAAACAGACATCATATGTCAGTCCATAATTCTATATACACATAGAGAAATTTAATACTATTCCTGGTGATCACTGTGATTCTCATCACACGGATGGCGGCTTAGAAAATCAGCACCCAGGTTAGTTTTTCCAGAAATATATTCTATGCTGAACTGAAATGGCTGCAAAAGCAAAGACCATCGGAGTAACCTCGTATTTTCATGCCTAGCCTGCGCTAGAAACGCCAGGGGTTTGTGGTCCGTTTGTAACTTGAATGCCTTCCCATACAGATAAATATTGAATTTCTTAATTGCCCATATTACTGCAAGACATTCTTTTTCGCTAGTTGAATAATTTTTTTCAGCTTTATTCAACTTTCTGCTAGCATATGTCACTGGGGTTAATTCCCCATCCAGTGAATCTGACTTCTGTAACAGGGTAGCGCCCAAACCGATATTACTTGCATCCGTTCTCACAATGAATTCTTGACTTAAGTCAGGTAATTTCAAAATAGGTTTGCTGGTGAGCTTCTCCTTTAATTCTTGATATGCTAATTCACACTGTGCTGTCCAGGTAATTCGATCTGGATTTCCCTTGCGTGTCAAATCAGTTAACGGTGCACATATGGAATTAAAGTTTTTGATGTATTTTTGGTAGAAACCACATAATGAGACAAAAGATCTCACGTCTTTCTTTGTTTGTGGCCTTGGGGCTTTTCTTAGTTTCTCCAAGTTCTTGGGGTCAGGAGTCATGTTTCCCTGATGGACTGTGTGTCCCAAGAATTCTAATTCTTTACATCCAACGCAACATTTGGTTGGTCGGGCTGTCAAATTCGCTTCTTTAAGTCGATCAAACAACATGTTCAGAGAGTCAATGTGTTCCTCAAATGTTTCTGTCGCTATAAGGATATCATCCATGAAGTTTGTGATGCATGGATTATTCAGAGGATCCAACAATTTTCTCATCATTCTAGAGAAGGCACTAGGCGCATTCTTCAATCCAAATGGCAATCTGTTAAATTCATAGTGTCCCTCTGAGGTACTAAAAGCTAGATAAGGTCTAACCTCAGGCTTTACTGGAATCTGATAGTATCCTTTGCTCAGATCCACTTTTGAGAAATATTTAGCTTTATTCAGCCTGGCAAACAACTGATTTGTATCCGGCAATGGATCCACCTGACCTTCTGTGATAGCATTCAGTCTCCTGTAATCTATACAGAGTCTATGTTCTCCAGAGGGTTTTCTTAAGAGCACCACACTGGAGCTATACGAAGATTCACTGTGTGAAATGATTCCTTCCTTCAACAAATAGTCTATCTCTTCCTTCAAGGCTTTCTCCTTAGCGAAAGGAATCGATATGCTTTCATACATACAGGTGTTGGGTCTATAAGTTTCATATCATATTCCAATAAGTTTGTATGCCCCGGACGGTCCGTTAACACCTCTGTATGCTCATCTAAAACCTGTTGCACTCTCTTCTTCTGATCTTTCGTTAAGTGTGCACTGATTTTCACCTGTGCAGCTGTCTCACAGGGGTGTAATGGATATTCATATGATGAAAGTGGTTCCTTTTTCATCTCCATTGCAATAGACAAGGTCAACAAATGTGTCTCTTCCTGATTTTCTCTTTCCAAATATTTCTTCAGGAGATTCACATGATAGATTTTTTTTCCCCTTCTTATCTATCTTATAATTTATTCTAGATACCTTCTCTAGAACTGTATATGGACCTTGCCATCCAATTTGCAACTTATTCTGACTACCGGGTAGAAGAAGCAGTACCTTCTCTCCCACAGCCAATTCTCTGTCTTTAGCTTTTTTGTTGTAATAGGCAGCATGTTTTTTCCTGGCTTGTCTCAAATTTTCATTGGCAAGTTTCCAGCCAGTTTTTAAACGAGTGGTCAGCTCATTCACATATTGGTACGATGATGTAACATTTTCCTCTGCCTTTTCATCAGTCCACGTTCTAAACAGAGCTTCGAGTGGACCTTTTATTGGCCTTCCAAATAATAATGTTGCCGGGGCCATACCGGTTGAACTATGGGGTACCTCCCGATAAACAAAGAGGGCGGCGTGAAGGTACTGGTCCCATGTATCTGGTTTTTCATGTGCCAACTTTCTCAGGATCGACATTAATGTCCCACTAAATCTTTCCACTTGGCCGTTTCCTTGGGGATGGTACAGACTACAATGGAAGTGTTTGGCCTGAAAGATCCTGAAAACTTCTTCTGTTCGTTTCCCCTTGAACTGAGAGCCATTATCAGTCAAGATTTGGTTGGGAAAGCCTAACCTTGTGAAAATTGTGAGTAATGCCTCTGCCACATGTTTAGAGTCAATGGATGACAGGGCTACCGCCTCTCCCCACATAGAACAGGTGTCCACCAGAGTCAGAATGTAGCTGTTCCTCCTCTTGGTTCGAGTGAGAGGTCCCACAATGTCCACGGCAACTCTCTCAAAGGGTGTTCCCACTATGGGCATTTCCCCTAGAGCTGCTGGGGCAGTCCAATGCTTTGGTGCTACTCGTTGGCACTCTGGACAGGATTTTACATATCTTTAGATATCTTCAGTTATTCCTGGCCAGAAATAGTGACAAGCTATCCGCTGTCCTGTTGCGCTGATCCCCATATGACCACTGAAGGGAATCGCATGCCCTAGTTCCAACACTTTAGTCCTATATGAAGTGGGAAGGACCAGCTGTCCGTGACCATTGGATTCAGATCCAGCCTTCCTATAAATCAACTTGTTCTTCATATAAAATTCTCCCTTGTCTGGAGGTGTATGACATTTGGGCAATTTCTTGAAACACGGTTTGAGTGTTTTGTCCTCCGCCTGTGCCTTCCTCATCTCATCTGGATGAGTATTTATTGTCTGGTCTGCACCGTTGCCAATATCACAGGTCTCTTGGGATTCCCCAAGAAGACATATCTACACCCCAATATCAGAGGGTAGATTGGCTCATTTATCACTGCTGCTTTGATTATTCCCTCCATATATCGCGTTTTCACATGTATCTTAGCGATAGGGAGTGTCATGGTCGCTACTTCCTTGGTTGCAGCTTGAATCTCCACTGTTTATGTGGTGTATTGATCTGCTTGCACCAGGTGAGAACTCACAACTGAATCATAATCTAAACCTGTATCATATAAGCACCTTATGGTGACTCCATTACAGATGACATCTTCACACACTGGGGGTGGTACGGTTCCTGTAGTTCCGCAGGTTTCACCTTTTTTCCCTTCTTTCCAGATGTCATAGCAGCACAATGAGGAGTTTTCTTTCTACAATTTTTGGTGGTATGATTGTCCATCCGACAATTCTTACACCACTTCCTTCCTTGGTTGAAAGATTTTCTGTCATCAAATTTCCTTTCATCGAATTGTGGGGTTATTTTTTTATTATTATACCGTGGCCTATCAAACTGGTGCTTACCTTTGTTCTGATCTCTATGATCAAATTTATTAAAGTTTTGTGGTGCCTTAAAATTGTCTACTTGTTTCTTTTTATTACCTGTTACCTCTGCTTGAGCTGCTTGATATCTTTCAGCAACATTTAGTAACTCACCCAGCCTCTCTGCACCTTGTTCCATGAGAAACTTTCTCAGGTCTGGAGCCATGGACTCTCTTAGTTGTTCTATAAGGATCATTTCCTTAAGATCTTGGGTTTTCCCCAGAGCCGTCCATTTCTCCAAGTATGTCTCTAACCGTGCAGAGAACTGGTGATATGTTTCACCTGACAGTAGTTTAGCATTCCTGAACTTTTTTCTATAGAATTCTCCATTTTTTTCATATCTTAACAAACGAGCCTGCTTTAACATGTCATAATTGTCTTGATCATCTCTGCTCATTTTGGCAAAAACATCATAAGCTGTACCACGAAGCCCTTGTGATAACTTTAAGCTCCACCTTTCTCTCTCTAACCCATACGTGGTAGCTAACAGTTCATATCTATTTAGATAGCTCTCAATATCATTGTCTTTCTCAACAAAATGATCTAAATGAAAACTCATAGCTGAGGTTGAGGCTCCCTGACTAGCAGTGGCATCAAAGGTAAAGGGACTGGCACCATTTTCAGGAGCATGGCTTTGAAACTCAAACTCCCTTAGTCGTAATTCGTGCTCCCTCTGTAATCTCTTATCTTCTGCTTCCCTCTCTGCAGCCAATCGCTTGTCTTCCCTTTCTGCAGCCTGCCTTCTTTCCTCTGCCTCCAATTGTAACTTCTTAGCCTCAGCCTCCAATTGTAACTTCTTAGCCTCAGCCTCTAATGCCCTAGCCTCTTTGTCAGCCTCAATCTGCAACCTCTTAATTTCTTTTTCTGCCTCTAACTTTCTTTCAGCCTCTTTTTCTAATCTTTCAGATTCTAATTTTCTTTCAGCTTCAAATTTTCTTTCTTCACGTTCAATAAATTTGTCACATTCAGTAGTGACATAAGCAATCATAACTTGCCCGTCCATTCCTAACTCCTTAGCAGCCTGCATAGCAGCAGATCGAAATTTTGCCAGGTCCGCCATTTTCTAACAGGCAAATGTATACAATATTTAACTAAACAATTTTATCTATGACTAATTAACTAAGGACAACCACAAGCACTGAGAGCTCAACCTTATTTTTCCACCCAAGAATACCTTTTTAATTTTTATAATTTCCAGAAGTGATTTACTCCCAATATATATGCTAGGGGAAGGTTCAATATCCCGGGAGCGATACCCCAATATATGTGGTAAGTTGGGATTATATAAATATTTATAGGGGACTTAGTGTACTGACTGAGATCAGCTGTGAAGGTAAGTGTATCTAATAAGTGTAGTGTGTTACAGATGACCTTACTTTGCTACCACATTTAGACCTCAATCAGACTTATTCTGGAATATTGTAATGACTACGTTGAATGTCTAGGGTTATGATATTGATGAAGTGTAAGTTCACAACAACAACAACAGACAGATAAACACTTTATTTAAGATTCACAACACTTTACAACACAATGACAAGCACATACATATAACACTCTAGAAGACTAGCTTAAGTAAGTCAAGTGTTCACTTTTAAATTATGTATTAGTTTCTTTCAAGAATAGATATCCTGATCCAACTACAGAGTGAATCAGGAATCACAATCAAATGTAAACACAATGTCTATGTACAAAAATTATACAAAGGATCTTTGTCCTGACATAGAATATTATTACAATATGTGTGTAGTGTTATGCTCTGGTATTAAGAGGTAATACTGGCTTTTGAAGCTATGTTGTTGTTTGTCATCACGACTTCATGTGTTTGTTAATGGTGGAAATAATCTTGAAGGGTTCACAGTTCTTTTTATTTGTAAAACAATAACTGTCCCTCTTGCTTTAGTATTACAGTCACTTTCTAAAGGTGGGTTATACAAGGGTGAGCTACTCTGGCTCACGAATTCTTAACTTATATGTCTGCGGCATGAAAACTGTCTCCTCTGCTCGCTTGCTTCTCAGTTATCTTGAAGTACACCAATGGTCGATATCTTGGACAAGGAGTCTGCTGTCATCCCTCTGGATCCAGCAAAACTCAGACCAGGTGCTGCTCTAATACTTCAGTACCACGGTCCCTGAAATAAGAAGGTTCTACCTCCTTCTTCAGAACTAATATATAATCTATTTCCACAATGAAGTACAGGACATTACAAACACAGAGTTCAGCGCTGTATGCCAACTACTAGCTTCTCATATTACAATATACCAGTATTCCTCTCCCTAATGGTTACAACGCCTCTGCAATTTCAGCGTGAATTCCTTCCATACAATAAGATAGGTGTCATGTTACTAAATGGCAATCCCATATATGCCAATGCAGTTATACTCCTCTCTTACAAGCTTTTACATGGTGGAGCAATATCTAGGCTTTGCCTTCCGTTTGCTACTGAACCACACACATACGGACACAATTTATCAATTCATATTCAATTTTCATATAATATATATATATAGATATATAGGAAACGTGTCCAGCTTACCACAATTCAAGGAAATATACACTAGTACGTTGACTGGCGATGAATACTGGCACAATTTTGATCTGCCTTATCCCAGGCTTTTATTAGAAAAATATTAGCTGGCTCTCAACGCACTTGCTTCTCACAATGATTTATTTTCAAAACTGGCCCTGAACTGACGCTTCTATTTGACTATATCGAACGCTCTAACCAATGAGACCATGTTTACAAGAGCCTTTGAAAAAACGTTACCCATCCTACCGTAACCATTAACAACCCTATTAGTATTTGCAGTCCGACTAATCAGGTTTCGCCTTACATATGACTACCGCCAATCAAATCGTATCTAACTAGTTGGCCTCATTTCCCCTAAAGCAGTGTTTCAAGCATGCCATTTTGAGCAAATATGATCTTGTGATGTCAGACAACCCCACTATAGTATTTTTGCTATAATTCGTTAAGTACTAGACTATTTGCGTAACACATAACATATTCTTTGTCAGCAAGTCCTAAGGTACAAGAATATATAAATTTAATGGGGCCAAGTGGCTTCGTTCAACATATGTATTATTCTAGGATAGTCGTGTATTTGTTTTTTTATTTTTTCCAAACCGCCACCTGTTCTGCCTTTTCGACTGTTCTGTCAGTATAAAGTCAGGAT